>VSWD01000002.1:48588367-49003332 GCA_033119305.1 Pinctada imbricata
TAAAATATGGTCCCGAAACCGTTTTAATTATCAGAGTCCTATGACCTTGACCTTTGATGCCAAAATCACTAGGGGTCATCCTTGATTCATGGGAATCATTTCTGAAACATTTCATGATCATAGGTGCAATACAGGCTCAATATTATCTGGAAACCATTTTAAATCATCAGTGATATGAGCTTGACCTATGACCTTATGACCTCAAAATCAATAGGGGTCATCCTTGATTCATGGAAAGTATTTCTGTCAAGTTTCGTGATCATAGATGCAATACAGGCTCTTATATGGTCCAGAAACCATTTTCAATCATCTGAGTCCTATGACCTTGACCTTTTGACCTCAAAATCAATAGGGGTCATCCTTGATTCAAGGGAAACATTTCTGGCAAGTTTCATGATCATAGGTGCAATACACCCTCTTGTTTCATTTGGAAACCATTTTCAAACAACGGAGTACTATGACCTTGACCTTTGGACCCCAAAATCAATAGGGGTCATCCTTGACTCATGGTGAGTACGTGTATGAAGTTTCATTGCACTGGCTTGTATCATACTTGACTTATAGTCCGGAAACCAATCGTTGACGCCCATCAGCCCAACCACCAAGACACCCGTCGCACATCAAATTAAGAGCCGAGTTTTGCAATTTGGATTAATAAAGCCTGTGTTTGTGAAACACGAATGCCCCCGGTGGCATCTTTGTTAGTATGAACACTATTTTCTGTTAAGTACATGTATGTGAGGTCACTGGGCTAAAAGGTCAAAGGTCAAGGTCATGAGGTCAAAAATTTGGTATCAATGGAAAGGTCTTGTCACAAGGAATACATGTGAAATATGAAAGCCCTATCACTTACCATTCAAAAGTTATGCCCAATGTTAAAGTTTTTGAAAAGTAGGTCAAAGGTCAAAGGTCACGAGGTCAAAAATTTTGGTATCAATGGAAAGGTCTTGTCACAAGGAATACACAAGTGAAATATGAAAGCCCTATCACTTACCATTCAAAAGTTATGCCCAATGTTAAAGTTTTTGAAAAGTAGGTCAAGGTCAGGAGGTCAACAATTTTGGTATCAATGGAAAGGTCTTGTCACAAGGAATACACATGTGAAATATGAAAGCCCTATCACTTCCCATTCAAAAGTTATGTCCAATGTTAAAGTTTGTGGACAAACAGACAGACAAACAAACAGACGGACAGGCCCAAAAAACTATATGCCCCCGAATCTTGATTCCGGGGGCATAAAAAGGATATGCAATTCCTATCTCCTAGGGGCATAGATAGGTGTAAAATAATGTGTATGCTTTAAAGCCTGAGAGACATGGACACCAAAGGTGTGATTTCGATGAGGATAAGGAGGGGCACATGCGTAATGTAAACATGTTTCCTACAAACAAAAATATAGAAATTTGGACGGTTCAGACTGAAGCTACTTTTTGGTTTTTTAGAATCTGGTACTTATGGCAACTGACATGAAACGTGTATTTGTAAGGGAGACAAATATGATCGATGAGAGCTATTTCATAATATGTACATACATGTATAAAAGAATGTGCTGTACCTGTACACCATTGGTAGAAACTTCATGGCCCAATCACGTTCTACATATACCTCCTCTTCTCTAACTTTGCTAATGTGTCTGATCGGGCACAATCTTGATAACAGACCTCAATATATGTTTTTCCACTCAACAATTCCTTTATGACCCTGAAATTTTCAAAATGCAGCAATTCATACCGGTGTATGTCAGCCATCCTCTTAACCAATTAATCAATTTTCTTTTCTTTTTTCCTTGGATGCAGTAAAGGCTCACAAAGAAAAGGACAGGAAAGTGTAAAATTGCATACATTGTGCATGATATACAAGTTTGAAGTCTTTTTTCTTTTCTCGTGGTATACTGCATTCAACAAAACAGAATAAATAAATAAATAAATTTATTTCTTTTCAACAGTTCAAGAAGTAAATGAAGTTTTCTAACTCTAATTCCAGACAGAAACGTTCTTCGCCCTTAAAAGAAATTAACGTTGAATTTCAATTGTAAATGAAATAAATAATACATATTACATCAGCAACAAAACATTGTTAAATACAGTATGAAAGGATTGCAAATCATATACATGTATTTTGTCAAGGGTCTTCTTTATCAATTTCCTACTTTTGACCTTTTGTGTCCTAACTTATGACCTTCAACCTTACTGATTAGAATAAAACTTGCAATCTAAATAGTAGTAGCCTTTTTATATATAAATTTCATTAAGCAAGAGGTGAAACAGACAGATTGGTAAAAAATTAGACTACCCAAAATCAAGATTATGTTGGCAAAATAATCAATTTTGTCAAAGTACCTGATTCAATGTATATTGAATGTTGTCTCTCTGATCATCTGACTCAAACTTGACTTTATCTGACTTGACTGCAGCTTCTACAGAATCCAATGCTTTGACAAGGCTATTACAGTCACAACAAGTTTTACTGTGCTGGTGTACACAAGGAATGAAGAAATCTCCTGATCCAACACTCAAAGCAAAATGACAGCAATGGTCTGCAACTTCACACTGCTTTGTCACATGCATCTGAATATATCAAGTACAAAACTATTATGCTACAAAATATGCAAATCATCGAAAAAACGAAACGAAACAAATAGAAACAAAACAAATCAAAATGAAATGTAACCAATCGAAACAAAACAAAACAGATCGTAACTAAACAAAACATATATCTTAAAGAACTTAGAGAAAAAGCCATATAGAAGGGGGAATCCCACAGAGACAGATTAGGTAAAGTCAAGATCCGCTTCTTATTGCCTATTGTTATTTCAGTTTTAGATGGTGACTTGAGGATTTCTAGAAAGAGTAAAGTTGACATTTAAAATATTAATGTCAAGGTAAATGCCATAATCATTTATGCATTTTATAGGGGATTAATTGAGGATTAATTGGAGAGGGGAAAGATGACCTCGTCATAGGCGGAAGAAAAAAATTATCTAGCAGGGAGGAGTCTAGTACAGTGGAGACAGGACAGTTCAAATATGTACCGTATTTTTAAAATCTTTATCAAGAAAAATGCGGGAGAAGGGGGTTGACATATTTTGCTTGGAAAGGGATAAGATTTTTTCCTGAAATGTGAAACAGATGTTGTTTGAACTTTAAAATATAATAGCTCATGTTTAGATCTTGTACTTTTTTTTTGTTCTTTGCAAAGCATAGCAACACTTAGTGGTTACTTATAGTGTCTGTAGGCCAAGATGAGTCAGCTGTAGGTGATGTTGTGACCCTGACCTTGATTTATTGACCCTCTTGAAAGCTATGTATGAAATGAACTGTGGGGGGATAAAATTTGCCATCATCAAAAGTTTTTTCTCCTTTTAAAAGGAGATGGGACAGACATTCATTTTAATTTATGTGTGTAAAAATGTTTACCATTTACAATTGCAAAATGATTTGACTTATATGTCATCACAAAATGGTCATATTAAATTAAAGAGGTACATACTTTATACTCCATTTTGAGATACTGTTTTGCTGCTGCCAATGCTACTTGTGTTTGTTCTGCCCAGTCTGACCCCATCCCAAGCCTTCCTAAAATTTGTACGGTTTTCTTCAGATCCTCAAAGATTGTGCACCTTCAGCAGCATAGTTGTCAAGGCCTTTCAGGCATTTTCGAATACTTGGACCTACTGCATGGAGTATTCGCATGTAAGAACTCTGACTTGCACATTGAGCAAAATCCAACTCCATACAATAATTTACGTATTGTTCCACTACTCTTGTTCTGACACTATTCAGAATAATCTTTGGATCATCTACTTTCTGACCTGATGAGAGCTTTAAATGATTCTCTCCAAATGGTATATCACTCATAACAGCTGGAGACATTATGAAATCCAAGAAGTGGTCAATTTGCAAGTTGGACAGATGTTCTCTACTTCCACTATTACTGACTTGTTGCTGCCCAGGTCCAACACTCAGTAAATGTTTCCTTGCCATTGTATATTTAAATTTTGACAATTGAGGTATGTGTTGATTTATTTCCTTCAAAGAGAAATCGGTTGCAATTAGAGAGAGTATTTGACGTTGTGTACCCCAGTCTATGGTTTGTTTATATGCAGCACATATCACCTCAAGCATATCAACAGAATCTTCTGGTTTTTGTCCAAAATAGCTTCTGACACAACTTCATCTTGACCAGGTGTAAGCACCTTTAAAACTTCAGTTAGTATTTGTTTAGACTTCCTTATGTAATCTGACTGTGTTCTATGAGACGACTCTTGCCAAACAGTCCTTAGTGTTTTCTTGATCGGACTAACACCACATTGTTCTAAAAACATGTCAAGAGCATTCCGTCTTTCTGTAAGTGAACATTTTTCCAATTCACAAGAATCTTCAGAATCTTGAGGAATCCATTCACTTCCTTGTGAATTTGTATATGTGCAAGTAGACCATGTGTCCTGTGTGTTCTGGGTATAAATCTGAAAAATAAAGATGTGTTAACCAAACTTGTGTCCTCCTGTGGCAACCATAAACAAGAGCCCCAGGGGGCACAACGCTCACCTGATACCCATGCACGCTCTAATTGACATACTGCTATTGAATACTGATAGTGCCAGTACCGGGATTTTAGCCCACAACCTTTCTAAAAAGATTTTTGCCGGATGCAGAGAAGTTTTTTTTTTCAGACAACCTTTAAAAGTACAAACAAGAAAAAATAGTCACATTTAAAAAAAATAACTTTTTTTAAGTCATATGCCAAACTAGTATAGTTCAATTATGCAACATCAAAAATAAAATCATATTGTAAAATCCCACTTTAATGCGCAGCAGAAAAAGAATAAAACAATGAAATGATTTCATAAGTTAAGTTTATTTAAAACTGAACGACCATACCTTTCATTATTGATAGCTAGCATGCCAGAAATTATAAAGCCTGACAGGCTGCGTTTGTGAAACGAGAATGCCCCCGGCGGCATCTTTGTTAGTATAAACGCCATTTTCTGTTAAGTATGTGAGAGGTCAGGGTCAGCGTAATATTGGTATCTATGGAAATATCTTGTCACAAGGAATACACATGTAAAATATGAAAGCCCTATCATTAACCAATCAAAAGTTATGCGCAATGTTTAAGTTTTTGAAAAGTACGTCAAAGGTCAAGGTTATGGTCACGAGGTCAAAATTTTGGTATCAATGGAAAGGTATTGTCACAAGGAATACACATGTGAAATATGAAACCTCTATCACCAGCTTCCATTCAAAAGTTATGCCCAATGTTAAAGTTTTTCGGAAAACAGACAGACAAACAGACAGACGGACAGGCCAAAAACTATATGCTCCCGAATCTTTTATTCCAGGGGCATAAAAAACAAAGATTTTTCGGTTTTGCCTTTATTCATATTAAAGTATACTGAAATCTAAGAATGCTTTTGAATAGTATTGATTTCATCTCAAATACATGAAACGTACAGTTAAAATCGTTTTAATCCAATATTTATCAATTCAAGTGAATTGTGCAGAAATTGGGCCAATTTGTTTTCCAAAAAGCAGTGTACGGTGTATCAAACCTCATGATCCAGAGGAATAGAGTACTCATTCGACGTTTCTTCAAGAAATCAGTCCGTAAATTACTTCATCTCAGAGAGAGTCTAAGACAGAGGAAATTCGAGCAAACTTTATACATGATAACAAGTATATGCAAGTGTTCCAAGTACATGAATGATAACCATTATGAAAGTGTTCCAAGTATAATGCACACTAAATAAAAATCTATTCCGTTTGCACTGTATCTCCTGAAATGTATCGCAGTACGAAAGGGTTGTGGAGGAATTAAACGGATCAAATCTAAAGTACAGCGACTTTGTTTACAGTTACAGTTATAGGTCAGAGACCACTAAAAGGCCGGCTCTGATTGGAGAAAAACCTGTAGGGTGAGGGGGCCTGTTATTTTAAATGTGACAGAAGATGTGATTGGCTATCAATTCTATTTTCTTTTGGTATATTGTTTGAATATGATATATATAGGTAAAAAATAAGTGCAATTAAAATGTCGATACCCGGATATTGCCCTAGCTCCCGATCCGCTAAAGGGGACGGGCGCGGGAAAATTTGAAAATTCTCTGCGGGGTACCTTGTGACGCAAATAGTGCGAAAAAGAGCAGGTCATGCTATATTTTTTAATTTAGTTTCGTATAAAGCTTGAATCAATGAACAAATCGGTATATAACATGCATGGCCAGCAATGTTAGTATAGACGTTATAAGGCATTTTGTTAACATTACGGCCTATGGAAAATGATTTGGTTGTTTCTGACCTAGAAGGTGTAACTACAGTTAATCATTTTAGCAGGGAATCCCTTCCCTTTTGACTGGTGAACCGGGCTGAATAAAAGGTGTCACCTCATTGGTCATAACCATTGAAAATTTAAAAATAGCACATTAAATCAATGTATGATTCCCTGCTGTCTGTAGAAATTGAGTTTTGAACATGATTTTGCCTTTTATGTAATCAATAGATCGATTTGAAAATATATAAAAATTAGCAAATTTTCAATTCGGAAGGAGGGGTCATTAAACAAGTGAATTTTGCAGAAAAGGTATGCATGACCCCCTTTTTTCTTTCGTTTTTATGCGTGCCAAAGATTTCCTAGGCCAAAAATATTCCTTAAAAATCTAAAAGTGGATATCTTGACAAAATTCTTTCACTTGTAGGGTACCATGCATGAGTACCTCATATCTACAAAATGTCATGACAATCTGAAGAGTGGTTATAGAAAAGAAGCAGAAAATGTATGAAAATCATCCCCCCCCCCTTCCTTTTTACATAAGAAAAAAATTCATAAAAAATCAAAAAAATAAAATTTAAGCCTAAAATACATATCAAAGCATTAAGTAAGTTAAATATGATAAATATGCAGTAAATGAGTGTGTAAAATCATACACTTATTGAGTTATTTAAAGAAATAGTGCAAAAATGTGCATTTCTGACTAAGTCCGAAAAGACGTCAAAAACGCGTCAAAAATTTGACTTCGAAGTGGAACCAAAAATAACAACACTTCTTAAGACATCTCTCTAGATCATCCTGATGCTTTCGGTTTGTCGATACATGCCTCGGTTCTGAAGAAGAAGTTTGTCATAGGAGGGTACCCCCCGTGACCAACTATTGGCTGTGGTGGCGCCACCTGTTGACGGATCCGGACGAAAAACAACAACACTTGTAGGGGACCATGAGTACTTCATACCTACCAAGTTTCATCAAAATCCCTTCAGCCATTCTGGAGAAGAAGTTTAAAATGTGAAAAGTTTACGACGACGACGGACGACGACGGACGACGGACGCAACACTATGACAATATCTCACTTGAGCCGTTGGCTCAGGTGAGCTAAAAAAGAACAAAACCAGAAGTCTCTGATGAGACTGAAGCTCTCCTAGTTATTTGCTTAAATTAATCTAAGTGCCACACTCATTTTCCAAGACCCTGAGATCAGGGGCTCAAACAAAATACCAGACAAGAGAATGATTTATATAATGGAACAAGAATTAAATCTCTATCAATTTTACTTTCTGAGATTTGGTGTTCAAAAGATTACATGATAGAATTATACATGCATAGACGAAAATTACCACACCCATTTTCCATGAACCTGGGACTCAGGGGCCAAAACAAATATCAGATGCACATCTAGACCACTGACTGAGAATAATGCAAAAACAATTATCTTTCTATCAATTATACTATCTGAGACTTGGTGCTCACATGATTACATAGAGTTATATAGGAGAAAATGACCACACCCATTTTCTAAGACCCTGGGGGTCAGGGGCTAAAACAAAATATCAGGTGCACAACTAGACCACAGACCCATTATAATGCAAAAAGAATTTATTTTGTACTCTTCACAGATTCAGAGGATTTGCACTCACAAGAAAAATTTAACGGACGGACGGACAGACAGACAGTTAAAGGGCGATCGCATAAGCTTGACTGGTCTCTGACAAGTAGAGCTAATAAAAACTATGTTTGTGAAACATAAATGCCCCGATGACAGCACTGAGAATATAGCAATGAAAATAAATGCCAAGGCCACTAAGTCAAAAGTCACGGTATCAAATGAAAACTCTAGTCATACGGAATCTATTAGTGAAATATCAAACTCCTATTATCCCTTATAGTTTAAAAGTAGGCCAAAGGTCAAGACCAAGGCCACTAGGTCAAAAATCATGGTATCAAATGAAAGCTATAGTCATGAGGAATCTATATGTGAAATATCAAAGTCCTACCCTTTATAGTTCAAAAGAAGGTCAAAGGTCAAGGTGACTGGGTCAAAAGTCATGATATGAAATAAAAGCTCTGGTCATGATGAATCTATATGTGAAGTATCAAAGCCTTGTTCCTTTTAGTTTAAAATAAGGTTAAAGGCCAAGGTAACTAGGACAAAAATAATTGTATCAAATGAAAGCTCTGGTAATGAGGAATCTATATGTGAAATATTTAAGCCATATCCCTTTAAGTTCAAAAGTAGGTCAAAGGTAAAGGTCACTGGGTTAAAAGTCATGATATCAAATGAAAGTTCTGGTCATGATAAATCTACATGTGAAATATCAAAGCCCTACTTCTTTTACCTAGTTTAAAAGTAGGTCAAAAAGTCAACGTCAAGGTCACTAGGCCAATAATGTACATATGAGCTAAAAATGGCATAAAATTGTTATTTTTTTCAAAAATTAAGGTTAAAGTTCAAGTATATAGCCCAGGTGTGATGCTGATATATAGGATGCAAAAGAGCTCTGCTGACTCATGCAGTAGCTAGCCACAAACCGATGTCTACTCTTGTAACGAGAAATAAACATGTGAAATATTCTTTTGAAAGCCTTCAAAACTTTGGGCAAAGATTAGATTTGGCAACAGACACAAACATAGGTAATCACAGATTACGAAGCTCACCTCGTGACAGCAAAATTCAATTCAAACATATTTCTTAGTACATGTATATTGGCTTTTAAAGGCAAAACCACTCAAGCAGAAAAAGTAGGTCAAGGTCATTTAATGAAAGTTTGATCAAAGATACATCCAATATGCAAGTTTGGTACATGAAGCAGTTATACTTTGCTCAATATTGGCTTTATAGAGCAAAATCACTCAAACGGAAAAAGTAGGTCAAGGTCAATTTATGAAAGATTGATCAAAGATACATCCAATATGCAAGTTTGGTACATGTATCACTTATACTTTGCTCAATATTGGCTTTTAAAGGCAAAATCACTCAAGCGGAAAAAGTAGTCATTTTATGAAAGTTTTATCAAAGATACATCTAATATGCAAGTTTGGAACATCTAGCACTTATACTTTGCTCAATATTGGCTTTATAGAGCAAAATCACTCAAGCGGAAAAAGTAGGTCAAGGTAATTTTATGAAACATTGATCAAAGATACATCCAATATGCAAGTTTGGTACATGTATCACTTATACTTTGCTCAATATTGGCTTTTAAAGGCAAAATCACTCAAGCGGAAAAAGTAGGTCGAGGTCATTTTATGAACATGATGAAAGATTGATCAAAGATACATCCAATAGGCAAGTTTAGAACATCTAGCACTTATACTTTGCTCAATATTGGCTTTTAAAGGCAAAATCACTCAAGTGGAAAAAGTAGGTCAAGGTCATTTTATGAAAGTTTGATCAAAGATACATCCAATATGCAAGTTTGGTACATGTAGCACTTATACTTTGCTCAATATTGGCTTTTAAAAGCGAAATCACCCAAGTGGAAAAAGTAGGTCAGATGCTGCATCCGATGCATGGGTCCATCTCGGCATCCAAAGATGAATCACTTGTGCAAGTTTGGCTACTGTAGTATTTGTACTTTGTCAGATACTGAGCTACCCCAAACTTCGTATCCAAATCACTCAACCGGAAAATGTAGGTCAGATGCTGCATCCAATGCATGGGTTCACCTCAGCATCCAAAGATGTATCACTTGAGCAAGTTTGGTTACTGTAGCATCAGTACTTTGTCAGATACTGAGCTACCCAAAACTTCTTAACCAAGTCACTCAAGCGGAAAATGTAGGTCAGATGCTGCATCCGATGCATGGGTTCACCTCAGCATCCAAAGATGAATCACTTGTGCAAGTTTGGTTACTGTAACATTAGTACTTTGTCAGATACTGAGCTACCCCAAACTTCTTAACCGGACGCGGACGCGGACACGGACGCGGACACGGACGCGGACACGGACGCGGACACGGACGCGGACACGGACGCGGACACGGACGCGGACACGGACGCGGACACGGACGCGGACGCAGACGCGGACGCGGACGCAGACGCGGACGCGGACGCGTGGGGTTATAGCATAAGCTCACTCAACTTCGTCGAGGTGAGCTAAAAATGTATTGACATCCTGCATTATTAAGTTGTACGACTTGACATGGCAGAAACAAACTTACTGAATAGTCCATGCCAGTATTCTATAGTATTTACCACTTCATTGCTTGTAGCACAACTGCAATCCTCTACCTGAAAGAAACCAGAATATCAGTCAAATTGATGGATGCCCCACAAACTACAGTTCACAACCAATCCCATTCCCATATCAAATTTTGGTCCTAAATCATAGATGCACTTTAAACCCCCCCCCCCTCCTTCTCTTTTCAAAACCTGTTTATATATACTACCTATGTGAGTTATAGCCTTGTGAACTTCACATATTTTACTAGTTTTGACACAAATATGAGTATGTAAGATATGTGTGTCCAATCGGAATGTACCAGATGATCCCTTCCACTGGTTAAAAATACATTCAGTGTTGTTGTCACTTGTATCTTTTTTGTGTTTTTTTTATCTATTTTCTCTTTCTTCAATGGGTGTGCATTAGCCCATAATTGGGTCAATCAAACCTTTTTATAATTAGTTTTAACAATATTTATTCAATATAATATTCCAACAATAATTTACATCATATGGAACATAAGGATAGAAGAGAAAGCCAAAAAGCTTATTTAATACTCTGCTCCTTTTTATAATTGTAAACATTGTTGTTTTTTCCCTTTTGTGCTTTAAATATATATACTTGTAACTTTATATTAACATTTCAACATGACACATACATGTATTTTAAATGACTTTTCAAAAAAAAAATTTACCAAAAAATGAAATTTTAGCCTATTTTCAATTTCTGAGATTTTGTTTAAACCAAAAACTTTACCCAAGATGTGGACAACGAACAGTTGGATGGACAGATGAACAGACAGACCGACATACATAAAGATGTAATCAATTCATAGACTGAAAACTTCTTTGCAATCTGGCCAAATACATGCATATTTTTCCAACAAAGATACTGTTAGGGTAGGGTACAAGCTATACTTACATTATCCAAACTGTCCATGTCATTATCCTTTTCTAGAGCTTGAACAACTTTATTGCCTGTGTCATCACTGCAATCCTCTACCTAAATCAAACAAGAATGTAAGTAAAACTGATGGATGCTACACAAACTACAGTTTCACACAATAAACTCACCCTTTTCCCAAATTAAATTTTGGAGAATGTGACCAACATACTGAGAATCTGTAAAGCCCCTGTCACACCTACACGTTCTGGCACGTTCGCACTACGACCGCCAAAATTGTACGAAACGTGGCGTGAACGTAATAAGGATGCGGGGAACATAGTAAGAACTCGCTGATACGTATTGAGGTCGTAGTAAGGATGCTTGCGAACGTGCCGGTACGCTGAGTCACCACGACAATTTTGAACTGTTCAAAACAGTGGTAGTGAGGACGCACTGATGACAGAACGTGTTAAGGACTACTTGAGAACGTATTGAGAACTTCGTGGACATATTAGAAACGTGTTGCTATGTTCATGAAAAATTTCAAGGACTTCAAGGACGTAGTAAAAATTTCTCCAGAGAATGTGTAGGTCACTAGGTGTGACAAGGGCTTAACATGCATTGTAATTTTAAACATGCATATTTTCTTCCATGAAAAACTTTTGGGGAGTATATGACCATTTACTTGACAAGACAAAGCTACACTTACATTACCCAAACTGTCCATCTCAGTATTCCTCTCTTTAGTATGTATGACTTCATTGCTTGTGTCATCAATGCAATCCTCTACCTGAAATAAAAGCATAAAAGCATAGGAATAATCTTTTCTGTGTGTCTTTCTGTCCATAAATCAGTTGTAACATGATTTCTCCATCAATTTTACAAATACACTTTTGATATTTCATACATGTATGTAGAAGTAGTTTTACCTACATTTGTATACTTTTTTTGGGGTCAGAAGGTCAAAGGTCTAGGTCATAGAGGTCAAATCTTTGATGATACAGAGATTAATCTACAATTTGATCTAAATGGGTCCTTTAGACCTGATGAAATTTGAACAATGGGTCCCGAGCCAAAACAATGGGTCCAAGCTGAATTTTATGGGTCCCAAGTACTATAAACCGTCTATTCTTCGCTACGTCTTAAGCTCGCGAACAGAAGTGATATGAATGGCTTGCTGCGTTTTATGTTCACGAGATCATTATGTTCCAGAAAAAAAAATTAGAGATAAAACATGTATCTCACAAAGTTCAATCTAACAGTAAAATTTGCCAATTAAGTAATTGTTGCTTATTTAGCTGCTTTATTTACGCATATGAGGCTTCGTGCATGTGTATAGTACAAACCAAATATATATGGTGTATGAAGACGGTACTTACTACAATTTGGTGTGAATTAAACGATTTGAATTTCTTGATTCATATTATCCTGCAAAATTTACCATGGCATGGAAGAATTTTTGAGTTACATGTACATGTATCTGAATCCGAATGATAAAAAGTTAGACTCGTATCGGATCGCATATAACTTTTATATCCAAACATTTTGATGCGCAACAATATTAGTTACACGTTTAGTTAGTGACCTGATACGGAAAAATACATGGTGTGAAAAGAAAACCCGTATCGGGCGAGGCGTGTAACGAATTTATCACGTCGAAGACCTCTAACTGTATGTGTGGGGGTCTCTGTATCATACAATTCACGACGTCATAATAAACTACTCGCCCGATACGGATTTACAAGCCTGATACAGCTTTTTTTACGGCGTCATGTGACCATGATCTGACCAATCAGATTCCAACATTTTTGTCTGAGGCGTGATAATGTCTCATACAATACCACGGACATGATCAACCTTCTGTAAGGTTTAAAAGACCGGACAAAATATAAACGCGAGACAGTAATTTCACATAAAAAAGGATGCAACCCTACAAGTATATGCCCTCCAGCCTTAATTATGGAAGCATAAATATGGTACTAAATAAACTTGACAGGTCTTTGACCAGTATGTCTTTCAAAAGTTTTATAATAATTTGTTTATGCAAACAATATTTTTTTAATTATCATATTGAAATGCTTTAAAAAGAGAAAATTTAAACATACCCGAATTCTTTCAAGCAAGCAGATGTTAGAGTTTGTGCCTGACTCAGAAACTTGTTCCATTTCATTCACTAGTGATGTTCTGCATTTCACACAGACACCTGAAACATAAACATGATAAAGGCATGCAAAACAATGTAGTTCTGTAATAGATTTTAAAAATCATCAAACATGTACAATTTATTTTCCAAATCTTAATTTCTACATGTTCTAAGGGGCAAATATCTCATTTTTAAAAGCTGAGATTATATAATGAGCAGTTTTATAACATTCTAAATTAGATTAATCATTTGATAAAAATATCATCATGAAAAAGACAAAATATTTGAAAATAAAAAACAATAAACACTCAATATCCACAAATTTTCGGCCACTCAGCCTACTTAGTGTTTATTGTTTATTGTTATTTATTACATTATATAAACTTCTGTAGGGTCAAAATGTCTATAAGGCTAAAAAATTGTTTGTTTCCACAGCAATCATCTGTTTCTGAGAAAATGTCTGGATAAATGAAATTCTAAATTATCCATTAATGGATTAATGAGACATCACTGCATTCAAATGTCTTACCTGATCCAATACCAACATATCTATCCTTGGTCATAAAAAGGTACTTGGATTGATCTTTAGTAATTGTTCCTTTGGGCATACTTTTTTTACTGCTGCATAATGAGCAAGTTTTTCCACAGCTCCATCCATTGCCCAGTTTGTGCCTATGATTTGGACAGACTGTCAAACTACTGATGTCACTTGAATAAAGTCCACCTCGTACCAAAAGTAATTCTGCCTCCGAGGCATTTGTCTCGTGATTAATGTGACAATAAGACAGGTGTGTTGATACTGACTTGGTACACTCAGAGAGTGGAATGGTAACCAATGAAGAAATTTTTATGTTGGTACCACATATTATGCTTCCTCCTCCTATGGACTCGCCAAACGAACAAGATGACATTGTTCTAGTTCTGTAAAATGACAATAATAGTCCTTTATAATAGGTGGAAATACAAATATATCACATATAGCACAAAGGGGAGGGGTGCCATAAACCCCTCTCACACACTATCAGCGATCACAAATAATATCTGAAGTATCTGTCCAACATGTTCAATTGTATTGAAACACTTAGATGTTTCTACAATGTACATGTACTACATGTATTAGTAATTAGAATTAATTTGTTACTGACTGTCATCAGAGATTTGTCAGGTTGATCAAGCCCATAGAAGGCAATAAATCCATGTGGCCTGTCAGTTACAAACCTAATAGTAGTTTTGTTTTGCCAAAATCTCCAGTTTTTTTTTTTCTTTCGCTGCAGAAATTTGACGTTGCAACACAACTCCTTTTACATGCGAATTCATTTATACGGCAATGTTGGAATTGCGGTCTATAGAAATTTAGACAGAGTTTATGTGACGCAATTTACTCTCTCTGATTGGTTTAAACTAGTCTTTGTCAAAATAAAGATACATATACAGATACTGAGAAAGTGTGTTGGGAGTGAAACAGGAACGAAAGTAATTCTGGCATTAACTCCCGCCACCTTCCAAGGAACAAAAGTAATTCTGGGATTAACCCCCTTCCCTCCACTTTTTGACATTCAATAATTCTGATTAAAACTTTATACTTTTTTTCTGCCCATTTAAGAGGGGCCGAAACTCATCCCTATTTCATGATGATATATCATATATATCTGTTCCCCTTCATGGACAAATCGTGAAATATGAATTTAATAAACAACCCAGTTTACCTGTAACTGCAGGTGTTAATTGAAAAAGTGACCAGCTGATCACAGCTGGATATTTAAAGTCCAATGTAATACACAGAACCAAATCGGTATCGGGTGATTCCAACGTCAGCAATGAAAATGTTACACCTTCTAAAATTAAGCGACAAAGAGAAAAGTCTTCTCGTTAGAAAGAATACATAAAGTGTACTACTGCATTTAGGTGCGAATACAATTTACGACTGCATATTTTTTCTGATTGGTTGGAATGAAAATAGGTTCCGATTAATTACAAAATGTATACCTAGTAATAGTTTCATTAGTACGTGTACATTAGGGCTGTCATGGTTCAGCCTTTATTCGGTTAGGTTTGGTTCAGGAAAATGAACCTCAGTTTTTTTTTTCGTTTTGGTTTGAGTTTGTGTTGTTTTATTCCATAAAAGAGTGAAATTTTGTAAGAATAACAAAGGAACAAATTATTTCTGTTTATTTTTCTGCTTTGAAAGCATTTTTCTGTGAGACCTTATCAACATTCAACAAAATAACCAAACTAGAACACTTAGAAGTTTTCTTGGACAACATCTGCCAAACAAATTGGTGCCCATTTACAATCAAGAAGTGAAACATCCCAATTCATCGGTTGAAGTACAACAAAGTAGCCAACAAAAAAACATAGAAAGAACCGTAATGAAATCCGTTAAGTGTGATCCAAATCAAACAGACCAAACTTGGACCGCGGGTAACCAAATTTTTGGTTAACCAAGACAGCCCTTCTATACATGTACATCACGACGTGTGTACTGTCATCAACATGATAACTGACAGGAATGTCCCCCTATGTTCCTATTGATATTGGGGTGAAAAGGTCAATGGTCAAGGTCCTAAGACTTTGATTATTGAAAAAAAAAGATTTAAAGTCATTGCCGAGTGTGTATTGCACCTATTGATATGAAACTTGAAAGGAATATTTACAATGAAAACAGAAGGGCTTCTATCGATTTCGTGGTCATAGGACCCTCACGGAGTCACCAAATTTTTAGTGTGTACGTGTCTATACCTAGGCATGATCATTATGTATACAAATGTTAATCCAATTATCTAATTAGCTATGAAAACAAGAAGCGTTGTTGGATAGGCCATGCCGTGTACATGGCATAATGCACTTTGAATAAAGTTAAATACTTTAAAAGTTTATCTGTAAATTTTCTTGTTGAAATTTGATGTTACATCTTAAAATTTTAGCGCATAACTTAATCTAGCCCAACCATACCTTTGCGCTAATGGCGCTCAAATAAATTGAGTGCTAAATATTTTCGTCTTACAGTATGAAGTAAAATAACTACTAAAGTTACATGTATCAGTGCATTTTGATTACTTTATAACCAATAACAGGTCATTTTGCAAATTTGGATATCCTACAATTTGCTTCAGATTCCAAATTCTGAGCAAAATGCTGCGACATTAGAGAGGTTTAGTTACAAGTTATTTCTAGGTGTACGAAACTCGGCCCCCCAAACAAGGAAAAAAAACACCTGGGGGGGGGGGGGTTCCATCATCTACCAGCAAAGACAAGTAAGATAAGTTGGCATGTCAATAACAGATAAACTTAAGCTCTATATTTAGAACTCTTAATAAAGAAAAATATATTTCATATGTGAAAGGGGTGAGCAACGTCGGTCAACAGTAAACACTCTGCCACTGGTAATTTTTTTTTATCAGTTCACATGCTGTAAACACTAGCTGGACAATAACGTTGCATGTAAAGCTAGAGTTTCTAACTTACCGATATGATAATAAAGCAGACAATGTCATCTGTCACCAAACTGCAGCAAAAATTGTTGTTTTCCATCACTGATCATTCCAGTTTCCCTCTTTTGTACAAATTTCCTTGTTTCCACACAGGAGAGTCCAAGCAAGGGAAGTAATCCCAAGTGTAATGAGCGCGAAATTGTACCTTTTTTAACTTGTGCATATCTGCACAAGGGTAATATGCTTACCCAAATTTATTTGTTTAATGTAACAACAGATGTGTAGTTGTCTTGCAATAAATCAGACATTTTCATAAAGCTGTCTGGATTTTTCAATAAATAGCTTAAACTTTTATGCATGTTTATACTATGAAAAGGAGTCTATATAACTCTTGCTTGTAAAGGAGAATAGAAATCTACATGTATTTTATGTAAGAGGTGACTATGATATAGTTCCTGATAAAAGAAAGGAAATTAACATGCTAAAAAAATGAAATAGATACTTTATAAACTCTACAGGAACATAAAGGACATTCTTCAACACATTTAACCTGTCTGGTGGTTGCTATGGAAACAGGGTTCAACTCGCCACTTAAATATCAATACAAATTATTTTTAGATCTTTTACTACATGATATAAAAAATTTGCAACATTTCTTTTTTCACTCATTCAACTGTTATATAGCGTAAAGCTAAATGCTTACTGACTCAGCCTCTTAATCACAATTGGATAATTCAATCTTTCAATTTCAAATGCGAAATTGTTGTGTTCAGAGTGAAATATTGGATATAATAAAATGCATTATCAAAACTTGCGGAATTCCGGTGTTATATAAGTTTTTTTTTAATGTTTTCATAGCCACATTTGGTAGATCTTGAATCTAGATTAGACATTTCACAGAGATTTTCGTTCCTGAAAGAATTTCAGTTTAAATTATCGATACATATTGAGTGATGTACTTCGACGAATCAGCCATAACGAAGATTTGCGCATTTTTGGAATACTATTCAGGTAAGTTAATTCTATCTCCAGTTTGTGATATTTCCGCCGAATTGAAGTGATGGGTGTTGCATGGAAGCAGGAAATGCTGCCTTTATCGGGGTACCTGGTCTCACTCCCATATTGGGATTTCGCTTCTTTTCGTGTGGTGGAAGATATTCTTTGTTTGCTTTTGTTCTCGTTTTATCTTGATTTTGTATGACTTCGGTTTGGGATTTTCTGAATTATCTATTTTGCACTGTATATATATTGGAATATGTTCTTTGTCCATATATTTCATTATAGATGTTCATGCTTTTTTAGGGGAGGACATATTTGAGATTATAAATAACTTCCTTGATCAAAAAGTAAATGACAGCAAATGTCGGATTCCATAGAGCTGCATCTGTATCTCATTCCTTTTATGATAATAAAGAAATAATACTTTTTTCAAATGGTAATATGTACTTATAAGAGGCTTTAAAGGATGAAGGAATGACATAATGTTATTGGAAAAAGGGTCTTGGAATACATGTTGTTGTAAATATGTTCTCCAAAAATAGTTTGTGTCTGTATTTGGAATAACTCTGGTTTGGATTATATCGATTCATATAATGCAATGATGGGCCAACAGATTTACATTTATTGAGAGGTGATTACGTCTGAAATAAAGAATAATAAGACAGTTAAGATGGTTTATAACGCATTAGCAGTTATTGCAATAATATTTTAATCTTGTACCTCTAGAGATTGTAATCCTTCATGTTTATATTGTGATATGTTATTATCTACATCGCTTCTCTAGTAAGAAAGTACATTTAAACTGATTTCGGTGTTTCCTGTGTTTTACATTCTCGTTGGTTTCTTGGTTTATGTGTAGTCATTTATGTTGAATGTTCTATGATAAATATGGATAATAACCATATCCATGTATACAGCACAAAATCGATAATTCAGAAAATCAGACACCGAAGGCATACAAAATCAGGATAAAATAGGAACCAAAGCAAACAAACAACAAGTGATCCCTAAGTGTCGCTATGCTTCGCAGGCGACACAAAAACTCAACCATATGAAAAGAAGCGAACTCCCGATATGTTATTTGTCGTTCATTGTACCATTTCCGTCTCATTCTGTGCGTGTCTGCTTTGTGTTTTTGCAGTGTGTGTTTTAGGGTTTTACTGTTGGTGCTGAAACCGAGTGTTGTTGGAGATCCCCTCCCGTTTTTATACACTGATTTCATGACAGGATATCATTAATACTAAAAATAGTTTTCTCCTCAAAATGTGAAATATCTGAATTATTTTATTACTTTATCAGAACTTTCATTCTAATTGGCTTGTATTAATCATGTCCATAGATATTGTAGAGGTCAACTCACTTGAAGGAATATTCCCGAAAGTAATTAGCGGATTGATTTCGCTTCGTCATTTACCATACCAGCTACATAAATACTATGTGGGGAATATTGCCAAGGACTATGCTGTTCTAATGTATATTGAAGTATTATCGTCTTATTCATAATTTAAACCTCTCGTTGACAAGAATCATCCCTTTCTTTGATTCCAGTTTAAAATAGTCTTTAATATATTTATCCCTACTGAATTATTATACACCCGCAACAAAGTTAAGGGAGGGGGGTATACTGGATTCGCCTGTCTGTCCGTCCGCCTGTCTGTCTGTCTGTCTGTAAAGGACAATTTGTCGTCGCATCTCCTCCCAAACAATAGGATAGAGTTAAATGAATATATACACATCAAAGATCATGATATTAAGATGTGCATGCTGTCAATTAAGTTTGAGTTGAGTTATAGCCCTTGGACGTACAACCATATCATGGCAAGTATTAAGACCTCTTTGTATCCGGATAAGTGGGAGGGTTGTGCGCACGTTATCCGGATAACCACACCATTTGCTAATATCAGATGACCGTCCAAAGTCGACGCCGGGTGCATATTGGTCTTATTTCTTTTATGTGTCGTCATTAATGTTTGATGTTTCTGTACGTCTGTTTCGATTGTTTATATGATGTTCTAGTAAATATTGTTGTGATTTTGTTTACCCTCATCAAACAGTTAATTGACTGTCGACGGATCCCAGCATCTCTGAATCAAAACACTTGAACCTATTTGAATTCTTAAATATAAACTTTGGATTTCTTTTTCTTTTTAGAGATCATTGTTAAAATTGAGTTATTGATGGGGCCGTCATTGACTGTGATAGATTGATTAATAAATAGATAAAACAATCGATAAAACATTGATTGATTTATCGAATGATTAAATAAGAGGTTGAAGTGATTTTTTCCGTCGTTTTAGTCCGTTACGGGCAACACCGAAGAGGACTCTTATTTTATTTGTATATTCATTTTATTTGTTTATGATTTAGATAATATAAGACTTATACACTTATCAGTATCTCTAAATAAAATCTCCATAGGGAAAATGCCCATAAAGTTGAATATTTTACCAAGCAGTCAATATTTACATCAATATTAGCCCTAGGGCACTAGTTAAAAAAAATATTGACCGATAAACGGTAAATCGTTTGTGACGTCAGGTCGTTGATAACGCTATTAGCTCTTCCTATTTTTCTGCGTTCTTTCTCTTATAGACGATAATGAACGTAAACATGCCGGGTTAATCGGATACAATATTGATGTAAGGTATAACAAAACAAATATTGACTGGGAACGAGGGCAATATATGATTTGTTTGACCTACAGACTAAATATAGCCCTCGGCCTTCGGTCTCGGGCAATATTTCATCTTCAGGTCCAAACAATAATATATTCCCCTCATTCCCAGTCAATAATTGTATAATACCAACTTCTTCAGTATTGAGAAATACAAACGGCCCATTTGTCTAGCATGATGTGGAAGCGTCATATTTTGTGCGAAGTATAATGAGAATGTTATCGATTGATCCATTTGCAACATCAGCTTGCGCATCACGTATTTTTGTCATATAGTACTCTCCTTCTTTTTGAGCATGTACAATGTGCTCTTGCATTTAAATTGTTGCTTCCATTTTCTCTTCTTTAGAGACCTCATCAATTATTATTTTTTCTAAATTTTTCACATCCTTTACAAACATCATGTCTAGGTGATGCAATGCAGATATAGGGAACACAGGTTTTCCAGATTTCACAGACTGTGCTAATTTTGATGATCCGGGTTCCACTCCCACTAGTACTTTCAATACAGACGTTTTTGTCGTGCTCGCTGGTAAGTAAATAGGAGGAATGTCTGAGCAGTCCTCGAGGGGCTGCAGGCTGCGGAAGTCCATTTACATCTGCAACATATCGTTTTTTGAAATCATCATATACTAAAGCATTATTTGTCTTTCTACCTTTGTTACCATGGGTTATTGGGGTTAATCCGTTCTCGTGTCTACGTGATATCAATGCCCTCAAAGTATAACCATGTATGTCATAAATAACTAAAAAGCATTTCTGCAACTTCTTACGTTTTTAAATGTATATTGATATACAGTGCGCTTCCGGTCACCTCGCCTAGTTTGTGAGAAATCTACAACCACACTATGTAGCATGACATTTTGAGAACCTTTCTCTCTTGTTTTTGCATTTCGCGAAGTCCTATATGTTGTCAGTAATTTTTTTCCAATGAAAACTGTTTAAAACAAGATTTCTCGCATCACAATCTAGCGAAAGTTTAATGTTAGGTAAATATTCTTCTTCGAAAAGGGGTTCTTCATTGTTATCTTTGTTACTTCATGGAGTTCTATTCTATTACATCTTTGTAAGTACTGACTGATATTTGAATGATCTTCTATACATGTGTAATCATCACTCACATGATCATTTATTTTTGATGAAGTATGAACGTTAGTACTGACTGATATTTGAACGATCTTCTATACATGTGTAATCACATGATCATTTAATTCTGATGAAGTATCGACGTTTTTGTATGACGTTGTACTTCTGCTCCCCAAATGCTCCGATATGTAGTTATATAAATCCTGAAACGGTAATAATTCATCATACGTCTGTTTCGATTGTTTATATGATGTTCTAGTAAATATTGTTGTGATTTTGTTTACCCTCATCAAACAGTTAATTGACTGTCGACGGATCCCAGCATCTCTGAATCAAAACACTTGAACCTATTTGAATTCTTAAATATAAACTTTGGATTTCTTTTTCTTTTTAGAGATCATTGTTAAAATTGAGTTATTGATGGGGCCGTCATTGACTGTGATAGATTGATTAATAAATAGATAAAACAATCGATAAAACATTGATTGATTTATCGAATGATTAAATAAGAGGTTGAAGTGATTTTTTCCGTCGTTTTAGTCCGTTACGGGCAACACCGAAGAGGACTCTTATTTTATTTGTATATTCATTTTATTTGTTTATGATTTAGATAATATAAGACTTATACACTTATCAGTATCTCTAAATAAAATCTCCATAGGGAAAATGCCCATAAAGTTGAATATTTTACCAAGCAGTCAATATTTACATCAATATTAGCCCTAGGGCACTAGTTAAAAAAAATATTGACCGATAAACGGTAAATCGTTTGTGACGTCAGGTCGTTGATAACGCTATTAGCTCTTCCTATTTTTCTGCGTTCTTTCTCTTATAGACGATAATGAACGTAAACATGCCGGGTTAATCGGATACAATATTGATGTAAGGTATAACAAAACAAATATTGACTGGGAACGAGGGCAATATATGATTTGTTTGACCTACAGACTAAATATAGCCCTCGGCCTTCGGTCTCGGGCAATATTTCATCTTCAGGTCCAAACAATAATATATTCCCCTCATTCCCAGTCAATAATTGTATAATACCAACTTCTTCAGTATTGAGAAATACAAACGGCCCATTTGTCTAGCATGATGTGGAAGCGTCATATTTTGTGCGAAGTATAATGAGAATGTTATCGATTGATCCATTTGCAACATCAGCTTGCGCATCACGTATTTTTGTCATATAGTACTCTCCTTCTTTTTGAGCATGTACAATGTGCTCTTGCATTTAAATTGTTGCTTCCATTTTCTCTTCTTTAGAGACCTCATCAATTATTATTTTTTCTAAATTTTTCACATCCTTTACAAACATCATGTCTAGGTGATGCAATGCAGATATAGGGAACACAGGTTTTCCAGATTTCACAGACTGTGCTAATTTTGATGATCCGGGTTCCACTCCCACTAGTACTTTCAATACAGACGTTTTTGTCGTGCTCGCTGGTAAGTAAATAGGAGGAATGTCTGAGCAGTCCTCGAGGGGCTGCAGGCTGCGGAAGTCCATTTACATCTGCAACATATCGTTTTTTGAAATCATCATATACTAAAGCATTATTTGTCTTTCTACCTTTGTTACCATGGGTTATTGGGGTTAATCCGTTCTCGTGTCTACGTGATATCAATGCCCTCAAAGTATAACCATGTATGTCATAAATAACTAAAAAGCATTTCTGCAACTTCTTACGTTTTTAAATGTATATTGATATACAGTGCGCTTCCGGTCACCTCGCCTAGTTTGTGAGAAATCTACAACCACACTATGTAGCATGACATTTTGAGAACCTTTCTCTCTTGTTTTTGCATTTCGCGAAGTCCTATATGTTGTCAGTAATTTTTTTCCAATGAAAACTGTTTAAAACAAGATTTCTCGCATCACAATCTAGCGAAAGTTTAATGTTAGGTAAATATTCTTCTTCGAAAAGGGGTTCTTCATTGTTATCTTTGTTACTTCATGGAGTTCTATTCTATTACATCTTTGTAAGTACTGACTGATATTTGAATGATCTTCTATACATGTGTAATCATCACTCACATGATCATTTATTTTTGATGAAGTATGAACGTTAGTACTGACTGATATTTGAACGATCTTCTATACATGTGTAATCACATGATCATTTAATTCTGATGAAGTATCGACGTTTTTGTATGACGTTGTACTTCTGCTCCCCAAATGCTCCGATATGTAGTTATATAAATCCTGAAACGGTAATAATTCAGTAGATACATTACTTTGTAACGCCAAAACAATTGAATTGAGAATAAATTGCCAAAGTCGGCACCGGTTACCCATTGGTCTCGTCGGTTTATGTGTAGTCTTTCGTGTTTGATGTTTACATGTCGTGTGTCTCTTTTTCGTCTCGTGCTGTACTCGTCTTTTGTGTTTTTGCATCGGATGTTTTGGTGTTTAACTGTTGATGCTGCAACGGGGTCTTGTTGGAGATCTCCTCCCTTCTTTTCAAATGAGGTTTTTCCAGTCATTCAGAGCATGCCTTTCGACTCCTTCTAATTTACACCATCTTTTCGTATAATTATCTATGGCTTTCGTAAGCACATCACGGCATTTGACAAAATCTATCTTGGATGTGATTCCGCACTTAGGTTCATCCCCTCCTTTCTCTTAGAAAGGAGCTGCCTGTGTTGGATAGTTGAAAAGTCACATGTAACAATATGACCTGCTGTTTGTAAAGATACTTAAGAGTTGCACATCCTCAAGAAGCAGGACATGATTCAAGTATGTCAGGATCCGATGTAACTTTATTGTAGTTAAAAAAAATTGAATAGGGGTCTTGTTCTTGTAACAACCAAGAAGTTGTTCTAAATTTTCTAAATTTTGAGGAATGGTACTTTGTACGCGATGATTCCGTAAGATATTAGAAATGTTTAGAAGATCAAAACCTTTGTTAATGAACAGGATTTTAGGAAATCTCTTTTAGGAGAGATGTGTTTTATAATAGGATAAAGTTTAGACTGTGCGATTGAGACAATGCTATTCAGTCTGAATCGGTCAATGTTTCGTAAGAATACAACCTCTGCTTCAACATGTAACAGCTCATGTCTGCCGCCATTGCGTGATATTCTAAGTAAATCTTTGAGAGAGCGGTAGACTGGATCCTTTTCTTTGTTGTCTGTTTCGTCTTTTCCCTTGGGACCTGTATTTTCTTTTAGCCTTTGATCGGATTGAAAAGATATTGGTATAATTGGAGACCGAGGAAATGTTTCCTTGTCCAAAGATTTGATCATTTAATCAAAGATAGTACGCAGTCTGAAGTTTAGTTATCAGGGCAAGGAAAGGGAATGATCTCCAGGATGACCACCCTGAACTCACCCAGCGAAACAAACATAAATGACATCATACAAAACCACAAACCACAAAAAGACACAACAACACCCATCAGAACATCACACAAAACAGTCGCAACAGACGCACAGAAACACCAAACATTGATGACAACACATACAAAGAAGAAAGTCAATGTGCACCCGGCGCCGACTTTGGACAGCCATCTGCTACCAGCAAATGGTATGGTTAGTTCAGCTTGTAAATGTAGGTCTTACTTTCATTTTTACGTTTTGGAAAAGACTGAATCGGGGTCAAAGTGATATCCGAAATTGAATGGTTTTATTTAACAAAGTGATTACAAAGAAAGTGTCTGATATTTTGATGATGTGAGGACCTGATCCTATGACGTTGACAATGGTTCCTAAAACGAGATTTTAAAGGTTGGCCTGTCATGCCTACATATTGTGCGCCACATTCCTTGGCGTTTCAAGTCATAACGTAAATAAGATCTTGAAACGATCAATCGATGTCGTTATCAACCTTGATTTTGAAATTATGCCCATTTACACTGGACGTTATTTTGGAACAAAAGAGGAGTTCTCCAACAACACCAGGTTGCAGCACCCACAGTTGAGTCGCATTTGATGAGGGGACACATAGATCATCTACTACTGTAGCACTTTGAAGTAATTGAGAACCCATTGTGTCTAATGTTAAATGTAGAGCCTGCGGATAGAGTAGCGCATAAAATACGACTATGGGGTCTGAATTTGAGAGGAGATAAGAGTACACTGCGTGAGGAAAACAGTTTTTTTTTATTGTTGATTGTCGATAATGGTAAAATGACTGTAGTGGCAGAGGGTAATCTCAGGGGGGTTAATATAAAGCGAGGCAACCATAAAATTGTCATAATGCGATGATGGAAGAAAGGTAAATTAGAGTCCTATATATGTCTTTTATTGATGTAGATCAATGGTTACAATGTCACAAAGATATTGGTACTTCATATAATGTTAAAAGCTTAATACTTTTGTACTTTTTTACCCCTACCCTCTTTCTTTTGTTTTTCTCATATTGTGCAAATATGCAGCGATTGCACTATTTCTTTTTATTTGTTGCGGAAATAAGGGGGTTGCGTCAGTTATCCATCTGTTTGATTTTGGGTTGAGACTTGAGAGTGTATAACCTCTTGAGTTAGAGCGGCAAAATTGCATTTTTATCCTTATTTTCAAATTTACAAGCCAGTTACGGACTTTCTATTCTGCACATCTATATGATGTTGATCTTAAACCATTGTTCAGGCCCTTACAAACATTTTGCGGTGTCAAACATGGAAATAGGTATACAATTTCAGGAGATGTATCTTTTCCTTTCTTTTAATTGCACGTTTACTGTTTCATTTGTTGCAGCAATAAGGCGGTTGTTTCAGTTATACATATCTTAGATTATGTGTTTTCTATGATATTAGGGAAGGAAAGTTCCTGAGCGTATTCAATTCACAAGCCAGTTACTGACTACCTATTTTGCACAACTATATTTTGGTTATTTTAGTGTATTGTTTTAGCCCTTACAAACATTTTGAGGGGTCACACATTCGAATTTGTATAAAACTTCAACTTGCTTTTGAAGACTTAGGGTACATTCTTTTTCATAAGTGTAAAGAAATCGATCTTTAGTACGGGATTTACAGTTAGTACCCATAGAGATCCGTACAACCTACCGCAATCCCTACAAAATGTGAAGTAAGACCAAACACCAAATCAATCTATAAACGGCATGAAACAGTCATAAAGAAGACGACACATAAACCAACAAGACAAGCCGACTGAGAACATTAATCTGCAGATGATGTCTTCTTTCGGCCAGCGCGTGCATACCCCCCCCCCCTTCCTAACTTATATGGTTACCAACTGATGTCGACACTCACGGACATACAGGGGTAAAACTAACAAAGATGAATATGTTAATAGATGATAAAAACTTCATGAAAAACAGGTCATGTTCTGCCGACAGGAGCGAGTTAATGTGCGCAATACCCGCGAGGAGTTCGACCAGCCATCATAGAGTACAGGTGGTAGGTGCCTCGTCTTCATTTATTTATTTATTCATTCATCATATCGGGGTTTTTTTAATAACATTTATATACATTTTTAAACTCGTAGCGATGTCAAAACATTATTTTCATTTATAATAAAATCTAGCTGAAGAACTCAATGTCTTTTACATGACAAATATGGATAATGACCATATCCCTGTTTACAGCACAAAATCGATAAATCAGAAACCGAAGGCATACAAAATCAGGATAAAACCGGAACCAAAGAAAACAAACAAAAACCTCCACCATATGAAAAGAAGCGAACTCCCGATATGAGAGTGAGAATAATGTCGAAGTGCTACATTTTGAAAAATGTAGTACTACGACATTATTTGAAACGTGTATTGCTAAGAATTGATGTAAATTATTACTCGCTGTACCCTTTTATAAATTTGTTAATTGGTTCGCAAATTAATTACAGTGGTGATCGCGGGAGATTACACACTTTTACCGAAGTTTCCGAGGCTTAACCTAAGTTTCCGAATTTCGGAAAAATCCTACCTAAGTTTCCGAATCCTAACTTTACGAAAATTACCGCTTTGACCGAAGTTTCCGAATTATTAAAATTCGGTAGGAAATTTAGGATAAACCGTGAAAGTTAGGTATTTTAGTTAGGTTTTTTAGGAAAAAGCGTAATATTTCGGGTTTTTCGGGGTAATGGTAGTTTTAAGATTGATTTCAACAAAACGAATTTTCCATTATGTAAACAAAAGGAATGCAACATGTGTTCGGGAATTCATGTGTATGCTGGGGTGTAATTGAGAAGGGGGGGGGGGTGTATCCCTTGAAAATTTCCAAACATAGTCATATACTATTTTATTGGCAATTTGCAATACTAGAGATGTTTTTTTTTTCTGAAATAAATACGCTCACGCTGTTATAACGCTTCCCCTCCCCTGATTGTCTAGATTCGCACATACATCATATGATGTATGTACAGGTCAAATTTGGTATTGAATAAGTCACAGGGGCCGTAGCCAGATTTTTTTTCCATGAAATCATTCTGCAATCATAATCCCAACCCCCCCCTTCCCTCGCTACATTTAATCAGCTATGTACAACCAAGGACTTATAAACAGAAGGATTGGAATCTCGTCTTTTCCCGTTAACATCTCGCGTGCCCTTTTGATATGCAAATTAGGCAACGAGATGTTAGGGTTGTGATATTAAAAACAATGAATGTCCTAAATATGTTAATTATGACAACTTATACGACTTGAATAAGTAGAATAGAGTATCCTGATCATTTTGGTACCAATATTTTGATATTCCGTCTTGAAATAGTCGAGAAAATGGTAAATTAAATCGGGCCTATTTATATAGGTCACGTCGCACTCGTAGTCGTAATGGCGAGGGCGAACTTGCGTCGAGATCCCTTATATCTGAGGCAGTTATATTGTGGTCAATTACCGACATCTATACATGAAAAATAATTCTATCAGATACAAAAAAGTCCAACTTTATTTTAAAAACAACTTTTCATAGATACTTTATATTAAATAAAACAGAAAAAATGGTTTTTAGATGGCTTGTTTGCCTTCTTCGTTACAGAACGTGGTAAACAGGTGATCGTAAACACCCCCATTTTCGAAGTCTTGTATTCTTATTAATATTCGGTATCATGAAATGAAAATGCACACTTTAGGTTTTAGTCTTTATTTTGATAACAATATTTCATATGTAAATCTTGTCTAGTTTGAGAAAATGGGTCAGAGCGTTGGGCTGTCTACCTCTTTCAGAAAATAGCCGCGCGTACCGACGAGTAAAAACACCCATTTTCGAAGCCCCGTAAAACAATGAAATTGTCGAATTAATTAAATAAAATTGGTCCTAATGCTCACTTTAGGTTTTAGTCTTTATTTTGATAACAATATTTCATATGTAAATCTTGTCTAGTTTGAGAAAATGGGTCAGAGCGTTGGGCTATCTACCTCTTTCAGAAAATGGCCGCGCGTACCGACGAGTAAAAACACCCATTTTCGAAGCCCCGTAAAACAATGAAATTATCGAATTAATTAAACAAAATTGGTCCTAATGCACACTTTAGGTTTTAGTCTTTATTTTGATAACAATATTTCATATGTAAATCTTGTCTAGTTTGAGAAAATGGGTCAGAGCGTTGGGCTATCTACCTCTTTCAGAAAATGGCCGCGCGTACCGACGAGTAAAAACACCCATTTTCGAAGCCCCGTAAAACAATGAAATTATCGAATTAATTAAACAAAATTGGTCCTAATGCACACTTTAGGTTTTAATCTTTATTTTGATAACAATATTTCATATTTAAATCTTGTCTAATTTGAGAAAATGGGTCAGAGCGTTGGGCTGTTTACCTCTTTCAGAAAATGGCCGCGCGTACCGACGAGTGAAAACCTCTATTTTTGAACCTCCGGCATACGATGAAATCGTCGAATAAATTAATCAAAATTGGTTCTAATGCACGCACTAGGTTTTCATTTTCGATTTGCCACCAATATTTTATGTGTAAGTCTAGTAATGACTGAGAAAATGGGACAGAGCATATGCCTATTTAACTTTCTTTGACGATATCTGGGTCATAACGGCGAATGTCAAGGCTCCGCTTTGAAGTTAGATATTATAACAATTTATCAATATATTTTGATAAAATTGGTATTTATTGAAACAGTAAGGTTTCTTCTACATGTACGTATCAATATTTTATATGTTTATTGTGTGATGCTTAAGAAAATCATGTTATTTGATCACCTTTCTCAGATAGGACTGGGCAATGTTTTGATCTCGTTCAGATCTCGTTACACGCGAGTTTTCGTTACTATTCTCAAGGCGGTGTAGAGAGTTGCGAATCCTTCTGTTTATAAGTCCTTGGTACAACGATTTCCCACAGATTCTATATGAAAGATATATGGAATCTGCGGAAAATCGCTGTACGTTACGTAGCTGATCGAATGGATAGAGGGACACGTCAGTCATTGAAATATAAAAACCCCCTTGCTTCGGCCCCCTGTGTACAATAGATAAAAAAAAAAGAAAGAAAGAAAAGATCCGATATTAGAAAAGTATTATAAGAAAAGATCGTTGAACTAAAGAAAAGATCTTATCTAAGAAAAGATCGTTGAATATAAACAATTCGAATTTCCTCTGATCGACGAAGTTGTACTTTCCGCAGTGGAAACACATCGGCATTTTCAAAAATTCTTAGAGATTTTTTAATTTCAAACTGAGAAAACTAATGTAATTTCAAAAGGCAATAAGTAATATATTATATTCGTACATAAAAAGCCGATTTTACACTGTGCACCGACTATAAACAGAGCTAATGATCGAACTTAATTGCAATTTCAGGCAAGTTCTAGTATGTCTAGTATGTGTGTGTGTTTTTTTTAAATAATTCCTCATCGTGTGAGGGTGGGTATGTGTGTGTGTGTGGTTTTTTTTTCTCTTTTTTTTTACTTTTTTTTTTTTTTTTGATTTTCTAGAATTTCAGCTGTCCTTAGCCGGGGACGTGTATAATACGTCCCTGTCGTGGCATTTAAAAATAACAGCATTTTGTATAATGGAGAGGCGTGGAGGGTTTTGTTGTTGTTTTTTTATGGAGACCCTCGATCAGGGCCCGATTTTTTTTTCCTGTTCTTTAGCGGATGCATGACCCTTCGGGCTAGATCTTTTTGGGGAGTTGCAAACTTTCTGGACATATTTCTTAGGGAGGGGTGCAGTTTTCTGCCCCTCCCCTCATAAAAATCATTTGGGTTTCCTTTGTCCTTCTCAATATTTTATAATTTGTTAGACCAATCTGATAAAATTCTTGTCTAACTACCATTACATGTACAACTCTATATCTAACAAATTCTTTCCAAGGTGTTATCAATCTTATGACAGCTCTTTGCACTAATTGTGATAGGCAGAATGAAAAATGTGGCCGGTCCGGGAATCAAACCCGAGACTTTCTGCTATGGAGGCAGACGCTCTTAGCAACTGAGCTAACCGGGCACGATAACCGTACCGTAACACACTATTTATAATTTTTTTACAAGTCCCGAGATACAAATATGTTGCCGGACTCTGTCCGAAAACCTGTGATTGTCTGCAATCTTGAGGTAAATACTCCTATGCAAATTCTGTCATAAAGGAATAAATAATACCCAACTATTCATTCAAAGTATTCATACTGAATCTTCTACACAGTTTCATAAAAAGTATATTATGACCTTGACCTCTTACCTTTATTTAAAAGCATAATACACCATTGGGTCCTAAGAGATAATTATGTTTAATGTTTTTGAAGACCATGTAGAGGGGAAAAAGTTTTGTCACAAAGTTTTGCCAAGAGAATCTATTGTTACCTTGACCTCTGATCTAAATTCAGGTCATTAAAAAAACCTCAAGTGCTACGTATACGTAACAATTCTGCAAACAAAACAATAAAACTGATAACCAGGAGGACCGGAAACTGATTTGTTCAAGGAAAGGGCAAGTTGCTCGTTGCAGATTGACCCTCAATATGTGACTTTGATTTTGAAGTTAACCTTGACATAGATACTGAAGAACAGACATTGAATAAAGTTTTCCGCATATATGCATGTTGTATTTGCTTTGCAGTGAGTAAAGTAGAAATCAAAAGGAAGTGTAACATAATGAACTGATGAGCATGATCATGTATAAACTGATATTCAAATAAGTGATCTAATGATTCTAATCACATCATCAATATAAATTTACATGTGTAAACATGATCTATAGACCTTTGGCTGATCCAACTTCTGTAAGTGCTTGGTAATTTTTTTGCATTTTGTGATGACATGTTTGTGTGTATACATTTTTACAAAGATTTTTAACCCTTTCAATTTCATTGTAATTGTAATTAATATAGCTTATTCAGCTCAAGTATAATGTGGGTCAATATTCAACACCTTCTAGGTCAAGAAGGTATAGCTAAAAAAATTAACATTAGATACCAAAACCCAGTTGCTTTACAATTTATTTCCTTTCTTGCAACTGATGAAGTACATGTAGAATACTATCAATCTGACAATAAGAAATTTACAACTGTAACTGTCAAAAGACAGCAAGTGTGAATGGCAGTAGATGGTAAATTACTGTCTACATTTGAGTACAAGAATAACACTGTTCAAGAACAGGTATGTCACCTGTCACATGTTTGACCATAAAACATTGCCTTGACCTTGAAAATGACCTTGAGCTAGACTAAGGCCTCTAAACCTACTTCATTCTGATGCATATCAATTAGCTACAGATACTGTAGCTATATATATGATCATGTATCTTCAATGAATATCCCCCTCCCTTTTCACTTAAGTTCACAACTATGTGACACATGATCTAAAAACCTGTGACATATATCATAGGGCTGGTACAATACTCTGATTCATCAATGCATCACAATATTTTTTTTTTGCGATCCAAGTATCGATACATACAAACACACCAAAGTTAAAATTTACAAAAAAAAATATTTTATTGAATTTTCTGGATTTTTGTCCCCCACGCCAAAAAACAAATATAACTTTCACAGAAAATGAAAGTACATGTAACATTCGGAGAAAGTGAAATATGGCTACGGGGAAGTGGACTAAGTTAGAAATGCCAAGTACAGCATAAGATTGGTGTGGTAAACATTTGGTTTCCTGGTTTATGAAGTACAAGTTATAGGAATTGGGAAAATTCTGGTCAGAAAGCTAGTATTGAATACATATAACCTGTTGAATGAAAAAAAGCTACTTATATATGATGAATATAAATAGTATCAAATAGGATTTTGAGAAGGTTTTATCAATTTACTTAGTATTGCGATACATATTATATCAGATATCAGGTATCATGATACATATCAGATCGGCTGGGTGCAGTATTGTCCCTGCCCTAATATATCACATGCCGATTTCTTAAATTATACAATGTTTTGATGAAAAATAAATGAAATTTTAAAATTTTAAACTAAAAATGCTTCGTAATGATCTTTGACCTTGAAAGTTACCTTGACCTGCTGAGTCTCATCATGCTTTACTATCTCTGCATGTTTAAAAAGAAAGTTAATTGTATATCAAGTAAGTTACAGATAAATATGTGACAGACTGACAATCAGAGACAGATTAACAAACAGCCTAACAAAGTGATTTTTATATGGCGACATTAAATTTCTCAATCTGAGTAAATCAGAAACCACATGTTTTTGCCATTCCACATACATGTATTACATGCCATATAAAACTGTTAATTTTTCTTCATCTTGTCTTGATTCTGGTGTCCAAGATACACAAATTATGAAGGAAGGAAGCTATGCCGTACCAATCCATGATCACTCACTTCTGTTTGACCATGTTGTATGTGTTGACTCTCATTATCCTGAAATAAAACGAGTACAACTTTTAAATGAAATAGAAAAAAATATGTGATGATAACAAACATCTAAATCACATCATCTAACAATAAATCATAAAGGTAAATTCCTATCATTACCAAATAGATATCATTGTATAGTTCTCACTTAGTCGTAAATTATATGGTTATATGGTAGAGGAATGCGATAATGCAATTATATTTTATAATCAAATAAAACACTGCTAAAGACAGTATGGCTGGATTGCAAAGTAAGCTTTTGTCACTAACTGGGTCAAGGTCAGATCAAATGTTACTGCATAAATTGAAAGGATTTGTCAGAGGCAACCAATAAGTACATGTATAATATTATGTTTCTACTATGTTTATAGCTCCTGAGATTTTGGTTCAATAGGAAACTTAAGCAAAATCATTAACTAGGTCAAAGCCCTAGGTCAAGGTCACTAGGTCAAATGTTACGAGATAAATTGAAAGGTCTTGTAAAACGCAACCTACTAGGGCTGAATGTCAAATTTGTATTGCGATATATTGCAATATTTAGAAAAATATTGCGATATATTGCAATATTTTATAACATTGTCATTGATATTCCTTACCTTTTTCATTTTCCTACTTCAATTTTGCTTTCTAAATTTTACTTAAAAAATCTGAAAATGTTTCAATATAGAGAATAAGTGTCATAATTTGTGTCTTGTTACGGGTATGCAAAACACAGCAAGTGCATTTATTATCGTACATGTAATGCGCGTTAAAGCAAACTTGCTGTGTGTTGCAAGAATGTGATAATTCTGCCTGCTAGGACAATGGCAGACACTCGTGGACATACAGACAGTGCAAAAAGTCACTCATAAACTTACTACCCTTATTAAATAAATGAGAGGAAAGGCTCACATCCGTGAATTTCAAACTCAACGACGTTGTACTTTTAACAATCTGCCAATCATGAACTAATTACTTGCTAAGAATCGAGCTAATATGTTCAAGTCTTTCTTGCAAATTGGTATACCAAAATAAATGATTATTTACTTTTGTCTTTAACCTGTGCAGTGTGTTGATGTAAGGTCAAACAAGCGTCAGGCTGTGTAGCATAGTACGGACACTTCGTCTTGTTTAAAAATGGCTAGTCAGAAAAGGAGCTGTTAAGATAAGGGCCGTATTTAGCCCTGAATCTCGTGACGTATTTCTTCCGCATGGCGAATCGTACACAGAAAAACATGAATCATTATTGAAATATAATGTATTTGCAGACCTTTTACATGTTTTACATTATGTTAAGGAACTCTTAAGGTTGTAAAATTAAGGTCGAAAGAGGTAGGGTTCTCGGATAGAAAATCCGACAATATCGACAAAAAACGTATACATTTTGAATATTTTATCTAAAATGGATAAATATAAGCTAAAAGACATCAAATATGTCTACATTGTGTATCAGAAATAGATTTCGAACGTTCTACCTCCTTAAATCGGTAAATAATGAAATCCGGAACTTAAAATACGGTCTTATTCTTCATTCAATGGCTACAATGTAAGCCTTTTAGCGCGAAATACACATTGACGGAGAAATGAACATCACTCTTGCTTATTTCGTTTCTAATTCTTGTATCTTTCATTCAATCATATTGAGTACACAATGTTTGATGGATTAAAGAGGAAAAATAGTCAAATGTGCTATATTTAATGGTCAAAAAGATCGATTCTTATAAAATGCACCCCCCTTTCCATTTTTAGTTTTTCGTCTCTGGGGTAGTGTTCCCCCGGAGATACAGAATCCCACTTTGCCAAAAAATTGTATCATGGATACACATCTCCAGTAAAAGTGGCTTTCTGTATATCCGGGGGGAACAATGTTCAATAAAACTTTTCCGTTTTCTATTGATTTCTATGAGAAAAAGATAAGTTTTGACCTAAAAATTAGCAATATTATGCAAAACAGATGAAAAATAACTTCATATTCTGATGGGACGCCATATAGGTATACATTTTACCAAAAAAGGTTCTTGAAATTTCAATTTTCAAAATTCCACTTTTCAGGGCTGATTTTACGCCTTATCTTAACAGCTCCTTGTACAATTTAAATGACCCTAGCTATTGATGTATTTTGAGTAGTAATTCGCGTTCGCTAAAAATACCATCAAAAACCGGTTTTTGAAAACATATACCGTGGTACGTATTGCGAAGCCTCATATCGCAATATACCGGTACCACGATAAAACCGCTCAGCCCTATAACCTACATGTACCGGTATAACATAAAGTTTCTGCTGCATAAAGTTCCTTAGATTTTGCTTTAACCAGAAACTTCATCCAAAATCTTTAACTACGTCAAAGTCCAAGGTCAAGGTAAAGTTTCTTAGATTTTGCTTTAACCAGAAACTTTAACCAAAATGTTGACAACGGATGACAGACAGTCGGATTGACAGACAGGCGGACATCGTCAATCTATAGACTGGAATTGCTTTGCAATCAAGCCAAATACTTTTTAGATGGGGGCATTTTCATATCTTGTCTTCGGGCCAGTGGTTGAATTTTTTTGTAAAGACTGGTGGACAGTGATTTAAATCATAATCTCTTAATTTTGTTATTCAGGCACAAACCATTCTAATATGCTGCTATTTACTGATAGTCCCAACCCGATCCGAGTAAGGATCGATCTATCAGTCAATTATTATACTGCCGTCGACTTACTCGAGTTTGGACGATCGGTCAACGGTAGCATAATAACTGTTATATTCACTACCGTTGACTGATAGTCCCTACCAGAGTAAGGATTATCAGTCAACAGCAGCATAATAAAACGGTCCGAGCCCAAATCACAAAACGAAATAGATATTATACATCATCAGATCATTTTACATGTACTACGTGTACTAACCTACCGTTGAATTTCCAGAATACCGGACCAGTGCAATCTGTACGTCAATCGTTGATTATTGGATTGAATGCAGTGGCTATGACAGTAGTTTGCGATTCCTTCATTATGTTTGGACCACGTTTGTTGTTGTTTTTGATACGTACTATATACGCCCTTGGTACCATTCATCAGTACATGTACATGCATGCAACAATTCAACCATGCACATCTTGCAGATTCTTGGATACCTTGCTGTCAGTACAGACATTTCACCAGTTTACTGCTACAAAAATTCAATCGTAGTAATGTTTTGAAACCGAAAGTAGACCTAGAACATTCCGAATCCGACAAAATACAGAGCTATACATATAAATAAAAAAGGGGGAAAATAAAATTAAAACAGAGAGAGAGATAGAGATAAAGCTGTTTTATTATTAAAATTATGCAATATGTAATTTCTCGGTAGTGCGTGAAAAAATGTACATGTACATGTATGTCTGTGTTTGATTGGGGAAGGGGGGGATGACCCAGACCACGTCTAAAGGCAAAGGAGAGGGATCACTTGTCTAATTTTATATTAAAATTATCCTAGAATATATCTTATTTTCTAATATTTGAGGAAATTAACCTCGTCTTATCGTAAAAAAATTGCAGATCCGTGGTTTGCAATGATGGAAAACGAAAATGAATTTTATCGTCACTTTATAGTGCAAATGATGCTCGTTAGACTGTGAATCAAATTGAATCAGTTGTACATTTGATGCCTTCAAATGAAAAACAATTTCGAAATAATATATTTATTTAAAGAAACAAACAATAATAATAAATATTCCCGCAGCCTCGTTTTGGATTTCGGGTAAATACAATTATTTAGGTTATTCCGGCGAAATTCGGAAAGTTAGGAATTTTAGGTAACATCGGTAAATTTAGGGCGGAATTTTGCCCGAAGTTTCCGAATTACCAGTTTTTCCTAACGAAGTTTCCGAGGTGTGCCCGAAGTTTCCGAAAAACTGTGTGTAAACTACTACGATCACCACTGTAATATTATGAATGAATGTGTCAATGCCTTAGTTGACGTCATAACATAACCACTGTTATGGGTCAGAATACCCCAAAACGCCAGCAAAAATCAGACAAAGACAGAATATAAATTTACAAGTTTAATTATGTACAAAATATATATATTTCAAATTGATTACAACTTACAATTACAATGTCCGGATCAAAGTGTCCGTTACGGTCCACAAAGTCTATCGAATGTTTGGTTTCCGGTAATCACAAACATTCTCGAAAGATCGGTGTCCAAACGTTGTTAAATGGATTAAAGTCTCAACAAATAAAGTGTCCCAGTATATCAGAATAGATGAATGAATCGTGTCTACGAATGTGTACGAATGTCCCCTCAACACAGTTCCTCAGAGGTATTTATACTTAATACCAATGAATTAACCAGAAGCTTCTAGAACAATGACTCATTACAAATGATTAACAATAGAGTAAATTCTAGAAATCACAGTCATGTGATAATAATGATGTAACAAAGAACATACTGGAATATTCTCTAATGAAATAAACATGACATAGTAAAATCTAGATAGAATTATTATGAAATCATAATACAACATGACTAAGTACATGTATACCTACACACAAAGTAAAACTAATCTAACACATGACCCACAACACCTCCCCCCTTAAAAAAAGTTTGAATGTCAATGAAAACTTAGGTGGTAAATTCTGCAAAAATCACTCATGAAACTCTCGATAGTGCATCTGCAATCACATTGTCTTTGCCCTTGATATGGTTAATAATGATATTGTACTCTTGCAACAATAAACTCCACCTTGTAAGTCTTTGATTCTTGTTTGACATTTTGTGCAAAAATGTGAGAGGGTTGTGGTCAGTATACACAAGAATGGGATGTAAAGTAACATTCAAATAAACATCAAAATGTTGTAAAGCTAACAATAATGCAAGACACTCTTTTTCAATAGTAGAGTAATTCTTTTGACATTTTGTCAATTTCTTTGAAAAATAACAAACAACTCTATCTACACCATCATCATTTTCTTGAAACAAAGCAGCCCCGATTCCTACGTCACTGGCATCAACAGTAAGCTTAAATTGCTTATCAAAATTTGGAGCTGACAGGACAGGACTATTCATAAGAACACATTTGATTTTCTTAAAAGATTCGTCACAGTCATTGGTCCATGCAAAATTCACTCTCTTTTGTAACAGATTGGTAAGTGGACCAACAACTGACGAGAAATTTGGACAAAATTTTCTGTAAAATCCTGCCATTCCTAAAAATCTCATTATCTCTTTCTTATTGGTAGGAATCGGGAACTTTGAAATAGCTTCCACCTTGGCCATGATAGGAGTAACAAAACCTTGACCTACTTTGTGACCCAAATATTCTACAGTCGCATGACAAAATTCACTTTTCGCAAGGTTCACTGTGAGGTTTGCTTTCGCCAGTATGTCGAAGAAGGTACGCATGATTCGGAGATGATCATCCCAGGTGTTGCTGTAGATGATGACGTCATCGATGTACGCCTCGCATCCTTCGAGATGATTTAGGAGCGAATGAATCATCCTCTGGAATGTGGCTGGTGCATTTTTCATACCGAAGGGCATTACTTTATATTGGTATAGCCCATCTGGAGTCGCAAATGCCGATATTTCTCTGGCTCTCTCGGTAAGCGGGACCTGCCAATAGCCTTTGAGCAAGTCAAATTTACTGACAAATTTTGCACTGCCAATTTTATCTATACAGTCATCGATTCGTGGGATCGGATAAGAGTCAGTTTTGGTGACTGAATTGACTTTTCTAAAGTCCGTACACAATCGGTAAGTTCCGTCTGGCTTCGGAACCAGAATACATGGGGAACTCCAATCACTATTGCTGGGTTCAATAATGTCATTTTCGAGCATGTATTGAATTTCTTTCCGCATGTATTGAAGTTTTATCGGGTTTAACCGATAGGGATGCTGTTTGATAGGTGACGCATCACCTACAATGACGTCATGATGAGATGCATTCGTCTTTTTTGGAACGTCCGGAAAGATGGTCGTATATTCCCGCATTAATTGGTGCACTTCCTCTTTTTGATGCACGGTCAGATGTCCGAGTTTCACTTCCGGACTTGTTAGAATTTCAGAATTCTTCAAACGGATACTTTGAGCGAAGTCTTTTTCGACAGTCTCTTCATTACATTCAGGTTCAACACAATTTTCTAATGTATTTACATTGGCCAAAGTGGAAACTGGTTTTACAAAATTTCGGTCACTTCTATCAAAATACTCTTTCAACATGTTAACATGACACACTCTTTTTTCTTTTCGCCGACCTGGTGTCTTAACTACATAGTTAACATCACTAATTTTACTCTCAATCTCATAAGGACCGAAATATCTAGCTTGTAAAGGATGACCAGGGATAGGCAAAAATACAAGAACTTTATCGCCTGGTTTAAAAACTCTGTTTCTAGCATCTTTGTCATACCATGTTTTCATTTTCATTTGTGAGGTTTTGAGATTTTCTTGAGCCAATTTGCAAGCATTATATAATTTCTCTTTGAAATTAGACACGTAGTCTAAGAGATTCAAATCGCTAGTCTCAGTCAACCATTTTTCCTTTAATAACTTCAATGGCCCCCTGACCGTATGCCCAAAAACTAGCTCAAAGGGACTGAACCCCAGGGACTCCTGAACCGCTTCTCGTGCCGCAAACAACACGAGGTGAACCCCTTTATCCCAGTCTTTTTCATACTGGTGACAATATGTTTTCATCATAGTTTTAAGGGTTTGATGAAAGCGTTCAAGTGCCCCCTGGGACTCAGGATGGTACGCAGAAGACTTATACTGCCTGATACCTAGCTCATGCATAACCTGCTGAAACAATCCTGACATAAAATTCGAACCCTGATCTGACTGAATAGCCTTGGGAGCACCTACGAAACTGAAAAACTTTGTAAGGGCCTTAACTATGGTCTTTGCCTTAATATTCCTAAGAGGTATGGCTTCAGGAAACCTAATCGAAGTACACATAATTGTCAGTAAGTACTGATTCCCTGACCTAGTCCTAGGCAAAGGACCTACACAATCAACTAACACCCTACTAAAAGGTTCCTCAAAGGCCGGAATGGGTTGGAGGGGAGCAGGTGGTATAACTTGATTGGGTTTACCTACCATCTGACAATTATGACAAGACTTACAAAACTCAGACACATCTTTTCTCAACTTAGGCCAGTAAAAGTGACTTAAAATCCTATTATAAGTCTTATTGACACCTAAATGACCTGCCATGGGTGCGTCGTGAGCTAAACTCATGATGTCCCCGCGATACGCTACTGGAACCACTATCTGGTGAACGACCCGCCACACTTCATTAGGGGGTGCATCGGGTGGTCTCCATTTCCGCATGAGGATGCCATCTTGTATGTAGAAGCACTCTCCGACTTTGTCCGCTTCTTCTCGGGGAAGGGCCCTCTTGCTTAGTCGGATAATCTCCAGATCTTTAGTTTGCTCGGAGAGGAGCTGCTCACGGCTTAAGGCATCTGTATCTCTGTCTAATGGTGGATGGGAATCATCACCAGGTACTGTCGGAGACTTGTCAACATGAAGTGGTACTGACGTCTCAGGTACGCCGTCATCAATGGTAGACATGAATGTGTCAGAAAGATCTATATTTTCGGAGGGATGGTCCTCGTTAAGTGCAGAAGTACTCTCAGCCTCTTTAAGTCTGTTCCTGGCCATCGCCCTGGTAACAGCGCAGGCTGGGTACAAGTCGTCGTCTTCATCATCGGACACGACATCGGACGTGATTTTCTCACAAACAATCGGATCGGCTACAACTTTGCCGCCAGCTAAATCGTTGCCAAGCAACAAGGAAACGCCTTGAACGGAAAGAGTAGGTCGAACACCTACGATAACAGGTCCAGTAATTAAGTCTGACTTCAAATGAATTTTATGAAGGGGAACATCAATGACGCCTAGCTCCACACCCTGTAATAAAACTGACCTACCAGTAAAAGTGTGCTCAGACAAAGGCAATGAACCCTCTAACAATAAAGTCTGGGCAGCACCAGTATCTCTCAAAATCTGAACAGGCAACGCTTCGCTAGAATCACTGAGTGAAACAAATCCCTGTGACAAAAAGGGCTTATAATGATCCTCCACAAAATCATCAGAACTGGACTTAGAACCCTGAATCTCAGGAGTGTCAGAACAAATCGAATCTAAGGCTTTCCTATCATTTCTAACAGACGCACAGGCCTGTGACTTAAGTTCTTTTTTCTTCTTTAGCTTCAAACACTCACCAATAACATGACCTTTTTTCTTACAATAATTGCATGTAGGAAGCGACCCCACCCCTGGGGATGCTTCAGAACGCTCGGACCTAGGACCGGACGTAGAACCACCTTGAGATGGTGACTGGGAACTAATGGACGACTGAGACTCTTGTAAATTTTTCTTTGGAAAATCTGACGTTTTTGCGCTATCGCTAGATTGAGTTTTTGACACCAATTTTTTCTTATGAGTGAGAGCATACGTATCAGACAAAACAGCGGCTTCTTCAAGAGTTTTAACATTTTTGTCTTCCAAATGAGTTCTTAAATCTTGATGTACACACTCTTTGAACTCTTCTATCAGAATTATTTGACGCAAATTGTCAAATGAATTGGGAATTTTCTTGGATCGAAACCACTGATCAAATAAATCTTCTTTTTCTCGAGCAAATTCAACATATGTTTGATTTTCAAACTTTTGTACTTTCTAAACTTTTGTCTGTACGCTTCAGGTACTAACTGATATGCTCTCAAAATCGTGTCCTTGACCTTGTCATAGTCTGAACTCTCAGCAATACTGAGCGCCGAGTACACTTCAGCCGCTTTGCCAATAAGTACGCTTTGTAATAAAGTTGGCCAAAAATCACGTGGCCACTTCAGATTGGCCGCGATTTTCTCAAAATGTGGAAAATATTTGTCCACGGACTTTTCTTGAAACTTTGGTACTAATCTGATGTTTTTGGCGGCGTCGAATTCAGACTTGACAGGCGAAGGAACAGGATTTTCCTTAGCGCTTTTCTCTAACTTTAACTTTTCTAACTCAAATTGGAGTTCTTTCTCGTGCATACGTTCCTGTTTCTCTCTTTCTTCCTTTTCTCTTTCAAATTGTCTTATTTTTTCTTCTTTTTCAAATTGTCTTTCTTTTTCTTCTCTTTCAATTTGAAATTGTCTTTCTTTTTCTTCCTTTTTCAAATTGTCTTTCTTTTTCTTCTCTTTCAATTTGAAATTGTCTTTCCTTTTCTTCTTTTTCAAATTGTAATTGTATTTTCATTTTCTCTAATTCAAACTCAAATGTTGACATTTTGGTTTCGCTTGAAACAGGTTCAACAGGAAAATCGTATGACGAAAAGATTTCCTTAGCTAAAAGCTCTTCAGCCACAATATTTCTAATTTCTTGTTTTCTCAAAGAAGATTTTACATCTAACTTCAAGTGAAGACCTAAACCAATCAAATCATCTTTCTTCAATGATTCGAACTCTTGTACAGTCGGCGATTTCAAAAATTCAGTGACCGAAAATACCATGATTGATTTCTGCTGGAAAACGTTTTACTAAAAAATAAATTCCTTTTTTAAAAAAAAAAACGAACTTTACGTAAAGTGCAAATATGCAGAGATTACTATCCCGGACGAGCCCCCAATTCTGTTATGGGTCAGAATACCCCAAAACGTCAGCAAAAATCAGACAAAGACAGAATATGAATTTACAAGTTTAATTATGTACAAAATATATATATTTCAAATTGATTACAACTTACAATTACAATGTCCGGATCAAAGTGTCCGTTACGGTCCACAAAGTCTATCGAATGTTTGGTTTCCGGTAATCACAAACATTCTCGAAAGATCGGTGTCCAAACGTTGTTAAATGGATCAAAGTCTCAACAAATAAAGTGTCCCAGTATATCAGAATAGATGAATGAATCGTGTCTACGAATGCGTACGAATGTCCCCTCAACACAGTTCCTCAGAGGTATTTATACTTAATACCAATGAATTAACCAGAAGCTTCTAGAACAATGACTCATTACAAATGATTAACAATAGAGTAAATTCTAGAAATCACAGTCATGTGATAATAATGATGTAACAAAGAACATACTGGAATATTCTCTAATGAAATAAACATGACATAGTAAAATCTAGATAGAATTATTATGAAATCATAATACAACATGACTAAGTACATGTATACCTACACACAAAGTAAAACTAATATAACACATGACCCACAACACCACATAATCATCTTAATGTGTCAATGCCTTCCTTAGTTGACGTAATAACATAACCACATAACCATCTTAATGTGTCAATGCCTTCCTTAGTTGACGTCATAACATAACCACATAACCATCTTAATGTGTCAATGCCTTCCTTAGTTGACGTAATAACATAACCACATAACCATCTTGTTGAGACAAATGTTCTCCGTTTACAAAAATGCGAGAAGATCACGTAATTAATTCTGAAAATATTTTATCTATTGTAAACATACCTCATACAAGCGATGTTATTTAAATGCGTAGAAGCTGCTAAAAGTGATGCTCATACCATCCCTTAACAGATTCATAATGTTGAGTTCTAGGATCAGCAGATTATTTCAAGTATATTCGTGTAGAATTTTCGAAGGAACAGATAAGGATTTCATGTATTGATGTATCCTATGCTCGTCTTTTGTGTTTTTGCATCGGGTGTATTGGTGTTTTGCTGTTGATGCTGCAACAGTGTCTTGTTGGAGATCCCCTCCCTTCTTCTATATATATGTGATCATAGACCATTTGAACCATCCAACCACCGAATATACTTGTATCTTCCGAAATGGAAGTAACCGGATGTGACAATTCTACCGAATTGAAGTGACGGATGTTACATGCAAGCAGGAGATGCTGACTCTTCCTGTGTACCTGGTCTCACTCCCATATCAGGAGTTCTCTTCTTTACATATGGTGGAGGTTTTTGTTTGTTAGTTTTGGTTCCAGTTTTATCATGATTTTGTTGGTCTTCGATTTATGATGTTCATTTCATATGTATTTTCATATGAAGCACAATTGGTTGTGTATAAGTAACCGGACACGATATTAAATCCTAATGAGCTGTACATTAAATATATTTTCAGACACATTCATTTTAGTGATACCCTTATAAGTAGGAGCTTGATATTCATATGTTCACTGTTTGGTTAAGATCAGGGTTTTTTTTTACATACGTACAACGTACACTATAATTTCTATCACAGAACGAATTTCTGACAATGCAGGTTTTGTCCTTTTCTTCAGAGATTTTTTCTTATCATGACATGCTCAGATACTATAATTGCGTTACATGACGCAACACCCTCCTAAGCACCATCCCTCAAATGATATTTTGAACATATTTTTTTGAAAATGCTACTGAATCGACCTTACAGAAAATTTTGAGACACGCATTTTCTGTAAAGTAAATGCAGAAAAAATGATTCAAATTTTACGAATAAAACCAGAGGGCGCAAGTGAAATGAATTTGGGCAGTGTATGAAAAGTACTTTAGATGGAAGCATCACTGATGAGAATTTGATATTCGAAACACGTGTCTATTGCATGAAAATTGGTTTGAAATTTTCCTCAAGAAGGTATAGAGTTTGAACACTTCCGTATTATGACGTTGCATGTTTCATGTGATATATGAAAATAATTAGCACTACGCGACGCGTTTTAACAGCATCAATTACAATGCATTCTACAACGTCTTCCTCACTTGCAAAGGAGATGGTTTATTAGATAAGTTGTCCTTCATGTCTCTGTGAAGCTCATTGGTTTCCAATTTGGTCCTACTTTCTTGGATTCTACACTTGCATAAGATATTTTACATTAACAACACCACCTACAATACATTCTACAATGCCTTCCTCACTTGCACAGGAGATGGTGCATAAGATAAGAGAAGGGAGGGGATCTCCAACAAGACCATGTTGCAGCACAACAGCAAAACACCAAAACATCCGATGCGAAAACACTAAAGACGAACATACCAAGAGATGAAAAAGAGACACACGGCATATCAAAATGAAACACAAAAGACAACGAGACCAATGGGTAACCGGTGCAGACTTGCTCATTGGCTTCCTATTTGGTCCTACTTTCTTGGATTCCACACTTGCATTAGATATGTAACATTAACTACACCACCTACAATGCCTTTCTTACCTGCACAGGAGATGGTGTATCGTGTTACTTTGGGGCTTGTGTCGTTGCCTTCATCTGTTCGTCTTTTTTTTCTTCGCGTGAGAAAGTTATGTTTTATAGATTTTTCGAGAATTATCAAGACTCGATTGCGTTATCTGGATCACCACACTGTCTGCTTCTTGTGTCGGCACCTTGTTGCCCATTGGTCTCGTTGGTTTATGTGTTGTCCTTTGTGTTTGATGTTTCTATGTTGTGCGTTGGTGTTCCATGTCCCTCTTGCGTCTCTTTCTGTGCTTGTGTGTTTTGTGTTTTTGTATTGGATGCTGCAATCTGGTGTTGTTGGAGATCCCCTCCTTTGTTTTATAGAACCTAATTTCGGGCGTTTAGGTTTGACCTTAATTCAATGATTTGTCCTTCCTTATGTTTTTTTTTATGATTCTATAATAAACCCACGGTCATTCTTTTCCCCTCTGTAAGATGTCACAACTTTCAATTAAACTGCCGCGTGACCAAATGCTTTTATCTCTGTGTGATTCTACAGTATGTCAAGAGAGATAACTCTAAAATATAACCAGACTGTAATGGGAAGATAAACAAATCAGTTTTTGTGGTTAACAGTCGAGAAGGATTTACATTGGATCAGTTATGTCTTAAATGTTAAAAAAATGTCCTTGCTCCAACTTTGCAAGAAAAAAATAATTTTGCCCCAGTCCGGGGCGAAAAAACAATCTTGCTAAGACAACCCCCCCTCCTGAATATCAAATAGACCATGCCTTAAATGATGCTATTGAATTTGAAGACGCTTTAAAGTAGAATTTGTTATGAATATGAAAATTACTAACTGATGATCAGATCGACAATATGGCCAGAGATCATGAATTATGTGGATTAAATTCTTTAATCCATTGAAAACAAGAGATAAGTCCAATGAATTGTTTAAATATCGAGGTTATTAAAAGTTTATATTGTAGATGGCGTTAGGAAAATTCACTTTGGCTTTATTCAAATTGTTTGACATTAAGTATTACTGACGAGGATTCAGTTACCGAAACACGTGAATGACAAATATTGATAATGACCATATCCCTGTATACAGCACAAAATCGATAATTCAGAAAATCAGAAGCCGAAGGCATGCAAAATCAGGATAAAACCGGAACCAAAGCAAATAAACAAAAACCTCTACCACATGAGAAGAAGAAAACTTTCGATATGGGAGTGAAACCAGGTGCCCAGGAAGAGTAAGCATCTCCTGCTTGCATGTAACACCCGCCGCTTCAATTCGGTAGAACTGTCACATCCGGTTACTTCCATTTCGGAAGACAGAGAACAATCTTTGGTTGGATGACACATACGGATGACCATATCCCCGTATACAGCACAAAATCGATAATTTAGAAAGCGGCATACGGTCTATGACAGAATATCAACCACCCTTCAGGAGAGTGGGACATCATAGTGTATGACGAGTTCCCCATATCGACCGTAGAACTTCCTCAGTGACGATGTTAGTCGGTCACAAACATATCCCTCACTGAGAAGCTTATCTGAAAGACGCCTAGCTCTCAGAACAAAATCCGTATATTTGGTACTTGCTCTGGCATAGCGTATCAACTGTGATATGAACACGCCATACGCAGGCGATGAATGGGATGTTGCTACTGTGAAAAGGAAAGTTTGTAATGCTGAAATTGAAGTCGTCACGTTTGTCATAGAGTGAGGTGTTCATGTGACCATCAGTGTCGTAGGACAACAGTATGTCCAAATAGGATGTTGAATTATTTGTCTCTGTAGTTTCTTTGACTTCAAGCTCCGAAGGATAGATTCTGCTCAGGTAATCCGCAAATTTTGGATTATTGATGGACAACAAATCGACTATGTATCTGTAAGTGACACTATGATGTCCCACTCTCCAGAATGGTGGATGATTTTCTGTCGTAGACCATTATAACCATCCAACTAAAGATTGTACTCTATGTCTTCCGAAATGAGGTAACCGGATGTGACAGTTCTACCGAATTGAAGCGGCACAGGTTTTTGTTTGTTTGCTTTGGTTCCTGTTTTATCCTGATTTTGTATGCCTTCGATTTCTGATTTCTGAATTAATGATTTTGTGTTGTATACAGGGATATGGTCATTATCCATATTTGTCACAGTACGCTTGATTAACTTAGGCCAACGCTATCAAAGCATTATTGCCAAGGCTTTGCAGGAGGATAAGTATGTAAGATTGATAGGAGATAATCTGAATTTCAGTAATGTTGGAACCAAACAGGAAACAATTACAAAGCATAAACATCTTTAACATATGTTCTTTTCAATTGTGCTTATTTGAGAAAAAAAAAAAACTCTTCACAGACCTTACCGACTTAACCGCAAATGAGTTAAAGAAGATCCTGACGATAATCTCAACAGCACTCACAATAGAGCAGAAAATTAAACATCGACGGACCCCTAGCAAGCTAGAGGTGGGATCAGGTGCCCGGGAGGAGTAAGCATCCCCTGTTGGCTAGCCGCACCCGCCATCGATGTAAATGAAGCATGGAAATGGAATATATAAAATTCATGCACCGTCTGACGTTATGTCTATATAGAAAGTGCTATGGCGACAATGTCAGGGAAGTATATTCAAAACACTTACTGTCAAACAAGGAAAACTTGGAAGAATCTAATTTCCAAAATGTTTGGAAAGATTGAGCGAGGCTAACCTCCTTAGACTTGAGAATAGGAACACAAAGGACCATTTTGCCAATATTGGGAGATGTGTAGCAGATTTTTTTCATTTAGGAATGAATTACCTACAAAAGGCCATATTGGGGTAGAGGAAGGTTGCAGCTGTGAGCAAGGTACGCTTAATGGAGAATGTGAAAGGATAAGTCCCACTTCAAATCCCACTTCAACACTGGGTGATATCCTCCTTAATCAAAATGATTACATGAGGTTGCAAAAAGATATTGGAAAGTTGGTGGCCGATGTCATTTGTATATACCTCCCTCATCTCCAGTTCTTGAAGTCCACAGTCACCACAGAGAACCCTTCCACCAACACTTCACCAACATTAGTTGTGCCGCTTCCCTGTCTTCCTTTCAATGAACAAAGTTACAAAGACGATGTTAAGATCCTTAATTGGTATGAGGACTTACTGTGTAAGGCTGTGGAGGAGTCACATATTGCAGATGGACACAAGCTGAAGTTTAAGATAGGCGGGGACCAGCTTACAAGGGAAAGATTGAGCGAGGCTAACCTCCTTAGACTTGAGAATAGGAACACAAAGGACCATTTTGCCAATATTGGGAGATGTGTAGCAGATTTTTTTCATTTAGGAATGAATTACCTACAAAAGGCCATATTGGGGTAGAGGAAGGTTGCAGCTGTGAGCAAGGTACGCTTAATGGAGAATGTGAAAGGATAAGTCGACACCAATTGTAAGCCTATAGCCTACAGGTTATGGGTGTAGTTCGCGTTGTGTATTAAATAGTCATTTTGAAAACTATAAACTGAAGTCCGAATAAAAGTTCTAAGTTTATTTAAATCGTAACATCTTAATCATAGCAGTATGAGAGCGCAACTTAAACTAAAAGTTAAAAACTAAAACTGGTCGGCAAAACGATGCGCCGAGTATATATGTGGATGACTGAAAATTGCTAACACCTGCACGAAATAATAAGTAATTGGTTTTTGATTAATAAGACATTTTGGAAATTAGATTCTTCCAAATTCAGAACAATAATGGCTTTTACGGGTAGATTTCCAATTAGCTTTCAATTAACTCGTACGGAAAACAAAGACTAAAGTACTTGCAGGTGTGCAAATTACTGCAGTGTTCTCAGCATCGTGGGAATCAAATTAAACAGATATCAGAGTTTACAAACTAGAATTAATTGTCTCAATGTGAAGTTTGAACTTATAGTCAAGAAATTTACTATACATGCTATAGTAAACTCAAGTTAGCAATTTCCATATACATGTAACTAATTAATATGAATAATTAATTAGCTTAATTATTGTGGGGGAGAGGCCATATGGTTACACAATGTTTCAAAAACATATGATGCCGATAAGCAATTTGTACTAGATTATACATTAGGAAATATCGTAACAGCAGTTATTGACTTTTTGGGATGGGAGACATAAACAGCCAATCAACAATAAATGTCCCTCCACCTTACGGCAATTCCAAAGAAGAGGAGGAGTGGATTTCATCAACACTTGGGAAACTTATCGATGAATATGTCTTTCCTTGTTGGTAAGAGAACAACAAGATTGAGGCTTGCAAAAAATGTACGTTTCTCTTGATAAATTGAAAATCTTTATTTTAACTTTGACCTTTGACATACCTGTCCCAGAAATCTATGACAATTTACTTATCATCTTGGAGATGATACTGTTGGTAGCTACTGAAGCCTAAATGCAAACATGTAAAATAAAAAGCTAAACAACACAAAGCATGGAATGGCATCCCAACTCAAAATACATCAATTTTTACAAGTATAGGCAGTAAACTCTACTAAAAAAGGAGGGTATCTCCAACAAAAATCGGTTGCAACACCAACAGCAACACATCAAACACCCCAAATTAAAACACAGAGAAGCACGAGACTAGGAACAGTAAACGAGACATCAAACATCGAACATAAAAGGCAACACATAAACCAACGAGACCCATTGGCAATCGGTACCACTTAGGAAGGCCATCAGCCACGTTAGTAACAGATGGTGTGGTTTTCCTGGATTTAGTGCGAAAAACCCTCCCACTTTTCCGATAAACCAAATGTCTCGAAGAACGCACAATTATTGTGTAAAATAACCTCCTCACTGTTAGATGACCATACAAATAAGACAGCACAACGCAGGGGCCCAATGAACACAGATGAATATGTAAATGTATATATGAATAGAATAGGGGCGTACGAAATGCAGTACGTACTCTGCCGGCTGTAGCGAGCTCATACATGTTATCACCCGAGGAGTCCGACCGACATTCAGATAGGACAGGTGGTCGGGGCGCTGTCTTCTCTACAGAGGTTTGGACAGGGACCGTCATAGAGTCCCGTCGTCACAGTCGGCCAGAGTGTAAGTCTTAAGGATGCAGTGGTGCAAGACCATGCCGATTGTCCGTCTGGTGACATTATGACCATACCCACGGAAAAAAGGCGTTTGATGATTCTTACGCATTTTCCATGGTCATGCTGTCTGCCTTTAATCCTTCTAATTTTGTTTATTATGTCACCATAAAATGCAGGCTGTGAAATACCCAAAGTTATATACTCTGTTGCTTGTATAGGTCCGAACTTTAAAAGAAGCTGACTGTAATTTTTTGTAAAAATTCCAAAAAGTCTATACAAGTTTATGAAAGTGGAAACCTTTTCCTAAACGTTTTTTGGTTATATGTACATTTCTACTATGAAAATCCAAAACATTAGTGCACGCTCTAGCGTACCGGATGAGCTGTGATATGTTAAAGATGCAGTGTCCCTGAAAATAATTTTTTATTGAAAATGCAAATTTTACTCCAAACGGTCTAGATAGAGGAAAAAATGGGCCAGAAAAAAAATTATTTGAAAATATGCAGTAACCACTCTAATATTGTTGATTTTGTAATAAATAAATTTCCATATACCTCTATAGTAAAAACTCAATACATTGTAGGTGGCGCTAGTGGAAAGAATTAGAACTGCGCACCCCAAATTCAAAATGACGTTTTTAAACGGCTATATATGCGATTATATGCGTTAGATTCGCATGAAAATTTGAATTTGTACAAATAAGAATGTATACTTTCATATGAAAAGAAAGATTTTGCATTACAAAATTTCGTAAAATTAATTAATTTTCAGGGACACCGTCCCTTTAATGCCGTATGACGGTAGTCTTGGAATGTCACCGTCAAGCCAGGGGAAATTTACTATGTTGAATCAAAAATCATCTCTTTTCTCATAAATAATGGTATGGATTTCTTCGTTTGTAATTTTAATATTTAGGTCCAAAATTTGTGTTTCTGTATTTTTAACGTTTGACTTGTTGAGTGTCATTTCCTGTGGATAAATTTTATTCTTATAAGTATCAAAAACAGGATTGTCATTAGTGAAAATATCATCCATGTACCTAGACATATAAGTAAAGCATTTCAAATCGTCAGATTTTCTGCTCTTTTGAAGATCATGTATACATGTATATATTCAAGAATTTTGAACATTCCAATATGCGACCTTGACCTTATACCTATGACCTTGAAAAAATGAAGAAAAAGAAATTCTTCACCTTGCAAGAAGCAGCAAGTGATTGAAAGCATTTGCACTTTGTGACCTTAACCTCTGACCTTGGAAATCAATATCAATTACCTTTAATCACATTGTCAAGCAACTATATAAGTGAATGAAGTTTTGTCAGTATGAATAAGAACTGAGTCTAGACTGCATGCATACACAAACGAAAAAATGGAATAAGCATTTTAAGCAATCCCATATATGACCTTTGACCAATTATCTTGAGTTTTTCCTATAGCCATAAGCAACTAGTCAAAGTTTGGTCAATATCTATTCATAAATAAAGGTTCATAGTAGAACAAAAACTACTTTTCAAATATGCTAAATCTAACAGTGTACATTGAGCCCTGATGAATATATTGTAATGTGTCTTTCGGTATGCTTTTTCGACATAGTAACTTGCATACTTTTTTGGCATATTGCATTGTTTAGATTTGAGGATCACTGACGAGGGCTAAGTACCCGAAACGTGCGTGTCTGGTCCATGTTGCCAATTTCTCTGTTCTTAAATGATGCTATTCAATTTGAAGACGTTTACATTCCTACGGTTATTCCTACGGTTACATCTTTTTGAAAGTCCAATTTCTAAATCTGAAAGATATTTCAAATCCAAGTTACGTAATTTGCATGAAAAAATATGTCTTCGCGCCTGCAGACAAAGCAGCAAACAACACCATAATTATTTGAAAACGCTACTATAGATCAACTTTAGTTTCGGAACTTTCCTCTACTTATACCGAAAGTGTTCCCAATATTTTGAACAAACATAACAGTGAAATTTCTTCTTTTAACATCCCTATTTCTAAATTGGATCTCCCTACAATATACTGTATACCAAAACTTCACAAGTCTCCTTACAAGTTTCGATACATTGCTAATTCTAGCAACTGCTCAACAACAATTTTGTCTAGAAATTTTACGTAAGCACTCACGGCTATTAAGGAACACGTGGTAAAATACTGTGAAACTGACATGAACAGGAATGGCTAAAACTTCTTTTGGTCTATTAAAAATTCAGGGGATGTGATCGACGAAATGAAATCAAGAAATTTTGAAGCAAATACGATATCTTCATACGACTTTTCTAATATGTACACCATGCTTCCTCACGACAAAATAAATGTTCGACTGTCCAAACTCATTAAATGGTGTTTTGATCGAGAGGGGAAAACTGATATTTGTACTTCTGAATCGAAGGGTTTCTTTTCCGCAACAGATTACAAATCATACAAATCATGGACATGTGGTGACCTGTGTATTGCCATGTCCTTCCTTTTGGACAATATTTATGTAAGATTTGGTGAGAATCTCTACAAGCAGGTTGTAGGGATTCCAATGGGTACTAATTGTGCGCCTCTTGTTGCAGATTTTTTTTATACACGTATGAAAAGGAATTTATCCAAAATCTTCAAAAACAAAGAAAAATGATGATGTGAAATGCTTCATTGCTACTTCTAGGTACCTGGATTATATTCTTACTATCGACAATCCTGTTTTTGAAAAGTATAGAAATGTTAATTATCCACAAGAATTGATTCTAAACAAGACAAACGTTTCAAACACAGAAACACCATTTTTGGACTTAATTATCACAATTGTTAATGGAGAGATCCATACAAATGTGTATGACAAAAGAGATGATTTTGGATTTAACAAAGTAAATTTCCCCTGGCTTGACGGTGATGTTCCTAGATTACCGTCCTATGGTATCTATATTTCACAGCTCATCCGGTATGCTAGAGCATGTACTAATGTTTTGGATTTTCATAGTAGAAATTTACAAATTACCGAGAAACTTTTAGGACAAAGTTTTCGCTTTCACAAACTAGTAAAGACTTTATGGAAATTTTACAATAATCATTGTCAACTTCTTCTGAAATTCGGACCTATACAGGCAACAGAGTATATTACTTTGGGTTTTTCACAACCTGCATTTTATGGTGACATTATTAACAAGATAAGAAGGATCAAAGATAGACAACATCACGATCGAAAATGCACAAGAATCATCAATCGCCTTTTATACCGTGGATATGATCATATCATAATGTCACCAGATGGACACTAGGCTTGGTACTTGACCAATCTACAGTCTTGTACAAGCGCATTCTTAAAACTTGCACTCTGACTGATTGTGAGGACGGGACTCCATGACGGGCCCTGTCCAAACCTCTTTAGAGAAAATAGGGCCCCGACCACCTGTCCTCTCTGAATGTCAGTCGGACTCTGCGGGTGATAACATACATGAGCTCGCGGCGGCAGAGCACGGATTGTATTACGTGCGCCCTCTTTTTATATCAATTTACATATTCATCTGTGTTGCATGGGCCCCGGCGTTTTGCGGTCTTGTTTGTGTGTGGTCATATGACAGTGAGGAGGTTTTTTTTAACACCACAATTGTACGTTCTTCGAGACCTCTGGGTAATCGGAAAAGTGGGAGGGTTGTGCGCACGTAATCCAGGATAACCACACCTTCTGCTATTTCCGTGGCAGACTTCCGTCCTAAGTCGGCACCGGTTGCCCATTGGTCTCATTTGTTTATGTGTAGTCCTTTGTGTTCGATGTTTCTGTGTTGTGCGTTGACGTTCCTTGTCCCTTTTGCGTCTCTTTCCGTGCTTGTCCGCTTTGTGTTTTTGCATTGAGTGTTTAGGGGTTTTGCTGTGGGTGCTACAACCTGGTGTTGTTGGAAATCCCCTCCTTTTTCACAATGTGAAAATAATCTATATATGATAAAGATATATATGAAAAAATTTGCAGCTATTAATGAATACCCCGGAAATTTGGAACTTCAGCTAGAAAATGGGAAAACGCTAGCTGTACCAATTGATTTGAAACCAAATCACCATGCGACAGACGGAGGAAGACAGGGTAAAGAATTATCATCATAGTATCCTGGAGACTGGGCTTAGAGTTGATGAAGTTACCAGACCGTGACCGCCTCCTTGCCATTCTGGAGATGATGATGCTTCAGCTTTATGGTAATAGAACTAAAGCATAATACCCCAGAAAATACTGCGGCTGATGGTCCAGCAGTACTAAAGCATAATACCCCAGGAAAATACTGCGGCTTATGGTCCAGCAGTATTGCATCATGGGACACCAGGAGGCATGTCAAGTTATGCAGTCTTCGTTTGTTTATCTCACTGGTAAACCTGATTCTTGCATTCCGGCAGATCTCCTCCAAAAGTGGAATGTAAGGGAAAACAACAAACAGTATATCAAGCTTATGTTCTTTAACAAGACCAGTACAAACGTCCTCCACTAGATAGCTGCCCTTCCATTCATTGACAAGATTGCCAAGAACTACGATGAAAAGACAGGAGCACTAGTACGGGCAAAAATGCACACTGTCAAAGAAAATATGAAAGATGTCAAAATCATGATCGAGGACCTTTAGAAAATTAAACCATTTGAAAAGAAAGATGGCCGACCTTACAACAAATTTAAATTCATTTCAAAGTCTCCAGTAGAAAAGGTGGATGGGCATATGTTGCAGACATGGTTCGATCGCAACAAACAATTTTTTTAACGAATAAATCATTCTCACATTCAATGACAATGCAGCACAACCAGATTGGATGCATAATAAACACAAAGAATGGCTTCACTTTCTAACATGTAATATGGCACAGAATGTGATGCATGGTAATGACAGTGAATACAATAATATGAAAACGGTATATGGTATGAATGGCGGTCTGAAAATATATACCTGTAATGAGTAATGAGAAGAACTCAGCACTCAAAATATTTCATACATGATATGGCAAAAAAATTGATCAACTTCTTTGATGTTTATTCCATAGTCGTAATACAAAATCACAAAACTGAAAAATACAACATGAAAAATAAAGATAAAAATACATGATGTACACCCTAAGAAAGGAGCATCATGACAAGATCCTGTTGCCCATTATATAGATGCCTATTCTATGTTGGAAAATACAGAGAAAAATGTTTACATGAAATACTTTTTATTTACATTTTAGATATTTAATCTTTTCGTAATAGCATTTTTAGAGTTTATTTTCAGTACATGCACAATCACTCATACATTTTTTTAAATAAAAAAATTTAATTATAGTTTCAATGTAGGTAAGGAAAAGTTGACTTAAGGTGCTCCTTAGAGTGGTATGTTGTAAAATTCTGAGAGACTTGAATGGCTAGATGGTCACTTAATCTGGTCTGATGTTGGACGTGACCTGGCTTTGACTGTGACTTCTTGTTCTCAGCATCAAAATATCTGCCCAACATGGCCCTCAGCATATTCTGATGCTTGGGTGTTGGTGGCTCAGCGCTACATGCTGTGACATCTTTTATTGCCTTGTGCTTGGATTATTCTTTAACACAGTTGTCACAGCATGGAAATGAAGCAGCATCATCTTTCTGGATCCCAAAGTATTGGAATAGAAATCCCAGCCTGCAGGATTTTGTCTGTCAGACAATATTTTCTTACGTTAACACTCGTGGGGGATTTGTTGGCTGCAAGGTCAGCATTGTTAAAATATAAAGTTGACTGAGCGGGTAATTTGTCTCGTTTATATCTTCCAATTTCTTGTTTAAAGGCTGAACTATTTTGTCAATGTATAAAGTTTAAAAAAAGTATATATAAATATATGCACAGCCAATGTAATTGCCTGAGATAAAGCGTTCAGGACGATTGTTATTGATTTCCGTATAAATGACAGTGTGATGTTATAATGCCTGATATAGCGGATGAATTTGAATTGAATATCAACAAGTTTAAAATCCTTTCCTATGCAATGTAGAAAGTAGGAATAACATTTTATAAAATGACGAATTCAATACTAAAATCACCCCCACTAAGTCCTTACCTCTTTCAGCAACTGCGTCTTGACGATTGCAGAATACGACATCAACAACAATCGACAGAGGCAGGTGCAGCTACAATAGCTGTCGATTGATGTCACATCCTACACTGAATGGAATATTTCGAATGAAGATTTCTTGTCACATTCAGCGTTGTTTGTGATAAATTCAAAATAGACCACACATAAACAGTACACAGTATAAGAAAATTCCATTAACTAATGCTGTCAACATTTCATAATTTCACCGCGCTGCAACTGACTCAAACGGATAACAGAACTGGGACTACATTTCGCAAACAAAATAAGTTCCAAACAGTCAACATCTACAGAGTGATAAATAACTTGTTTTGTCATATTTGGTCATTATTCCATTGTTAAATTTCTAATTTGTTAAACTTCATATATCGCATTGCATTAATTAATGACATTTCAGTCACACTGAATAAGCCTGACGTTGCCATGCGGACACTCCCGCTGTTCCTTTATAAAACTAACTCCCCTCCACATTGGTGGACGGATTCGCTTTACAAATAGAATTGGGAGCTTTCTTTGTTCTATATTTGGCTTTGAAAGCGCATATATATAGAATAAGTGTCTAATTTTGAAATGCAGAAATAAATTACAATGGCTGATGCATTTATTTGATAAAAAGTTAGCGCATTGTATCAAAATAAATGCATCAGTCATTGTAATTTATTTCTGCATAAACACACAAACTAAGACACTTATTATATAAACAATGCATAGTGTTGCATCCCCTCACACAACATAATAATAATTATGTACATGTGCTCACTTACATACATGTAGGCAGTAGTCTTAATCAACGGCCAAAACCAATATCACTTCTTCTAGACAAGCTTTCACTTATCAATGCCAATTCTGATGTAACGTATGCAAAACAGGTGCAAACTTTGATGAGGTTCTATGTAAAGCTACGTGTAGGTGCCCGCTCTATATTTGTGATATTGATCCTTAAAGGGACGGTGTCCCTGAAAATTAATTAATTTTACACAATTTTGGAATGCATGAATTCTTTTCATATGATAGTATATATACATTCCCATTTGTGTAAATTCAAATTTCAGGCGAAATTAACGCATACGATCGCAGTTATAGACCTTGAATTTCGGGTGCGCAGCTCTAATTCATTTCACTGGCGCCACCTACAATGTATCGAGTTTTTACAATAGAAGTATATGGAGGTTTAATTATAAAAAAAATCGACAATATTAGGGTCTTTACTGCATATTTTCAAATAAAACTTTTTATGACTCCTTTTTTCCTCTTTCTAGACACTTTGGAATAAATTTTACGTTTTCAATAATATTCATTTTCAGGGACACTGTATCTTTAATCTTGATATCAATAATGTCGAAAAGTTCCAACTCTGTACCTTCTTGAAGAAAATCCCAAACCAATTTCGATGCGAAAAAATATTGAAAATGTCAATTGGCAATGACTGTATAAGTTTGATCAACATTGGCTGATTAATGACATCTCAATAACGTATTAAAAGATTTTACCCAATTCCAATCTGTGACCTTGACCTTTGACATGAAAATCAAAATGGTTTTCACTTAAGACATACACAATAAATATGTAAAGTTTGACTAACTTTCATTACTTCAGCTTGTGAAATTCCATCTCTACTTGGAAGTTTGTAAATTTTGTAATCTACAAATCACCTTGACAATAGAACCGAAACTTCTAAAATCACATAGATTAAAAAGTATGGCTCTTGGCGACTTACCCGGTGCACGATATTTTAAGGGGCAGAAAGGGGTGAAAAAAAGGCGTGATAAAGCAACTTAGATGCAAAAACATTGTTTATATGATTCATGATTGAATGCTGAATTTATGAATCTACAAAATTGACACAAAATTTTGTGCAAGTTTCAAGACAATATTTGTTTAAAGGCCAAAGAAACATCTCAAAAACGCATAGCCAGGAAATGGCCCCTGACCAGTACTGGTCGAGGACAAGTGGCCACCTATTGCATTTTATGGGGACTTAGGGTTAAAATAATGACATGAAAATTTGTCAGCAGTATTTAACACATATTGTTTACTTGATCAAACAAAAAATTAAGTTTATTCAGTCGCTACATTTGATAGAAAAACATAAGAGAATATTTACGCAAATCTTGGGATTGGGGAAAGGGTAGGGGTATTCAGTCTACGCTAAACTTTTTTTTTCACATAGGACATTCGGTAAAACAGTTTTTGTCATCACATAGGACCGTAAGCAAATGCATCTGACCGAAAAAAATTAACACATTCTGTAAAGGTATATTACAATTCACTTTATTTAACCTTTGAAAACATCCTTCCCCAACATTTTCCAATTATTTCTTCAGACATACAGTGCATCCTTCAATCAAAGTCATAAATCTCTTGAAAATTCCCTAACCATCTGCACTTGACCTGAAATTTGTTTGAAATTAAAAAAAAACTATTTATTTTACAACGTTTAACAAACAAGTTACACAACTTATATTAATGTCTCACGTTGGCTCAGATGTTGGCGTGAGAGGGTCCAAGGAGCAGGAGGAAACCGGAGTACCCGGAGAAAAGCCCCCATGCAGAGGCCTCTTCAACCATCTACAAATGGGTTGACTTTGACTTTTGGGGTTTTATTGATTTCATGAGATTTTGAGTACGTGGTGCATAAACTGCAAGTCATAACATTCTTGTCCGGGTCGTGCAAAAAGCACGGACGAAAGACCTTCCATTATGCAGAAAAACTTTCTGCTGTGTCTGTTTTTCTCGAACATTCATACCCTCTCATCATGTTCAATGTTTAATATTTTCCGTTCCATCGTATTCAATATTCAATATTTTCCGTTCTAATGGTTTTCAAGGGATATCTCCCTCAACATATATAAGTTTATCCATCATTAAGTCATTTGATGTTTGAACAGTTTCCAAAAATTCAAATAAATTCCAATTTTGAATTCATTAATTTTCTTACTTTTTTGCGTTCTTGGGATACCGGATGTCGATAAGGGGAGTATAAAATTTGAACCCATATCAGACATTTGGTCCGAAATAACCATTGGTTTGAATCGGACCTGTCGTTTTATTGTCGGACAAGTCCGATGGTCTGAAACTCAGATGCATTTCGCACAAACTGAGACCATTAGTGTGGTCATTTGGTTTCACAATTTTTGTGTCGCCTGCGAAGCACAGCGAAACTTAGGGATCACTATGTCCGTTTTCCGTCTGTACGTCCGTCTGTCTGTCTGTCACACTTTGGGTGTCACAGCCCATAACTTTTGATTGGTACGTGATAGGGCTTTGATATTTCGCATATGTATTCCTTATGACAAGACCTTCCTACACATACCATAATTTTTGACCTAGTGACCTTGACCTACATATTTGACCTACTTTTCAAAAAAATAAAAAAAGAATTGATATATACTTTGATTGGTAAGTGTTAGGACTTTCATATTTCACATGAGCAATCCTTGTGGCAAGACCTTTCTACACATACCATAATTTTTGGCTTTGCGACCTTGACCTAGATGTTTGACCTACTTTTGAAAAAAAGATAAGATTCGCTAGTATATCTTTTGATTGGTAACTGATAGAGCTTTGATATTTCACATGTGTATTGCTTGTAACAATGCTTTTCTACACATACCATAGTTTTTGACCTATTGACCTTGACCTACATATTTGACCTACTTTTCAAGAAAAGTAAAGTTGGCTATATCTTTTGATTAGTAGGTGATAGGGCTTTGATATTTCACATGTATTTTCCTTGTAACAATGCCAGAACGGGTACCATTCTACTTCTCAGCCACTTATGTAGCTTTCTGGCGCGAAATACGTGCGATGTACAAATAGAATTCCAGACGGTTAAATTGTCACTATTGAAATAAATGATCCATAGTACCAATTTTGTTTTACCAGGAACGTGTTTCGTCAGTAGTACTTCATGTCAAACAGTTTAAATAAAGCCAAAGTGAATTTTCCTAGCGCCATCTACAGTACAATACAGAACTTATTTAAATGTGATCGGAACAAACTCTGAGTCTGAATAGAATGTTCCATGATATAAAAAGAAGAAAATGGCAGTTATATTCAACTTAATCGTACTAGAGACAAATTTAAAAATAGTAATCAACCCCCCCCCCCCCCTTTTTGTCGTTTTTCACCCGTAGGACATTGTTCCACCCCTCGCTTCAGAATCCAACTTGGCAAGAAAATATGTTTTATTAATATGCATCTTTCGTGAAAGTCCCATCTGACAGCAGATTTATATGTGGACCAATTTACTACCGAAAAAAAAAATCGCAAATTTTGCATTTTGAAATTTCAACTTTTCAGGGCAGATTTTACGCCTTATCTTAACAGCTTCTTTCATTTTGAATATTTGGATAATTAAATTCATTTTATTTAATGTATCAAAAGTTCAACCGTTTTGAGGATGATCCCCTTATCTTGCAACACAAAAAGCCATTATCTGTAACATATGCAAAATTTTTTGGTCCATCGCTGACAAATTTCGTAATGAAAGAATAATTTTCACAATCTGTATTTTGACATTTTACGTCTTTATAGCTTATTTCACCTAAGAAATGCCCAAAGGGGGAAGTATAACCCTCACCATCGTTTTTATAGAATATTGAGTCGGTATCAAAATAAAGTACTCTTTCTTCTAACTTTTCTAAATCTTCCGTGTCCTGCTGTACAAACAACAATATATGTGTGCATTGTCCTTGCAAGATTGCATTTCTCCCAACAATAAAAGATCCAGTTGGACTAAACCTATCATAAATTTTAAAAGCGAAAAAAAGATTGCAGTTCATCATTTCATAAAATTGTATAAAGTAAGATCGAGGTTTTATTTCATGCATTCCTCCTTTTCCCCTATTTCTATCAAGTTTTAGATAGTAAGTCTGTTAACTGTATTACATTGTCTTCCGTCTGGAAAAAGAAAGAACCCAAAGAACTAATACATAACGTTATTTTTCTTATCGAAGCCATCGACCTTGCGTTTTCCTATCATGTGTTCCTACCATTTTGTCCAGATACAAATTCTATTGGACAATTATTCAGTCGTGATAAATACTAACCAATGTATAGACATAGCTGATGATTTATCTTCTTTTTTGTGATGTCACCTTAAAGTGAGGAGTTTTATGTTCAAACAGGAATTGTACGCCCATAAAAACCTCTGTGTATCCGGATAAGTGGGAGGGTTGTGCACACGTAATCCAGATAACCACACCATTTGTGGTCAAAGTCGGGGTTAGGTGCAAGTTGGTCTCCTTCCTTTTATTTGTGGTGATAAATCGATTGTTTTGTATGATTTTTGGTGAATATTGTTGTCCTTTATGTGGTTTTTGTCAGTTTTCATCTATGTGTCATTTACTTTTGAGTTTAATCGCATTTAACGTTTAATAGTTGTACTACTGGTTGACCAGGAGTATACGAGGGCACATGTAGCCAAGTTTGATTGACCTCCACCTTCAACGCATTCGAAAATGTCTGTTATCGACATGTCTCGGAATTTATAACATGGGTCCTTTAGCATCATACCCTATCCATCTACTTCGTTTGGTACATTTTTGGACATAATAACTGTCACACTCTGGCCATATCACATTTTTAGATTGAGGATAACTGACGAGGGTTTAGTACAAGAAACTTGCATGTCTTTAATATCATCATGCTTTTGAATTTGAAGACGTTTAACGGTCAGTAGTCTGTTTCACAAAATACTTACGAATCTTTTTCAGAAATTTTCGTAACTTGTATCTTAGTTCTTCTCATAAGCTAAACGTCAAGGTGTTGTGCTTCTAAACATGTCTTAAATCATATTAAGTATGTAGAAATGAAAATAGTGAACATGATATACTGAAAAAAAAAATGAAACTTCATTAGCCTTTTGTTTTATGACGAAAGATACGGCAATAGTCAGGAATTTTCGTAAGTATTTTTGTGAAACAGGCTGCATATGTGCGAAATGGCGGTGCGGTTTTCTGATAAGGAGCAGATGTCGGTGTTATTAGACTAGCATCAGTTTGCGGAATTACGGGTAAAATTTCACTAGATTGCGACGGTTGAATAGTTGCATCTTTCAAATTTTCGGATTTGGATCCTGAATTACTGGAAACGACTCTTCTATATTCGATTCGGGATCACATGTCAGAGAGTCATCACTTATTTCTTGTTTAGCAGCGGTTGGTCGTATATACAGACGGTTTCGTCGATATGTAACACCTTTTTGTGATTTCATCGAGGCGTGCGTTCGAACCCAACCGCTGTCATCATTGTGATAAATGACCGATTCAAGGGCGATCGCATAGTCATAAATTATGATAACGTTAAGACTCAGCTAAATTTCAGCGCCTAACCTATAAATTACAGATTGATCATGCCAAAACGAACAGTGTATCGAAACTCATATTACATTTAACTGGTACAAAGTGGAGAGACTTTGATGATCAAATAGTCAGTGGTACATGTATAAGATAAACTATTATAGTGTATTGTAAATATCAAAGTAGCGAAAAGGACGATGTTTTCTTTTCCAAAATAAAAATCAATTGTTTATATAACGCTTTACATCCATAAATTACCATTCCTTAGCGAAATTTTACATTTTGCGTAAGAAACAGGTAGAAAGGTTCGCCTGTGAAGAGAAAACCAACCGAAATTAAGGATACTTGGGTACATGTGCCCTCGTAGACTACAGGTCAATATCAAGCGAGACCGATTTGCAGCCAATTTTAAATTTTCTGAAAACATATAATAAACAGAACACATATTATCTATATATTCAATTACAAACATGAAAATAAAACAAAAGAAGTATAAAATCGTTAGCCGAAAAATCATCTAACTAAGGACATACAAAACCTGCATAAAATCAGAACTAAAGCAAACTAACAGAAACAGAAAAAAATCTACCACATGAAGAGAAGTGAACTCCCTACCAAGGATTGAGATCAGGTGCCCAGGAAGAGTGAGCATCTCCTTCTTGCATGCAAAACAAAGGAGGGGATTAACAACTTTAGGTTGCAGCACCCGCAGCAAAACCCAAAAACACCTTAATGCAAAAAAAAACAAAAGAAGACAAGCACAGAAAGAGACGCATAAGGGGCCAGGAACGTCAACGCACAACACAGAAACATCAAACATAAAGGACTACACATACACCAACGAGACCAATGGGCAACCGGTGCCGACTTGGGACGGCCATCTGCCACGGAAATAGCAGAAGATGTGGTTATCCTGGATTACGCGCGCACAACCCTCCCACTTTTCCGATTACCCAGAGGTCTCGAATGACAATATGGATAATGACCATATCCCTGTATACAGCACAAAATCGATAATTCAGAAAATTAGAAACCGACGGCATACAAAATCAAGATAAAACAGGAACCAAGGCAAACAAACAAAAACATCCACCAAATAAAAAGAAGCGAACTCACGATATGGGGGTGAGACCAGGTGCCCAGGAAGAGTAAGTATCTCCTGCTTGCATGCAACACCCGCAGTTTCAATTCGGTAGAAATGTCACATCCGATTACTTCCGTTTCGGATGACATAGAGTACAATCTTTGGTTGGATGGTTCAAATGGTCTATGACAGAATATCATATCCACCATTTTGGAGATTGGAACATCATAGTGTATGACGAGTTCCCCATATCGACCGTAGAACTTCCTCAGTGACGATGTTAGTTGGTCACAAATATATCCCTGACTGAGAATTTTATCTTCAAAAACGCCTAGCTCTAAGAACGAAATCTGTATATTTGGTACTTGCTCTAGCATTACATTGCTACTCAGAAAAGGAAAGTTTGTAACGCTGAAATTGAAGTCGTCACGTTTGTCATAGAGTAAACATTATGTCCAAATAGGATGCTGGATCATTTGTCCCTGTAGTTTCGTTGACTTCAAGCTCCGAAGGATAAATACTGCTCAGGTAATCCGCGAATTTTGGATTATTGATTGACAACACATCGTCTATGTATCTGTAAGTGAAGTTGAAGTCAGACGCTAAGTATCTTTTCCCTTCAGAGACCAAAGATAGAATGAATTCTGCTTCGTACGAGTAAAGGAAAATGTCAGCAAGGAGTGGGGCACAATTGGTCCCCATTGGAATTCCGACAATTTGCTGGAAGACCTTTCCTCCAAACACCACAAAAATATTGTCGATCAACATCTGAATAATGTCTGTTTCAGTGTCCCTTTATTCAGAATCGGACTTTTCTTTAACAAAGTAGATTTTGTCATAGTTAACAACAATACATTTGTATTTGCGATTACCGTTCTTACTTGTAAACGCATTACTTATACTTTTGGCGAGTCTTTCTTTCAATTTAGAATGTGGAATTGTTGTGTAAAATGTAGAGAAATTAAAGGCTTTGATCGAATGGACTCTAGTATATTGAGTGGATTTCAGATGTTCTAAAAGTTCCTTCGAATTCTTTAAAATCCACATCTGGTTGATACCACTGCGAGAATATACTGTCGAACAATATTTTTGAAGCCCACATCATTTTATTTCAGATAAAACTTTGGTGAGTAAAATCGATACAGATTTGTTAGAACATTTTGAGGAACCAGCGATGAAACGTTGTTTGTACGGATTCTTATGCATTTTAGGTATGCAGTATTAGTATGGTAAATCAAAATCTAAATTGTAAGTGTCGAAGCCAAAGGAAGCAAGGGCAGATTTGTGGTTATCTATTATTTCAGAGGCAGAAAGGTTTATTGGGGTGTAAGTGGGATTTCGTACAATTTCGGTGTAAACAACCTAATTCTTAAATGACCACACACAAACAAGACCGCAAAACGCAGGGGCCCAAGCAACACAGATGAATATGTAAATAGGTATAAAAAGAGGGCGTACGTAATACAATTTGTGCTCTTCCGCCGCGAGCTCATGTATGTTATCATCCGAGGAGTCCAACTGAACACCCGCCCGGGGGCTACTGAGAAAGGGTTAATTTGTGACATTAAAATGGAAGTCGTCACATTTGTCATAGAGTAAAGCGTTCATATTACCATGGGCTTCAAAAGACAATATGATAGCCAAATAGGACGCTAAATTAACGGTCTCTGTGTTTCCTTCACCTTCAAGTTCAACGGAATAATTTGCGCAAAGGTAATTTGAAAATGTTGGATTATTAATGGACAGTAGATTATCAATGTATCTGTACGTGAAGTTGAAGTCCTCAGAAATCAAGGATTTAATAACTTCAGCTTTGCATGAGCATAAACATATGTCAGCAAGGAGCGGGGCACATTTGGTTCCCATTGGAATGCTAACAACCTGTTGGGAGACCTTACATCAAAAGACCACAAAATGTTATATATCAGAAAATTCAACATCTTATTGCCACTTGAATCGGTACAGTATTAATCTGGCTATGATTATATTTTACAATGTAAAATCTGTCGTTATTAACGACAATTAATTTATATTAACGTTTACCGTTTTACTATAAATTAACGATTACCGTTTTACTCGTAAATGCGTTGCTTATAATTTGTGACAGTCTCTAGGCCTTTCAACCAAATTTTCAGATCCAAGAATATTCTTTTAAAAGCGTTTCACGACATTTGAATCTGTGAATCTGTGTCTGAATAGCATTAAAGAAGTTTGATTTGATAAAGACATGCGAATTTTCGAAAATTAATCAATTTTAAATACCAATTTCTAAATAAAAACTGCTTAAGAAGGGAAACAACTCAAACTGTACTAATTGACAAACATTTGGTTCCCGGGACACATCTTGATTAACTGAGTTTAACGGGCTCCTTTAAATTATGAAATGCACAAGAAAAGAAATAAAAAGTACGAAACGAAGGAAATGTTTTTTCTTTGGCAAAGAAAATATTGATACAGATTTTTATAATTTGAAATTCAAAACGTAGAAAAGGAGGAAAAGTAACTGGATTATTTACATGTACGTTCGGGTATGGTATCCATGAGTTGAACCTACATACAAATAATTGAAAGGTCCGGTACATTTTCTGTCAGTTTCGTTGTTAGCCCAGGAATACAATGAGTATGATCCAGATTCTCCTCAAGATTTTTTTTAACGGCAAACGAAGTTCACTGACCTCAACCCGAGATGCAAAACGGCAAAGAAGTTACGCCGACCAAACGCTTCGTAGAACTTAAAGAATGCATGTAGGTCGATAATGTTCATTAGCTCGAAATGTGCATGGATTTTTTGCTTTGTTTCCATAAATCACTTAAACAAGACATGCACTAAGGTTGGATGGAACACACCCCCCTCCCAATACGTAACATTAAACATTAACGGAGAAAACAGATATGCCGACCGAACAGAGCTTTTTAAGAGGTAATGACAAGCTTAATGATAGTTTAGTTTTGTTAATTCACCCGTTCTTTTGCATTTATAGAGCGAATTCTTATCATTTTGTGGTAGAAATGTTTTCTAGACTATTTTGCCATCCATAGAAGTATCTTGGTAACTTTTTTGTGAAAATATCAAATATCTAAATCCCATTGAATAAAAAAAATCGATTAGAATTCTGATTATGAAATTTGTACGATTATACCTGTCAACACTGATGAAAATCAATAAATGAAAAAAAATACTCTGAATTGTCTCATGGTAGACAAACAATTCTTTCTGTGGTGTCATCTGCGACTATCTCTCTGATAGGAATGTAGAAAGAACCGCTTTGATGTTTTATTCACTTATATTTCTTTTGTTTTATTTCGCGTTTTGTGCTCATACATCCTTTATTTATCTATTACAGGTAGATTATTTGTAGAATAAATCTATTATCTGGAAAGCTATTTGAAATGCACATATCCTTCGATGTTATATCGTGAGGTGCTGAAGTGATAACTGTCGTCAAAAAATCACTTTTCAGACTGAGTGTAAATGATACAATGTTTCGTAACCGATTATCATCGATAAAATCGCATCTGATCACCAATCGTTTGTAATCGACGATCCATTATGAAGGCTCAGCCAATTCTTTATTGTCATACCTATGATTTTGAAATAAAATCTGGAAATATCTCTTCGATTTTTTGCAAATTTCACGGCGGATTGGATGGGGTGGTTCAGACTATCACCACTATTTGATCGTAAACAAATGCTGAACCGGTAAAATTTATAAATTTTTTGTTTCATTTCGTTTCTTTTCATTCCGTTTCTTAGTTTAAAGGCCCCCGAGTTTTACAGATATTATTAAAGATACAGTGTCCCTGAAAATAAATTTTATTGAAAACGTTAAATTTATTCCAAAGGGTCTAGATAGAGGGCAAAAAAATTTTTTTTTTCTTGAAAGTATGCAGTAACTACCCAAATATTGTCGATCTTTAAATAAGTATACCTCTATTGTAAAAACTCAATAGATTGTAGGTGGCGCCAGCGAAATTAATTAGAGTTGCGCACCCCAAATTCAAATGACGTTTTAAAAGGGTTATAACTGCCAATGTATGCGTTCGATTCGCCTAAAAGTTTGAATTTAAGAAAATGAGAATGCATACTTTCATATGAAAAGAAAGATTCTTCATTCCAAAGTTTTGTAAAATTAATTAATTTTCAGGGACACCGTCCCTTTAAGGAGTTACGTCCCATCATTTGTTTTATCTGAAGGAATTTTTTCGGTCTAAAAATCGAATGTGCAAATTTGTGCTATCTTTCTCTGTCCATTTATTTTTATAAGTACATGAAACAAATAAAAGTATTGTGCTTAATCATACCAACTTTGTCCAACAACCAAAAACAGATAAATAAATGAGAAATTTCATGATTTGAAGTGACTTTTGCCCATTATGTTTATGAAGAAGCTCGAAATGTCCCGATTTCTGAGACTTATGGTACGAGTTGTCGTTACTCTCATGCGAAACCTAGCGGTCGTTGAAAGGCCTACAGTCTCTCTAATACAAGAGAGGAAATAAGTTTAAGGATCACACTCCATGAGCAAGTACTTCACATGATTACCTTGTCATGGACAATCATATCAAGATATAAATTCCGTTTTCTATTATTTTGCAACGAATAATCTACTTGAATCGGCTACATTTAGATCAAAGCGTTTATGGAACATACTGAGATATCTTATAAAGCGGACAAAAATACTTATATATGTTGATAGCTTGACTTTATTCTTTATCGATTACTTCAGAAATTGAAAAGAATATATGTGAATGGAAAGCTAAATTAAGAAAACACATCTTTTTTTTTACATTCAAGGAAAGAATATGTTAACTTAGTCGTATGTTTCGCTGATATAAATGGCTATACGTTCTTTGTGTTTTCTATATTCTATTGATACGTGCATTGATTTTCTTTGTTGTATTAGTTTGTTAAATAAAAACTATTTTAAAAGGACGACCTTGCAGGTGCGGATCTAGCATTTTACCTCAGAGGGGATCTAAACCAGCTCGATTGGGGGAGGGATTTTTAGTAATTAAAAATTCAGTTGAAATGGTGCCGTTGAGACCCTGTTACCGATTATCTCCCTTTCCCATATCCTACATTCTTTCCTTTCCCATAATCACCATTACGGTTTGGAACTGAGAGATTTATTTTTATTGTCTTAGTATAAATACGTTGTCGAAATAGTTTAGAGGTAGAAAATAAAGGGATATTCTTTTATGGGCGAGCGAAGCGAATTTTTTTTTCGTTGGGGGTCTTAACTGCGATTACCCCTTTGTAGTAGAGAGTTATATACATACGGTGCTGAATGTTCTACTGATATCTACAGTTATTCAAATTATTGTGAATATCGTGACAAACCATCATCGAAACAGATCACTCAACTACAAAATCATCTAATATTTGTGACAATTGGTAGAGAAACACCCTAAAATAGACCATTCAACTACACGAACATCTAATAATGATGACAATAGGTGGTGAAGTCCCCGGAAACCGAGCATTCACCTACACGAAATGCTAATACTGGTGAGAATAGGTGGCGAAGCCCACGAAAACAGACTACACGAATGTCTGATGGCGACAGTAGGTGGCCAGACCATTCAGCTACACGAACATCTTATATTGATGACAATAGGTTGTGATGTCCCCGGAAACAGAGCATTCACCTACACGAAATGCTAATTCTGGTGACAATGGGTGACAGAAAATAGACCATTCAACTTCACGAACGTCTGATGGTGACAATAGGTGGTCAGACAATTCAGCTTCACCTACACGAACATCTACATATGATGAAAATAGGTGGCGGTAGTAGTAACCCTTGGAAGTAATATGACTGTACAGTCTGTATGTGTATTAATGATAAACATCAAAGAAATACCTAACAGTTATTCAGTCTTAAAGTCAAGAAGGCAAGGCCAAATCGTGAGAATTCCCATCGAAAAGATTGCGAACCCCGGAATGAACAACAGAAATTGAGACCAGGTACTCCGGGAGAGTTAAATTTCGGTTTGTCGTTTCTTCAAACGCATTCGAAAATTTCTGTTTACAAAATTAATTCTCTTAAATTTCTAAAACCTGCGTCCTGTAGCATCATATCCCATTCAATTTGCTACGTCTTTCGGTATATTTAGGACATGAGTTCACAGATTATGGTCATATTTTATTGTTTAGATTGAGGATCACTGACGAGGGCTTATACCTGAAACGTGCATGTCTGGTCAATGCTGTAAATTTATCTGCTCTCAAATGATGCAAATGAATTTTAAGTCGTAAAACATGTAATCAGTTGTGCATCAATATAGGGAACTGTTTATTCGCGAGCGTAGCGATCAGTTTAAGGGGAAAAATATATCGAATTTTCGTTTTAATATGCAAATTTCGGGCCTCTTTGTTTTATTTTGAACATTGAACTGCGCAAATATTCCGTCAAACGAAATTGATATTAAGTAGTGAATGAAAATCAAACAGAAAAGCCGAAACCAGATTCTAAGAACCATAATCAAGAGGTTTACGAATAACGAAATAAATTCCCACGCGAAGTTTTATTTTTAACATTGCAAGAAGTATTTAAGGTTCTTTGATAGCATATAAAACGAGTGAAAAAAACTAGAACTCCCCTGGCAGAGAGCAGTATTCGAATAGGTATTATTATAAACGTATACCATAACTAGACAGTGGCCTGTTATCGAAAAACTGTACTTCTTTTTGAGCAAGCGATATATGTGGAAAAATCAATTTTGTCATAGTGCAGGAATACAAGGAAAATAGCAAAAATACCGTATTGAATTTATATAAAGAAATAATTCACATGTATAGTGTTGTGGGTCATGTATTATTTTAGTTTTACTTTATGTGTAGGTACACATGTACTTAGTCATGTTATTTAATGATTTCATAATAATTCTTTCTAGATTTTACTTTGTCATGTTTATTTCATTCGAGAATATTCCAGTATGTTCTTTGTTACATCATTATCATCACATGACTGTGATTTCTAGAATTTACTCTATTGTTAATCATTTGTAATGAGTCATTGTTCTAGAAGCTTCTGGTTAATTCATTGGTATTAAGTATAAATACCTCCGTGGAACTGTGTTGAGGGGGCATTCGTACACACTCGTAGACACGATTCATTCATTCTGATATACTGGGATACTTTATTTGTTGAGACTTTAATCCAATTAACAACGTTTGGATACCGATCTTTCGATAACGCTTGTGATTACCGGAAACCATACATTCGATAGACTTTGTGGACCATCGTTTTATGTCTTCTTTATGTAGGTTAAGTCTCTCCCAGGCAACGGGGAGTCCGGCAGGAGGACTGTAAGCTCTTATGTTCAGCTACTTTGACCATTTAGACACAAACCACGATGGTTATATTGAACTGACCGAAGCAAGAGCTGTATTCACTGACAGCGATATCGAAGGTTAGATAATCTTTATGATATTTCAATAATTTAATCTAATTTCATTCAAGTATCCAATATTTGTTTTACATTTCATGTTATAAGAAGTTAACGTGCTTCTTCAGCCTTATACTGAGAGGAACAATATAGATAATATTTTTTTCTTAATTCGTTGCAAACAATTCAGTCTGAATTGGTAAAACACATGTCTAAAATAATCATCAAAGAAGTAACTATCAGTCATTCAGTCACAAAGTCGAGGAGGCAAGACAAAATCATTCGAATTTCCATTTGGTTGCGGGACCAGGTGCCCGAAGAGAGTCAGCGTCTCCTTATTGCATGCAACACCCGTTGCTAAATCACACTTTCCTGAAAAAAATGTAAGACTGAATGTGTATTTTTCTCAACTTACTTAAGGTATTAGATGTTCAATAAGAAGAATGCATCAAAATCTTTGGTGGCTGAACTCTGTCATTTGGTTCTCTCGCTTTGTCGCCCCTTATCGACCTTCCGCCTCGCTATTTATCGTTATTGCGGGGCTTCAAAACGAAATAAAAAGACAATATACTTCGCGACAAAACCACGAGCAGGAACACGCTATGTCGCCTTACAGTATTGTTGTCAGAAGCATTTAAAGTTCTGCACTTAAAACGGTCCGTTGACATTATGCCAAAGGTGATTATATGAAGGAAACCATCCGTTGTCATGACAATGAGCATGTGTGGAAAGTATGATTTTCTTATAAACGTTGACATTTTGGAAGTAATTCACCCAAAAATTCAATGGGGGGTAGTCATAACATTAAGCGATTGGTTTATATGCTTTTCCGGTACTGAAATACAGTTTGAAAAGAGGAGATCGAGTTGGCGTCCTTCGGTCACCTCGTCCTGCACATATGGTATCATTCCCTTTTCTGGAAATATATATATTCAGGTTATTCTTATTCCAGAAATAAACTCCAATATCAAGTCTATATCATGCTCCTCTGGTAGTGTCATGATCACGAATTTAATTTTGGACTACTTTTTTTTTTTTTTTTTTAGATTTTTCTAAAACTGGTCCGTTGTCAATTTCTGTTGCGAAAACTCTGTCCGTTGTCAGATGTCCGTTGTCTGCTTTGATATATATCTCTCTGACATTGTCGCAATAGTACTTTCTATATAGACATAACGTCAGTCAGTGTATGGATTTTGTATATTGTTTTCATTTTCGTGCTTAAACATCGACGGCGGATGCGGCTAGCCAGCAGGGGATGCTTACTCCTCCCGGGCACCTTGTCCCACCTCTAGCTTGCTAAGGGTCCGTCGATGCTTAATTTTGTGCTCTATTGTGAGTGCTGTTGAGATTATCGTCAGGATCTCCTTTGACTCATTGATATTTTAATGGATAGAATGATACTATGATACCTGTACTAATCATCAGACCATGAAATACTGTATACAGCTATGAATACGCGAAATTAAATTTTCAACCAATTTAGAATGGAGACAGATTTGCCCTGAATTGAATTCGGCGAATTATTCGTTTTGTTAAGATATCATCAACATGGCATTTTAATCGTCCCGTCTTTTAAAAATTATCCTTTGGGCTGTGGGCGAAAAGGGCTTCATACAAATGGAGGCGAAAATTTGACTGTATGCAGTATCTTTAGGGGATAAACGTACTGTGTTTTGTGGTTCCGACAGGTATATGTTGGATATACTGTTGGAAACGCAGTTATACCGTCGGGGCTTGTAATACTGTTGAAAACGCAGTTATACCGTCGGGGCTTGTCCCCGACGTTGTAACGTATGTTTCCAACAGTATATTCAACATATACCTTTCGAAACTACAAAATACAGTACGTTTATCCCTATTCTAATTCATGCGACATATTTTAACTTTCTATATCCCTCAGAGGGTCTCACGCATCGCTTTAGAGGTGTCGTTGCTACGGAGGTCTAACATCGACCAACAGAAATTATTGCGCTGCAAACTATGAAATACAACTGCTTCGTATTTATTACAATGGCGAAAAATCAATGTGTTATCAATAACAAACTTACTTGCTCTGTTGTTTACATGTGGAGAACGCCATTTTCAAGCTCATACATTGTAGTTTAACGTCACAGTATGACGTCACAGTAGCGAAGAACAAAGGGAAGCATGACGTCATACGCAAAAAGTGCGCTAAAGATTGTAACGTGCAAATTTACGTAGGAATACATTTTGAAGTATGTCAAGTGAGTCGGTTTGCGGCATGTATATCGTCGTTATACATGCTTGTAAAAACCCTGTGAACCAATCAGAATGCGTGAAACAAACAGAATGAATTAGAATACTTCATAATGTATAATAAACCGGTGTAATGTAGTAGTTTTACACATAGGGAAATTGGCTATATAGTGTGTTTCACCCCCTGGGGGATATTCCGCTATTTATTAGACTTTCCTCATATAAGCATGGATTTTTCACATAGAAACGAAATGCTATATAACCACCCCCCCCCCCCCTTTTAAGTCCGGATTTTGTTTACCTTCCAATATTGAAAAATCCATGAAAAATGCTCCGAGTCTTACGCTTAAAGTTGAACTTTATTTAATGTATTATGGACACTCTTTTAATCGAAGATGCTTTTAAATAATCACAAAACATTGTAGAATATGCTAAAGGTTTCTGGGGGGGGGGGGGGGGGGGTAGACACACTCACATATTCAGATTAACATATATACAGACACACACATTCGCCAACAAACACACACTCATACAGAAAGATATACATAGGCAAACAGATTACAGGTAGACAGATATACACAGATGTACTCAAACACAAACAAAATTATGAACTGACTTTGATTTCGGTAAATCCTCAATTTATCAAAGCATTCAAGACCGACGGAAAATCAGACTATGCCAATATCTCTAACTTGAAAAAAAGTAACTTTCATTAACGCAGACAGACCCAAAGACAGACACTGATCGAAACACAAATATGAACATCCTGAAAGGTACATCCTGAAAGACATACACACATATGCGCAAAACTACAGACTGACAGACACAGGGACATACACTTAGACACGCGCAAAACAAACGGACAAACAGGCATGCATATAGACAGACAGTCTCACACTTAAAAGACACAGACAGATGCACTCACTCACAGACAGACACACATGCTTAAAATCGCGGACAGAACTCACTCGCAGACAGACGGAGAAACCGTAATTGACGAATCACGAACTTACATACACACAGATGGAAATAAACATATCAATTACAAGTTTCATTATCACCTGAGATATACGTGTAAGGTCTATATTATACCCCCATCGAAGATCTCTATTGAATGCAAAATTATAAAATCCAAACCATTAATGTTAGGCGAGGTAAACATGCTTTAGGGGAATTCAAAGACTACTTCAAAGTAGGTTTTTTTTGCCAAAGGGGGGGGGGGCTAAAGTAAGTGTATAGCATTTTTTTCCAGGGGGAGCTATCAACGAGAAAATTATAATGGCAATTTATACTAGTATTTCACTGCTTTGTACGTTTGTATTTATTTCTATGCATTTGATATCCATTTGTCCTTTCGATAAAATCAGTGCTCAATAACCTATCTGCTGTAAGAATGACAAATATGGATAATGACCATATCCCTGTATACAGCACAAAATCGATAATTCAAAAATCGGAAACCGAAGGCATACAAAATCAGGACAAAACAGGAACCAAAGCAAACAAACAAAAACCTCCACCATATGAAAAGAAGCGAACTCCCGATATGGGAGTGAGACCAGGTGCCCAGGAAGAGTAAGCATCTCCTGCTTGCATGCAACACCCGTCGCTTCAATTCGGTAGAACTGTCACATCCGGTTACTTCCATTTTGGAAGATATAGAGTACAATCTTTGGTTGGATGGTTCAAATGGTCTATGACAGAATATCATCCACCATTCTTGAGAGTGGAACATCATAGTGTATGACGAGTTCCCCATATCGACCGTAGAACTTCCTCAGTGACGATGTTAGTCGGTCACAAACATATCCCTGACTGAGAAGCTTATCTGAAAGACGCCTAGCTCTCAGAACAAAATCGGTATATTTGGTACTTGCTCTGGCATAGCGTATCAACTGAGATATGAACACGCCATAAGCAGGCGATGAAGGGATGTTGCTACTCAGAAAAGGAAAGTTTGTAATGCTGAAATTGAAGTCGTCACGTTTGTCATAGAGTGAGGTGTTCATGTGACCATCAGTGTCGTAGGACAACATTATGTCCAAATAGGATGCTGAATTATTTGTCTCTGTGGTTTCTTTGACTTCAAGCTCCGAAGGATAGATACTGCTCAGGTAATTCGCGAATTTTGGATTATTGATGGACAACACATCGTCTATGTATCTGTAAGTGAAGTTAAAGTCAGAAGCTAAGTATCTTTTCCCTTCAGAGACCAAAGATTGAATGAATTCAGCTTCGTACGAGTAAAGGAAAATGTCGGCAAGGAGTGGGGCACAATTGGTCCCCATTGGAATTCCGACAATTTGCTGGAAGACCTTTCCTCCAAACACCACAAAAATGTTGTCGATCAGAAAGTTTAACATCTGAATAATGTCTGTTTCAGTGTACTTATTTTCAGAATCGGACTTTTCTTTTACAAAGTAGGTTTTGTCATAGTTAACAACAATAAATTTGTATTTGCGATTACCGTTCTTACTTGTAAACGCATTACTTATAATTTTTGCGAGTCTTCCTTTCAATTTAGAATGTGGAATTGTAGTGTAAAGTGTCGAAAAATCAAAGGCTTTGATCGAATGGACTCTACTAAAATGAATGGATTTCAGATGTTCTAAAAGTTCCTTCGAATTCTTTAAAATCCACATCTGGTTGATACCACTGCGAGAATACACTGTCGAACAATATTTTTGAAGCCCAGATTTGATTTCAGATAAAAGTTTGGTGAGTAAGATCGATACAGATTTGGTAGAACATTTTGAGGAACCAGCGATGAAACGTTGTTTGTATGGATTCTTATGCATTTTAGGTATGCAGTACAAGTATGGTAAATCTAAATCTAAATTGGTAGTGTCGAAGCCAAAGGAAGTAAGAGCTGATTTGTGGTTATCTATTATTTCAGAGGCAGAAAGGTGTGTTGGGGTGTAAGTGGGATTTCCAGGTGTCGAATTTAAACCCAACTCTTTAACTAGACTGTCGAAATAGTACTTTTTGCAAGTAAATGTGTAATTATTTGAGGCTTTGTCCGCTGGTGTGATGACATAATGTTCTTGGAGGTAGGTGAGCTCTGTGATAACATCAGGGTCTTTAAATATAGACACGAATCTGGTGTTAACAGTTGATTTTAATCGGTTAATTCTAGATAAAAGTAACCCTCTGATTGATTTTATCCATTCGGAAAGGGTGTCGAGCTGTACATCCTCTTTCTTTGCCCAACGTCTTGCATATTCCTCACAAGAGTCCATGATAATTTTGACATTTTGGTTCCATGTAAAGGACATACTTTCTCTGTATTTGGGACCCTTTTTTAACAATTCTCTCAACTTGTCGTTCTTGACTATACTAAGGTCACCTGTAATAACGTGTCCACAAGGAGAGTAGTTGAAATCCGATGAAGAACATTCGCAGGGAAGTGGATGTAGTGAGGGATTACTTAAATCAATACACTGCAGGAATCGTTTGTAATTGTAAATTTTAGATGCAACTGTTGGTGTGTAGCTATAGGAAATACAAGGAGTTTCTTTTCTTTTGAAATATGGTGGGATTTTTTCTGTGACAGTTTTGTGATTAAAAATTTGACCAAGATTCAAGTTATCAATACCTTTGTTTGCAAATCTTACTTTAATGAAAGGGCGGTTTGTTTTCTCCTCTGATTTATCTGATCTAACTGCTTGAAATAAACGAAAAGTAGAAATGTCCAATATGACTCCTTGTAGTCTGTATTCTGGGGAACGTGTATCGGTATATGTGAGGTCCTTCGTATAATCGTAGATTTCGTGCAACTTCCGTAAAGGAACAGAGTATAATTTGGTACGAATATAATGCAGGCCTAGAGGCTCATTCAAAAATGGAACCAAGTCATCGAAGGAGAAACTATGTATCTCAGGCCTATTGTATTTTCGAATGCCATGACTTCGAGGTCTTCTTTGTTGTCTGTTGAATAAGCTAGTCACATTTACCGATTGACAACCGGGACTTGTTAAGTTTCCTATAGTGCTGATGTTATCGTTGCACCCATAGGGCGCTGCAGTGTTAAGATTTTTTATCCAGAACTCTTCTCTGTTGCGACGGAAAGGTGTGCTCAAATTGGGATTGTTTGTGGGGTGATATATTTTCTCCAGGATTCTGACTCTCATAGATAAAACCGAATGATCGGCCTGGTCAAAATGTCGGTAAAGGAGTTGACTTCCTTTATTATTTATTTTTGACCGGTGTCCTGACATTCTGGTTCGGAGCTTACCTTTGGTTTCACCCACATAAATCAATCCACAAAGTGAGCACTCTATTCCGTACACAACATTAGATGTCATGCAGTTAAGGTTTTCAAAACTATGCGTGTTAAATGTTTGTTTTGTGAGATTACTTGAGAATGAAGTGTCTGTTATTAGGATGTTACAAGTTTTGCAGTTCTTCGTGCCGCACTTAGAAACTGAGCAATCGCTTGGTGAAAATTGTTTTACAACAAAATCTTATTGTTTCTGAAAAAGCATGCGAAAATTCTAGATCAAAGAGTGATTTCGTGTAAAGAACGTTCGGAACTATTACGTCTCTTTCTTAACGCTATATATGACTTCAAAATCTATTTGACGATTATTGTTCAATTCATATTCATTATTCATGAACTCATCCTACAACTCTTCAAATGTAAGAATCATATTTTCAAATTTAAATCATTTCTTTGTGTTCTATGTTCACGTTACATAAAATGTTAATATGATATCCCGCTTAACAAAAAAAGGAGCTGAATGCTTTTAAAATTTACTTAGCTAATTCAATTGCTAAGCCTCAGATTCCAAATAAATGAGATAAAGAAGATCCTGACGACATTTTCAACAACACTCACAATAGAGCAAGAAATGGAGCATCGACGGACCCCTAGCAAGCTAGAGGTGGGACGAGGTGCCCGGGAGGAGTAAGCATCCCCTGTTTGGCTAGCCGCACCCGACGTCAATGTTCATGCACGAAAAATGCAAACGATATCTAAAAACATGCACTGTCTGAGGTAATGTCTATATAGAAAGTGCTTTGGCGACCAAGTCAGGGAAAATGTCTGAAACACTTGCTGTCAAACCCCTCGCGGGGAACATTTTTAAGAGCTCCACACGGCAAAGGGCATAAGTGTGACTGATTCAATTCTCCATTCATACCCAAATACCGATTAGAGTCATGTAAACGGACCATATCATCTTGTTTTGTCATAACAACGGACATACTTTATCAAATAATCAAAGTATACAATAAATATACAATGTAAACGACGGCCATTCACATATATTGTTTGGATAATGTTGTGGATAATTTTCTACATAAAATTGGTATATAAGATCAAATAATTAAGAGAAAAGGTAGTTTTTATTTTCGAATTTCCGTTTTCGTTACTGACAGTAGGTCATCGCCAATCAGATCTCCTCATAACATAAAAGGATTTTAATTCATTTCATGGTAATAATCTATTACTGAAGCGTGTGGCTACCCCCCATTGGATTTTTTAAAGAAATAATCGGTTACCTAATTATTTAATAGTGATTTTACTGAATTTTTGTCGATAGTTTTCATGACAACGGATGGTTTCCAACATATCATCACCTGTGGCATAATGTCAACGTACCGTTTAAAGTGCGTAACTTTAAATGCTTCTGAAAACGGTATTTTAAGGCGACATAAAGTGTTCCTGACCGTGCAAAACATAAACTATGAGTTGATAATTTCGTCGGGTTGCTGCCCCGCTTATTATCGGGTTGTCACCCCGCTAATGATCGGGCTATCTCCCGCGAAATGTCGCCACGTTTATCTTCGACTCGTCGCGCCGATAAAAAGAATATAGTCAATGACTATTACAATTCTTTAATCTCCTAATTTTACAAGAATGCATCGTAGAATTCAGGATGAATAAATAATAATGTACATATTTTGAGTAACAATATTCATAAGGGTTCAAATATTAATAGATTTGATTGATAAATACATATTTATTCATTACTAGTAGATTCTCCATTTTAAAGTAGATTTATATTCCAATAACTTGGGTTGCTGTTATGACGTTACATACTGTTATGACGTTACATACTGTTATGACGTTACATACTGTTATGACGTTACATACTGTTATGACGTTACATACTGTTATGACGTTACATGCTGCTATGACGTTACATACTGTTATGACGTTACATACTGTTATGACGTTACATACTGTTATGACGTTATATACTGTTATGACGTTACATACTGTTATGACGTTACATACTGTTATGACGTCACATACTGTTATGACGTTACATGCTGTTATGACGTTACATAATGTTATGACGTTACATACTGTTATGACGTTACATACTGTTATGACGTTACATACTGTTATGACGTTACATACTGTTATGACGTTACATACTGTTATGACGTTACATACTGTTATGACATTACATACTGTTATGACGTTACATACTGTTATGGCGTTACATACTGTTATGACGTTACATACAAGGTTTCCATGTAGGAAGAATTTACAAAAGATCAAACACATTAGCCGCTGTAACAGGCAAAATATGCGAAGTGCAAGCAAATAGAAATGATCGATATTTAGAATAAATGTAGATATAAGTAATGACTGTCTCACTTTGGTTGTCATGTGTGTATAATTCTGGTTGGATACCAAATTTAGGAAATTTGCACGTGACCAACTAGAATTATACACCAATGAACAACAAAAGTAAGACAGTAATTCCTTTAATAAATTTATTTTTGCTATCTCTATATCTTAAGCTGCATCTTCATTATCCTATATGAAATATCAATCAGTCGAAATTTGTCTGAACAATCAAGGAAATTTACCAAATTTTGTTTTATGTTTTCAGATTTTTAGATGAGAAAAATTGTTTGATTTTTATGTTGTTCGTTTTATTTGTATATCAAGTCAAAATAAATTCTGGGTTTTTTTTTGGGGGGGGGGGGGTTAACATTTGAACATTAAAATATATAGTGGATTTCGACGTCAGTTAGGCTAGTTGGACTTATTTGACATTTTCTTTTTTCACGCGGTATATTTTGCCATCTTCCGATTTCTATTGATTATTTAAAACTATATTCTCTAAATGTAACCAATGTTGACGCTGATTTGTTTGGGTAATATTTTCAAATAATCTTTTAGCTCTATCTTTTCTTTAAAAAACAGACTATTAACCCTTTTGCACAGTCATCTACGGGAAACTCGGTAGAAATTCTTTATCTGTATACATAGAAATTAGAATGATTCGTTTTTAAGCAAAATGCACTTTTCATCAACTTGTTTATACATTAACTACAAAAAGGTATGTTTTTTCTACTTAATGTAATGTAAAAGGAATCAACCATGTTTTTCCAATTTTGCTCATTTTCGCCTATTAAAGTTCATATTACATTACATTATATCCAATTGATATTGACAATTTCACAAGTTGTCCATAAATAAGATAATCCACATTCATCAAGTATGTTTTGATATATTTATTCCGTGTAAAACCCTATTAAGTAGAAAAACATACATTTTTGTAGTTAATTTATCAAAATTTGGTGAAAAGTGCATTTTTGCCCTAAAACAAATAATTCTAATTTCTATGTATATAGATAAAGGATGTCTACCGAGTTCCCCATATAGATCATTAAATTAGGTGTTTTTGAATTAAAGCGAAAAATATTTTAACAAAAAGTCATATGTAAATTTTTAATTAGACAGGAATTTGTGAAAACCAAAACTTCATAACCGTATTGCAAAATAAGTTGTACAATTCTATCGAAATAGACGACAAGGCGAAGATTAGCAGCGCGATATAGGTGGGGTGACAACCCGATGATAAGCGTAACGAAAGATCGATTAGCGAGGCGAGGCTTATTATCGCTTTATAGTTTCGCTTTTTCGAGATGTATTTGTTTTCTTCTCGTCTCCTTGAAATGAAGATAAATAGCGGGACAAAAGTCGATAATTAAGGGATTGTCTTGGCGACAAAACGAAAAAAAGTAATGGCAGAAATCAACCACCATAAAATCTGGTTCTTTTATAGATCAAGTAAACAAAAGATTTATGGCATAAAAATCGTTCAACATCTGCTAACTTCGGTGGAATTCGTACATGTGTATTTTATTTCATATTAAAATTACCCGGAATACGTAAGATGGCAAATGCAGCGCGTGCAGCGTGTTCGTTCTGATTTTTTCATTTAGTCACCTACCTAAACCATTGTTCAAAACTTGGGCACTTTTTCTACCCAAGTAAATTGATGACGTCATAACAATAGAGAACAATCGAATAGTGCGAGAGAAAATTCGTATAGTCTTGGTTAGAAGTATTTGCGATCTTCCGTATTATTATCATCATTTCTAAAATACTTCGGTAATATTACATTGTTAAGATTGAGGATCATTGAGAGGGTTAATTATCCGAAACGTGAATGTCGGGTCCATGCTGCATATTGATTTGGTTTTAAAGGGACGTTGTCCCTGAAAAAATGATTTATTTTACAAAATTTTGGAATGCAAAATTTTTATTTTCATATGAAAGAATATATTCTCATTTGTATATATGCACATTTTCAAACGAATCTAAGGCATATATTCACACATATAGCCGTTTAAAAACGTAATTTTAAATTTTGGGTGCGCAGCCCTAATTTATTTCACTGGCGCCACCTACAATGTATTGAGATTTCACAATAGAGGTATATGGAAATTTAATTATAAAAAAATCGACTAGTGACGGGATATTAGAGAAATCCCTGCTAGAACCTTACTACAAAGAAGTCGATACTGACCATAAGTAAACTATTAGAGAAATCCCTGCTAGAACCTTACTATAAAGAAGTTTATACTGACCGTAAGTAGGATATTATAGGATTCCCTGTTAGAACCTTACTACAAAGAAGTCGATACTGACCGTAAGTAGGATATTATAGGAATTCCTGCTAGAACCTTACTACAAAGAAGTCGATACTGACCGTAAGTAAAATATAAGAGGAATTCCTGCTAGAACCTTACTACAAAGAAGTCGATACTGACCGTAAGTAAACTATAAGAGAAATCCCTTCTAGAACCTTACTACAAAGAAGTCGATACTGACCGTAAGTAAACTCTAAGAGAAATCCCTTCTAGAACCTTACTACAAAGAAGTCGATACTGATCGTAAGTAGGATATTATAGGATTCCCTTCTAGAACCTAACTACAAAGAAGTCGATACTAACCGTAAGTAAACTATTAGAGAAATCCCTGCTAGAACCTTACTATAAAGAAGTCGATACTGACCGTAAGTAGGATATTATAGGATTCCCTGTTAGAACCTTACCACGAAGAAGTCGATACTGACCGTAAGTAGGATATTATAGGATTCCCTGTTAGAACCTTACTACAAAGAAGTCGATACTGACCGTAAGTAGGATATTAGAGAAATCCCTACTAGAACCTTACTACAAAGAAGTCGATACTGACCGTAAGTAGGATATTAGAGGAATCCCTGTTAGAACCTAAATACAAAGCAGTCGATACTAACCGTAAGTAGGATATTAGAGGAATCCCTGTTAGAACCTTACTACAAAGAAGTCGATACTGACCGTAAGTAAAATATTAGAGGAATCCCTGTTAGAACCTTACTACAAAGAAGTCGATACTGACCGTAAGTAAACTATTAGAGAAATCCCTTCTAGAACCTTACTACAAAGAAGTCGATACTGACCGTAAGTAGGATATTATAGAATTATTATTATTAAGTAGGATATTATTGGATTATTATTTTTAAGTAGGATATTATAGGATTATTATTATTAAGTAGGATATTATAGGATTAATATTATTAAGTAGGATATTATAGGATTATTATTATTAAGTAGGATATTATAGGATTATTAGAGGAATCCCTGTTAGAACCTTACTACAAAGAAGTCGATACTGACCGTAAGTAGGATATTATAGGAATCCCTGCTAGAACCTTACTACAAAGAAGTCGATACTGACCGTCAGTAAAATATTAGAGAAATCCCTACTATAACCTTATTACAAAGAAGTAGATACTGACCGTAAGTAAAATATCAGAGGAATCCCTGCTAGAACCTTACTACAAAGAAGTCGATACTGACCGTAAGTAGGATATTAGAGGAATCCCTGCTAGAACCTTACTACAAAGAAGTCGATACTAACCGTAAGTAAACTATTAGAGAAATCCCTGCTAGAATCTTACTACAAAGAAGTCGATACTGACCGTAAGTAAACTATTAGAGAAATCCCTACTATAACCTTATTATAAAGAAGTAGATACTGACCGTAAGTAAACTGTTAGAGGAATCCCTGCTAGAACCTTACTATAAAGAAGTCGATACTGACCGGAAGTAAACTATTAGAGAAATCCCTACTATAACCTTATTACAAAGAAGTAGATACTGACCGTAAGTAAAATATTAGAAAATCCCTGCTAGAACCTTACTATAAAGAAGTCGATACTGACCGTAAGTGAAATATTAGAGGAATCCCTGCTAGAACCTTACTATAAAGAAGTCGATACTGACCGTAAGTAAAATATTAGAGGAATCCCTGCTAGAACCTTACTATAAAGAAGTCGATACTGACCGTAAGTAAACTATTAAAGGAATCCCTGCTAGAACCTTATTATAAAGAATTCGATACTGACCGTAAGAAAAATATTAGAGGAATTCCTGCTAGAACCTTACTATAAAGAAGTCGATACTGACCGTAAGTAAAATATTAGAGGAATCCTTGCTCGAACCTTACTACAAAGAAGTCGATACTGACCGTAAGTAAAATATTAGAGGATTCCCTGCTAGAACCTTAAGTACTACAAAGAAGTCGATACTGACCGTAAGTCAAATATTAAATGAGTTAAAGAAGATCCTAACTTTTAAAATAGAATTGTGTATATTGTCTGTGCATGTTTGATCCTTTAATAAATATGTGACATTTATATTTTATGTCACTTTTACCTTCTTGGTCTCAATCTTCTTGACTGCCTATCTGTCTGCTTGTCTGCATGCATGCCGGACTGTCTGATTGACTGTTGACTGACTGCTTACTGACTGTCATACAGTTTCGCTCGGAGAGTATAAAGGACAAATACAGAGTCTATATATTGATATACATTCGTATACGAGCATTCCAATGATACTTTTGAGCACTTTTGCTAGTGATTTATTCGAAGTTTTCAGCTGATAAATCTTCGAATGAGTTAAAGAAGATCCTGACGATAATCTCAACAGCACTCACAATAGAGTACAAAATTAAGCATCGACGGACCCCTAGCAAGCTAGAGGTGGGACCAGGTGCCCGGGAGGAGTAAGCATCCCCTGTTGGCTAGCCGCACCCGCCGTCGATGTTTAAGCACGAAAATGAAAACAATATATAAACTTCATGCACTGTCTGACGTTATGTCTATATAGAAAGTGCTTTGGCGACAATGTCAGGGAAATATATTCAAAACACTTACTGTCAAACTCAAGGTAGACACAGTTTTGTGTATGACATCCGAAGAAAGGTGTGACGTACACTTGTCTCGAGAAGATGCTGATATGGGATAATTGTTTTTTGTTTTGTGAGCGATCATCTATTACAATATGCATTTACATTAAACAACCTATCTAGATAGACAGAAATTGTTCACGATGCACTGTTCTTGCTTATAAAAACAAATAATCTTGCTTGTTAAAACAAATGATCTTTTCACAGTAAGGTTATTTCACAACGGGTTGCAAGGACCCTGTGTAACACAACTTTGTAAATCAAAACGCTGAATAGAGTAATTCATAGAGGTCAGGAGGGGATCTCCAACAACACCAGGTTGCAGCACCAACATGCAGCAAAACCCAAAAGCACCCACAGCAAAAACATTGTTAGAAGACCATACAAACAAGACTGCAAAACACAGGGGCCCAAGCAACACAGGTTTATGTAAATGGATATAAAAAGAGGGCGTATGGAATACAGTCCGTGCTCTGCCGGCTGTAGCGGGCATTTGTGTATGCTTGAGATGAACATGCGATCCTTTGTTTTAGATGATGGAAGAGTGTCAAGGGCTGAATATATATCATACGGAACAATGGTCAGTTATTTTCTCTCCTTTCTTTAAAGTTTGATTATGTACCTGTTATTATAAATGATACTTATAATGAATCGCGGCATAATTGAAGGTGAAATGTACCTTTGATTTCTCAAAAACTTTAAATGAATCTTGAAATGTCTAAAATGTGGGTCTTATAGCATCATTTTCCACCCATCCTGCTATGTTTTTAGGTACATTTTGGACGTAATAATGTTCACACTTTATTACATTGTTCAGATTGAGGATCAACGACGAGGGTTAAGAACCCGAAACGTGCATGTCTGGTCCATGCTGTAAATTGACCTGTTCTTAAATTATGCTATTCAATATGAAGACGTTTAACTTCTAAATAACATTTATCTCTTTTTTTTAGCTTGCCATGAGAATATTATTTGGATGAAAAATAAAATAATTAACATCATTTCGGGACCTCTTTATTAGATCACCAAAATCAATATAGTGATGAATTTCATCATTATTATGTAAACCATCATCATTATCATCATCATCATCATCATCATCATCATCATCATCATCATCATCATCATCATTATCATCATCATCATCATCATCATCATCATCATCATCATCATCATCATCATTGCAATTAATATTATATTCGTCATTTATGTTGTCACCATAATATTTTTCATCATATACATATGACGAGGGTTTAGTACCCGAAACGTGCATGTCTGGTCCATGCTGTAAATTTATCAGGTCTTAAATGATGCTATTGAATTGAATACGTTTAACATGCATACGACATAACATACGACATCATCGTATCAGTAATCTATCGTCTTCGTAAATAAGGAGGGAGGGGATATCCAACCAGACCTGGTTGCAGTTCCAACAACAGAACACTGAAACAGCCGAGGCAAAAACACAGAGAAGACGAGTACAGCAAGAGACGAGAAAGAGACATACACCATTAAACAAAAAAAGACTACACATAAAGCAACGAGACCAATGGGTAACCGTTGCCGACTTAGGACGGCCATCTGCTATGCAGGTGACAAATGGTGTGCTTATCCTGGATTACGTGCGCACTTGTAACCCTCCCACTATTCCGATTAACGATTGCGGTCGACCGAAATGGTATAATATACAAGAAATAAGTACTTTTTATAACTTTATTGAATTTGCATATTTTGGGCGCGGCTGAACAATTCATTGTATTCAAATCAGACATACAGACATACATGTTATCATTTCAAATTAGACAAATGCAGATATTTCATATCGGTCTGACAAATGCAGACATAGCATTCACATTCTGTAGCCATATTATGTTGTTTAGATTGAGGATCACTAACGAGGGTTACGTACCCGAAACGTGCATGTCTAGTCCATGCTGAAAATGTATCCGTTCTGAAATGCTGCAATCGAATTCGAAGATGTTTAAAATCCCTACCTGTTTTACATGTAAGGATGTTGTTTTGCGTCATGACTGAATGTGTTCATTTCCTGGCATAGCTGCCATGCACATATAAACTCATAAGCGGAGTCATCTACCTTTTGATCAGTATACTCAATGGAATTGGTATATCGAACTTCCTGTACTACTGGCAGCCCTCATATAAAATTTTCTATCATAATTAAAGTGCGAAGTTTGAAGTACGAAGTGCGGAGTTCGTCCCGGTAAAAAATGTCCAACAATATAAAGCCAGTAAGGTATCCTATAGTCAAACTGCTTTGGTGCCACCCAGTGTGTACTATTAAAATGTGAGTTCGTGTTCCTTGTCCCTATTTCGTCTCATTCTGTGATGTCTGCTCTGTGCGTTTGCTTTGGGTGTTTTGGGGTTTCCTTTGGGTGTTTTTTGGTTTGCTTTGGGTGTTTTGGGGTTTGCGGATGAGAGGTTTTTGGAGATACCCATCTTTTCTAGTGGTCCTTTAAACATCCCTTATCCTTGTATAAGGTTTTACAATAAGTTAAGATTACATCTCAACTGGCATACCGTGATACGGACGCACTAGGCACTCGAAACCATGTAGGTCTGCCATTGTGATAGTTTGAAAAAAAAAATTGACGACATAAAAAGCTGCGATTGTCTTTGGTGTTTATCAGTTTATTTAATTCTGTCAATGATGCATAACACAAAACAGATTAACGACAAAATAACAGACCAGGTGATATAAAATAAGAGAAACGTATATGTCGATGTACTACTATTCAATAATTCTGCTATCATGATACCCAGCCTTGAACTTCTCGCCCTCGCTGGCAGTAGATCTACCAGCTATTCCAAGTACTGGTGGTTGTACCATTCCGGGCATGGTATTAGATACACACCGCCTATACTGGGATCCGCCTCCGGGACAGTACATCAATCGTCGTGTGGATCCCGAACAACCATTCCCACACACTGGGTGGAAATGATACCTATAAACTCGCTGTGTGAAGACATTTGAGTACCCATGTATATTTCTCCATCCGGGAATCAGCCCTAGCAGCGGAGCATTGGGCGCATGGGCAGGACCACCATGGCCTAGGTAATCTCGAGCAGGATCTATTCCTAATCTGTTTCTTAGTTTTCTACGGAAAAGCTGCCAAACATAATCTATGTAACAATGATGGAAATAGAAAAGTGGATCCCAAGGCGCGTTAGGTATGACCGCCATCAGGGCTCCCACAGCTACGTGAGCATTTTGGTGTTCAGCCTCCAGGCTTGTCCTCTGGCCTGTCATGGAATCTATAAATCCAGTGGCGCCTTGCCCATCCACTATCTGCCCATGGCTTCTTATTCTAGGATCTGAAGCAATCATATCTACAATGTGTGGTCGCATGAGAGAGCCACCTTCTCCACCAAAATTCCGACGTAATGGACCCCATGGGGTGGGGAAATTAGCGAAAGGACCTGTGCGGACTAACCCGCGAGAATTTCCGAACATATCATGTGAAAATGACGAACTCTGCGCTTGTCCTGTACCTGGTATAAGGTAATCAATGGTGGAGTCCCAATAACAAAGAACTACTCCTGGAACCTTTCTCCTTAAGGCATTCTCAAATCTGAAAGAAAAATTGAAATCGGTGTTTTCTGTTATGTGTCATTCATGTCACTCTTATGTCCTTTTCCATGTCGAGCTCGTAAAAAAAGTTCCCCGCACGGTGTTTGACAGTTTAACCATAACCATAGCACTTTCTATATAGACATAGCCTTAGACAATGCATGTTTTGTAGATGTAGTTTTCATTTTTCATCGACGTCGGGTGCGGCTAGTCAAACAGGAGAAGCTTACTCCTCCCGGGTACCTGGTCCCACCTTTAAGGAAGCTCAATAATCGTTTGACGTCATCAGATATCGAGTGCAGTACTTTTATATGTGGTCTTTGTTAGTTTTCGGCCTTAAAACTCCTCCGCAATTCGCTTGTTTCTGTAATAATCTTTGGTTTAAAGAGTTTTTCTTCAGTTTTGTAAACTTTCGTACTTTTCAACAAGATGTTATCGAATAAAATTTCCCTATTTGAAAATTTTAAGCGAATGAATTTTAGTTTTAACCCTGGTTTGTTCAAAGATGTATCCATTTCACAGATAACTGCACGCATTATTGAGAACGTAGGAGGGGCTTGACGTCCACTTATTGGCCTTGAACGTCAAAATGTTTGAAAACGCTACCGTTTACTTTAGTTCTATCTCTCTTATAAATATATCCGTATCTCTAAATAGATTGATGGAATCAGATATGAAATTTTGAACAAAACATTTTTTAAGCTTTGACTTGAACTGAACCTTTTTTTTTTTGGACAAAACTCATTTAGCTGATACTTACAAAACATGAAAGGTGAGTTTATAAAAGAAAAGGTCGAATAACGCTTTGCCAAGGATATTTAGAAGTACACATGTTACTTTCCTTTTCTTGTTTATTTTTATAACAAATCATTTGTAAACTTGTTTATTCTTATTTAATTTCGACGATAAATGATAATTGTGTATGTATTTTTCCTTGTATCAGAATTTGAAACATTCACTGAATGTTGGGAAAGAATAATCTCGACTCGGAGTGTCTGATTTTTAACTCACCCGAGCCATTGTCATAGCGCGCCGTCCATCCCTTGTCTGTCGTCCGTCCGGTATGAACCAAGTAGATTTTTACAATATGGAAACGAGGTAAATCGGAAAGTCTTGTACTTTTGTTAAAAAATTAGAATCTGATCTTGAAAAATATGTCAGTTATAACAGTTTTTAATAAATATTTTCATCGGTATAATGTCAACTAAGGGAACAGGGCATTTTAATGTGACTTGTTGCAGATTATTACAAAATCGTTACTATGACAACCAAATATTTTAAATCAGAATGAACGATAACATGTACTTTTTTATATTTCTTTTCGAAGGACAGAGTTTGTCGTTGAGAAATATGTAAAAGAAAATAACTTCTGACAAAGACTTCCTATCACTTTGATGTCAAATAAGGGTACAGTACTGCAACCAACTTGTTTGACAATTCTATCCACTTCTATCCTACATCCTACATCCACCTCTTTTCCACCTAATCCTATCCTATCCTATCCTATCCTATCCTATCCAATCCAATCCTATCCTATCCTATCCTATCCTATCCTATCCTATCGTATCCACCTCCATCCAATCCTATCCACCGGAAGCTAGCGGCGTGCTATTAATAGATATAAACTTGTACAGTAGCAACATGGATTCATCACATCTAATACATGTAATCATGGTAATAATGACGTTTTAAAAATACATGTGGGCAATATCTTATTTAAACACATATCTATAAGACATAATAAATATTCATGAATAAAATATAAAATAGAAGAATGAGATAAAAAAAAATTGAAAGTGTAATTTTTCTATTCATTCTATTTCTCGATGCAAAGGGACAGAGACGTATTAATACGTCCCTATGTGTATAATTTAGTTATATACGTCCCCGATCAATACCCTGGGCAAACTCACCCATGCGTAAACGGTACCTGCACCTTCATACATGCCGTAAATTAAGAGTACTTGGTGATGCTCGAGACCATATCTCAGGGTGTTTGAAAATCGTGTACCAACCTTTGCATATAACAGAGATATGTAATTTATATTTTATCATATTAGTTATATATGTCCCTGATACCTGTATGCAAGAATTTACTTCTGTACACAATTTCACGAAAAGTGCTCCCCGATTTTAATTTTTGAAAATTTATAAACTCTGAAATATACAAGTCTTTCTATAACGCACTTGTACATGTAAAAGCGGAGGCAGTGGCGGATTTGCGTCCCCCCTATTATTTTTGCCTATTTCAATTGATATCGGCAAAATACGCCCCTTGAACCCCCGGCAAAGGGGGCACTGGATCCGCCACTGGGAGGGGTAGCATTACATTCTTCAATGATTGTTTAAAACAGATTCGATCAATCTTCTGCATTTTGCTATGGATAAGGTTTTGTATGAGGCCATCGAACGTCAAATAAATCATTAAATCATAAACATTTTTATTCCATTTGACTATGTATTTGTTGTCAATTGCCTCAATATGTGTTTTATGATGAGATTGAAATAAACTTGTAAACTTGTAAGGCATAACTTCAATAGTCAAAATAGAAACTATTTTATTTCCACCGTAAATCTAAAATTTTGCCAAGGGTTCCAGCCTTATGGCTTTGAAAAAAAAAGATAAACGAAAAAAAAAAAAATATAGAGGGATTCCGGCCCGGGGAAGGGATCCCACTAGATCCGCGTTTAGACAACCTTATTTTAAAAACTTAGACTTTATTTATATTGTACAACGTTTAGCAAACCTTATTTATACTCCCCATACCTATAAGTTCTCCACTCTATGATATAAATAAGACTCTCGGCTGTCGATCATCACCATGCGCATACTTGCCACAACTTTTTCGGGAGATATTTTTTTCATTATTTATTTCAGGATCCCCCCTCTCTCCTTGTTTGTTTTCTCATTCAACGTCTAATTTTATTGCAGGTAGTCCTTCTCTTGAATAATTTAAATTTGAAGAACTTTTGTTGAATTCGTATAATTCGCATGTAATCTATGTGAAACATGCACTTTACGCTGACAGTACTCTAGTTTTGGCTAATCAATAATCAAATATTGTCTACCTGGGCATGGCGATATCATGCCTGGTTGATTTTCACACCTTGCACGTCACTCATGTACATATCGATTGATATGTTTGTATACTTGTCAAAACATCACCTGCTTTGGACAGAATATTGAGTGAATGTAACAAACAAACGATAATCTAATTGACCTATGAAAATCAGTTTTCATCGGATTATGAAGTAAATCAAGGACTTATATAAATGTAAGATATGCAAGACTCGTTTTCTAATATCTATATTCTTTACATTAAAAACATGTACAAAAAAACGGACACGGGAAACGTTCGTTTAAACTATAGGTGGCAAACAGGTATATCAACGCTAAATGCTTGATAATTGAGATAAAGAGGCGGAAAAAAAACACATGATGATGCATTTTCTGATTTCCCCTATCTCCATTATTTAACTACAAAATGCCATCTACATGTATGTCATGTAACGATATAAGATAGTTCCATGCTGCATTATTGTCTACATGTACGATGTATAGGCAGATGTATATCTCGTTTGGCGTTCACCGGATTACTTTTGGAATTCAGTGGGGAAAAAAAGGTTGTTAATTTTATTACTACATGTAGGCTATCCTCCTAAAAGTCATGTAGTTTTTCTTTCTAGTTTTGTTTAGGGTTTTTTGTCATTATTTCATTAATTTGTGTTTCTTTGCAAGCGCGGTTCCAGGGGGAGGGGGGATTCCGATCCACCCCTGGAATTTATGTACCTTAATTTTCTATCAACTATGCTATAACTTTTTTTGTAAATTCAGGACTTGAAATCATCATTTGCCTATTGAAGTCGGACGTGTTTCCAGAGATGAAAGAAAATGTATAAAATGTAATCAACATGGATTCGGCAATGAATTTTCATTTTAAATTGTTCATTTTCAAGAGAAGAAGGACAGCGATTAATTCCAAACAGATTAAGAAGAACAACAAATATAATATCATTCAAAAATATAATGGCATCTAAGAAACAATCTGTACTTAGAAAATTATGTATCTTCTTTATCCGTAACATAAATAAAGTTTGCCCCCCCCCCCTCCCCCATAATTTTTCCCCGTATTGCAAAATCACATGCTTATCATGAAATTTTATTATTATTATGTCATTATACTGTCTCCATAAAATCTTTCTTTGGGTTGTTAATCAAAAATGTTTATGACTGTTTTTGGTTTGCAGTTCACAAAATATCTTATGTTGACGCCACACTTCATTTATGTGATATGTTCACGCATGCATATAAATATGCTTTGTATATTATAACATCATTGTACTGTCTATTTCTCTAATATACTTTTGTAAAAAAAAAGTGATGAGAATAAAGTATTGATTGATTGATTGATTCTTTTCAACTGATGTAGCTTTCCTATACAGCCTATATACATTATACACCTTGGTCAATAAACAACGGCACTAAGAGTAATGAAACTGAAAAAAAGATGTATCAAAGTGGCATTATTGTCTAACTGTTTTATTCAAATTCTGCAGAAAATGCCGGGTTTTTTTCATACGATTAATCTTTGTCTGGATACACGTGCTTGATAAATAAAAAAAAAAAAGACGGACTTATTTGGAACCGTATGAAGTAGCAGAACAAGGTGCTAGCATTTTTTTTTTGCACTATCGGTTTTCTAACATGTTGTTTTTTTCTGAAACTCCTATCGTAAATAACTATATGTTTTTCCTATCACACGACTTCATAGGCAAGATACTATACAAGAAGCCATATTTATAGTTTTAGGAGATAGGAAAGGAGTCGTATTTTTTTTATTGAAATGTTGACTGGTCTAAATTAGAGGATAATGTCGTTGTATAGATTTTCGATAAAGGCCGACTGCGAAAATGCGTATTTCCGATGTTGGCTGAAGTAAGTCGTTGGGGGCTACAAATTTTTTCTGATAATTGCTAAATATCTATTATGAGATTTTTTTATCGTTTAAACTATCATGTATTAATTAACATATAATTTTCCTATATAAAATAAGAAAGAAAGAAAAAAAAACATGTACGCAATATCTTTTTAGCGATGATACTCATCAAATTTAAATTGGCCGTGATATATCTGTATAAACCATGATACTTCTGAACTTCTCTACGCTTGGATGATCACACAGTTGACCGGTCACAAGTCCGTTAGATAGATAATGATTGACAGCTGACCCGAAATCGATCAAGGGCGGGGCTTAGAGTCGGGCCTCTAGAGCAGGTTGTAAATTTGCATCGGTACGTGGGGAAAATTTATACAAAAGATAAACATTAATGTTTTACAACTGATGTACCGCCGCCTTTATTTGGGGTATACAATGTGGACTGGGTAACATAATTATGTTGTTGTTGACTTTTGAACATTTTTTCATTGAATTCCAAGTACTTTTTTTTTAAGTTTTATGTACATGGTTTACACGATCTACATTTTTTTTCTCTATTTTATTTTCATATTCCTATTGCTGATTTTGTGAGCTCATTTTTTTTTTCGAACCAGTTCCGCGCTATATATATCATTTTATTATCTTATTTACATGTACTAATGAGAGAGAGAGAGAGAGAGAGAGAGAGAGAGAGAGAGAGAGAGAGAAGTATTGCGATAGATAATTGCGTAATAGGAGCAGTTCATTCATTGATAAACAAATCATAGCTCTGCCGTAACGTATTGAGATTGTCATGTCAATCAAATTCAAAGTTTACTAATTAGATAAAAAAATACATGTACATGATTATAAGAATCTTAATAGTTAAAAGATTTCGTTGAAAAACAAACCTGTATTTAATACAGTAAATAGTTTATTTTTGTTTTAGATATATAGATCAAAATACACCTGTCCACATTTTAATCAGGCGACTTAAGACTGTGTAAATAATCACTCTATGCGTGTATTAAATCGACAGTTTATTTATAGAAAACCGCTTCCGGTGGATAGGATTGGATTGAGGTGGATAGGATAGGATAGGATAGGATGGGATAGGATAGGATAGGATAGGATAGAAGTGGATAGGATGGGATAGGATGGGATAGGATAAGATTCTATCCACTTTCTATCCTACATCCTGCATCCTACATCCTATCCTATCCACTTTTTTGTCAAACAAGTGGGTTGCAGGACTGTACTGAGTACTTTTTTTTAGATTCTAATTTTGGGGTGGGGGGTACCCAAAATGTACTTTTCTGGAACAGTTTTAGCTAATTCACTCTTTGAAAGCATTATCTATAAAGAGATATACATATTTGATGATATTATGGTGAAAATGATCACAAGAATGGTTTCAATCTGGAATCATTATCAATATATCATGTTTTTATCTATCAAAATTCATTGTTTTGATACATATCTCGGGATTGGTTTACATGTGTATATTCAGAGGACCACTGGTCAGTCAAATGGTCGATGATTTGTATTCTTAATTACAAATATGAATCATCAGATATCAATGTTAAATAAACAGAATATTTTTTTCTCCTCTGATAAAGAATTCTTGGATTATTGAGCCACCTTAACTTGCATAGGGATCCGTATTTGCTGATTTTGGTGCTCTATTGGGAGTGCTGTTGAGATTGTCCTCAGGATCTTCTTTATCGCATCTATAATCAGATATTCTGTAACATAAAGTGTGTGGCCTGTCCCTTTGTCTGTCTGTTTATTAGTCCCCTACCGGCTCGCCGGAGGGGACTTATAGTTTCCACCCCGTTTGTCTGTCCTTTCGTCCGTCCGTCCGTCTGTCCGTTACACTTTAGTTTTCCAGTTTTTTTCGCTGTCAATGCATATATTGGACTCATTTTATGTATATAAGTATATCTCAATGTGATGCAGATCAACTTTGAATTAAGTCCCGATTGACCTATTTTTACGAGAGTTATGGCCCTAGGACAAATTTTATGAATTTCTCAGTTTTCTGGACTTTTCTTTCAAGTTTAAGCAGATATTGAAATGATTTTTTATATGTAAATACATCTTAGTACGATACAGATCATGTTTGAGTTTTCGCAGCTACGTTAAGGCACTCCTCGTTTTTACGTTGCAATATTCGTATCATTTTTAAAAGACATTTTCAATCATGAAAAAAGGACATCCTCCAATAGAATCTCTTTATGTATTTGGTATCAGTGTTTAACACTAAGCTTGTACTACACATTCAGCCAATAGTGATGTCATGTGTCACATCACATGTCACGTTACAACTATTTATAACATGAACAATGTTTTGTATAAAACGAGCTGGCAATGCCATTCCTGCAATAACAGTCCTATGCTTAGTACCAAAATACCTTTTTGGTATTGCCATTTATGAGTTCAAAATGCGCACTTTTCTTTTTTCATATTTTTGGAATAAAAGACGATTTTTATCTAAAGAATGACTAGAACAGCACTAAACTACCGGCATTGTCATACATTTAAAATAGTCATAGATAGAATCGAAAAAGTGCCTAATTAGATCATGAAGTACAACCATCTATTGGACTAGTTTAACGCGACCCCAACACATAGCATTGTACATAATTTCAGCCTGCGCCATGCAATTTCATACCATCACCCTACGACGATATCTTTTTCAAACGTATATGTGACTAGCGAAGGGAAGCAACTCGTAGTTTATAACAATCAAGGACTAATTCGCCGATTTCGTTCTCGCCGTTTTGTGGCCTTTAAACACAAATATTTACCTGAGAAGATGAAATAAATACTATGTTGTTAATTGAGAAATATTTCATCGTATTTTAATAATAAAAGTGAAAAGATTAAATCTTTGGCAAACAGTGAAATGTATTTTAAAATTTCGTCCATTGCACGGAAAGATGCGGTGGCATAGTGGTAAGGACGCAGAAGTGCAAAGTCAAAGATCGCGAGTTCGATCCTGACGGCAGGTACATTTTAATTTTCAAATTTCTTACGTTTTTTAAATTGTTGACTCAGTGAGAAGCACCATGATATCAATAGGCATTGTTTCCGCATATTGTATATGCTTATATTTATCAAAAGAGCTTTGTACAGTATAGATAGAATATGTTATATTCAGAAAGAGTACATTTATTCTGTAACATTTCGTTATTAACATATAAATTATAATTAATTATTTTCATTTTAGCTTGTGATATTCAATTTACGTTGTCTAAGAAAGAGAGAGAGACAACAAAAAAAAAGCAAAACAAAAAAAAAAAAAAAAAGGGAGACGTGAAAATTCTATATCATTATTCTTTTTATTCTAATTATTAAGAATACCACAAAGAAAATGCATGTCGTACAATTATTCATAATTGACAAAGTCAAATCTGAATGTTACGCACGCCACCTTTCTAAGTAACTTCCAGAATAGACCAACATCACCGCATTTTAATTTTTTAAACCTTTTTTAATTTGTTGTCGGTAGGATATCTCTCCCCTTTTAAAATTAGGCCTTTAAAGAGAATTTATTACATGTATGGTCTTATCATAACTATTTCCTTGCTTCCACTTTGTTTAGATTGAAAGGCTGTATCCTCAGTTAGTTTAACGTCAGTTTAAAAAACGAATCATCTATTTTAAGAATTCATGAAGCCTTCAAGCTTTTCTAAGACTTTGAGTAACATCCGCACATGGTTGCTAGGCAAGCATTTTCATCAAATATTCGTATAATACGTTATGCCAATTAAGTATTTTTACTATACATAAAAGCTATATCATATTCGGCAAAAAAATCAACTATGTATAAAGATCTAACTCGGAGATAAATGACAATAAAGAGTATCAAAATTTGCAAACGACAATATACTTCGTGTTGATGACGTCAAAGTCTAAGGTTGACGTCATTTCGCGCCATGTTTGCAGACGTCATTTCTGAGGAGTGCCTTAACGTAGCTGCGTTGTTATGATTGACCTATTTTTACAGGAGTTATGACCCCTGGACTTAGCAAGTTTCATGAAATTCTCAGTTTACCGGACTTTTATTCCACGGTATTGCGGATTTTGAAAATATTTTTGGTATGCAAATATATGTCAATATGAGACAGATCAAGTTCGTGTTTCAATTAGATTTACCCATTCTTAGAGGAGTTATGGCCCTTGGACCTAACAAGTTTTATGAATTTCTCAGTTTTCCGTTGGTTTCCCATGTTTTCGCAGATACTTAAAAAAACAAAATTATATGTCAATACATCTTGGTATTATACAATTCAAGCTTGAGTTTGTTTTTTGGCCCGTTGACTAATCAAATGCCATGAAATTCTCAGTTTCTTGACTTCGCTTGGCTGTAACGTTGTAGATATTGAGCTGATTTTGGTATGTAAGATATATTATAGCATGATACAGATTAAGTTAAAGTTGGGTTTGATTTACCTCTTCTTACAAAAGGTATGGCCTCTTAGCAAATTTGATGAAATTTCTGTTTTCAAGACCTTTTTCTAATGCACATATGATGCTATTGAATTTAATGACGTTTAACATTTGAACTACTTGGTGAGTGTCACTGCTGGTGGACCAAGAGTCTCTGAGGGCACATGTAGCCAATTTTGATCAACTTAGCATCATATCCCATCCATTCTGCTACATCTTTTGGTACATTTTTGGATATAATGATTTTCGTACATTTTGGCCATATAACATTGCTTAGACTGAGGATCACTGACGAGGGTTTCGTACCCGAAACGTGGATGTCTAATCCATGCTGTAAATTTATCAGGTTTTAAATGATGCTATTGAATTTAAAGACGTTTAACATTCAAGGCTCTGGAATATAACAATCTTAAATATGCGATTGTAGAAGATATGTTTTCAACAGATTTTGCACCGTCCACAAGAAGATAATTTTTAGCAGTCATGAGGAAGAAAACGTGAGTCGACAATAATACAAAAGGAAGACATCTTGTCGACGGTCGAAATGCTAACAATACCAATCCCTGTCAAGGACTTTCAAATCGGGTGAGCTAAAATAGACTAAAACACACATTTATATCAGATTCATAATGTGTTGACATAACTCGTACACTTCTCGTACTCAGCTCGTCATAACTCATGCTTAACTCGTAGGCATATCGCCACATCTCGTATAAACTCGTATTTAACTCGTAACTTCTAGTACTAAAGTCTTTGTTTGTCGAGATGTCGTGTACAAGTCGTAGAGTATCGCCAAGTGTCGTACTGTTCTCGTAGAGATCTTGAACAAATATCGAGGTCATATCGTAATCACAAAAAGTCAAGACTCACTCGGGGAAATTTCGTCGAGTTGTATAACTCGCCAGCACTCGTACAAAACTCGTAGCTCCAATTCGCCACAGTGTGACAGGGACTTAACGCCAGGAAGCTATGCCATACAGCACAGCTTTATGAGTGCGCAGGTATTATATAATTAATGGACGACATACACGGATACTTACAAGTAAAGGAATACCCGATGCCACCCTAAGATACTGGACCCGTCATGCGCGTTGGCTATCACTGCTGGCATGGCGTGGATTCGAGCCATTGTGTCAAAGCGATTCTGGAAATGTATAAGTCATATGTATATATATATGTTGGAAAATAATTTTTCTAAAAATCAATGGGTTATGTACCATGATGCTTTAGCAACGGGGTCTTGTTGGAGATCTCCTCCCTTCTTTTAGCATAAAATGCATGTCATGAATTCAAGGAATTGAGTCAAAGTTATAATTGAAATGCAGAGGGTCAAATGTATACTAGTATGTATTTGATATACGCCAAAACAATTTATTGTTTGAGGTATATAACGTACTTAAACATTGATCACTATTCAAAGTGGCATAACGTTTGACTTTTTTCTGATGATGTTGTCTTAAGGTGGCTCAATAATCCAAGAATTCTTTGTCAGAGGAGAAAAAAATATTCTGTTTATCTATCATTGATATCTGATGATTTATATTTGAAATTAAGATTACATATTATCGACCATTTGACTGACCAGTGGTCCTCTGAATATACATATGTAAACCAACCCCAAGATATGTCGCAAAACAATGAATTTTGATAGATAAAAACCTGATATATTGATAATGATTCCAGATTGAAACCATTCTTGTGATCATTTTCACCATAATATCATCAAATATGTATATTTCTTTATAGATAATGCTTTCAAAGAGTGAAATAGCTAAAACTGTTCCAGAAAAGTACATTTTGGGTACCCCCAACCCAAAATGAGAATCTAAAAAAAGTACTCAGTACCCTTATTTGACATCAAAGTGATAAGAAATCGTTGTCAGAAGTTATTTTCTTTTACATATTTCTCAACGACAAACTCTGTCCTTCGAAAAGAAAATATAAAAAAGTACATGTTATCGTTCATTCTGATTTAAAACATTTGGTTGTCATAGTAACGATTTTGTAACAATTTGCAACAAGTCAAATTAAAATGCCCTGTTCCCTTAGTTGACGATATAACGATGAAAATATTTGTCAAAAACTGTTAAAATTGACATATTTTTCAAGATCAGACTCCAATCTTTTAACAAAAGTATAAGACATTCCGTTTTACCTCGTTTCCATATTGTAAAAATCTACTTGGTTTATGCCGGACGGACGACATGACAATAGCTCAGGTGAGCTAAAAATCAGACACTACGAGTCGAGATTATTCTTTCCCAACATTCATTGAAAGTTTCAAATTCTGATACAAGGAAGAATACTTACACAATTATCATTTAACATCGAAATCAAATAAGAATAAACAAGTTTACAAATGAATTGTCAAAAAAAAAAAAAAAAAAACAAGAAAAGGAAAGTAACATGTGTACTTCTAAATATCCTTGACAAAGCGTTATTTGACCTTTTCTTTTATAAACTCACCTTTCATGTTTTGTTAGTGTCAGTTAAATGAGTTTTGTCAAACAAAGTTAAAAAAAGTCAAAGCTGAAAAAAATGTTTTGTTCAAAATTTCATATCTGATTCCATCAATCTATTAAGAGATACGGAAATATATATGAAAGAAATAGAACTAAAGTAAACGGAAGCGTTTTTAAACATTTTGACATTCAAGGTCAATAAGTGGACGTCAATCACCTCCCTCGTTCTCGATAATGCGTGCAGTTATCTGTGAAATGGATATATACTTGAACAAAGCAGGCTTAAAACTAAAATTCATTCGCTTAAATCTTTCAAATAGGGGAACTTTATTCGATAACATCTTGTTGCAAAGTACGAAAGTTGACAAAATTGAAGAAAAAATCTTTAAACCAAAGATTATAAGAGAAACCAAACTTGAAATATCTTATCTATGATATCGCTAAAATCTCCAAGAAATATCTTGTTTTATCATGAACTTAAGTTTACCATCTTGAATTTGTTCAAAGGCAACAGGCGGTTGAATTTCCGCCGGTGACGTTCTAAAAACGATACGTTTACGGCGTTAGCCAGGGTGTCTCTCTTACGGGATATTTTTGTATATGTAAATTAAACGATACATTTGACTAAATATTTATTACACTCAAATTGTAGATGATAATTTTCTGTTTCCATCGATACCAAACATGTCGAAATCCGTCAAGAAACAAGCGAATTACTGAGGAGTTTGAAGGCCGAAAACTAAAAAAGGCCACATATAAAAGTACTGCACTCGATATCTGATGACGTCAAACGATTATTGAGCCTCCTTAAATGATCGTGACGAAATGTAATCACTTCACATTCTCGACATAAGCAGTAGAGAGTTTTGAAAGGATGGTGGAGATCAAATTTTGTTTCTCAAAATACATTTTCTGTTGAGAAAACTTATTACATCCAATATGTTAACGTAAAAGCAATTTCAGTCTTAGATGCAATTTTTTTTCAAATCGTCGAGATAACTTTGAGTCATGACGATTTACTGTCCGCGCGACTCACCTTGGAAACTGGATAAACGTGATTTATCACGAGGGCACGTGTAGCCAAGTTCAATCAATTTCGGTTGGTCGTTTCTTCAAACATATTTGAAAATTTCTGTATACAAAATTATCTCAAATTTCTAAAACCTGGTTCCTGTAGCATCAAAATCGAGCCATCTTGCTACGTCTTTCGGTATATTTAGGACATAATTTCACAAATTTTGGCCATATTACAATGTTTAGATTGAGGATCACTGACAAGGGTTAAATACCCGAAACGTGCATGTCTGGTCCATGCTGTTAATTTATCTGCTCTAAAATGATGCTAATGAATCTGAAGACGTTAAACATTTATACCACTTGGTGAGTGTCACTGCTCGTGGACCAGGATTCCAAGGGGCACATGTAGCCAAGTTCAGTCAATTTTGGTTGGTCGTTTCTTTCAACATATTTGAAAATTTCTGTATATAAAAATGTATTAAATTTCTAAAAATCTTGGTCCTGTAGCATCATATTGCAGCCATCTTGTTATGTCTTTCGGTATATTTAAGACATAATTTTCACAAATTTTGGCCATATTACATTGTTTAGATTGAGGGCTAAATACCCGACACGTGTATGTCTGGTGCATGCTGTAAATTTATCTGCTCTAAAATGATGCTAATGGATTTGAAGACATTAAACATTACACTATTTTATCATGAAAAATTTAAAATAAAATTGATACTATCCAGTAAATCTTGCTTAGTCGTTAATTTTGGTATAAGTTATAGGTTAGTCAGTACACAGCTCGTAATGAAACTTTACAGACAAAACAAGTTTTCGATGGACCATTTCCAATGCTATTTTTTCCGTGACGTCGTGACCCTCTGCATAGGCACAATGTTACACTCGGCAAAATAACGCTGAAATTTGACATTGAAAACGCCCATCTTAAATTTATTTTGCCTGTATTATATGTTTGCATAAACCCTCGATCCTGTTACATGTACCAAAATTTACGACAAAGCGAAATCTATTCAATGATATAAATTTTATTTTAATTTTTGAAAGACAAAGTTATCAACCTTGTGTTTATCCAGTTTCCAAAGCGAGTCGCACAGAAAGTAGTTCAAGCTACTTCGAATGTTCAGAGACAAGTAATGGGATAAGAGGATGTGTCTCAAAATCTTCGATTCTCCAAGCCGTTTTCCGAAAAGGCAATAACTTATCTTTTGAATTATGCAGTGCCGCAAAATCAATATGGACGTTCAACTTACTATGTGCATGGTCAAATGAATGACAAATTCAGGAAGTTATTTTGAAGAAGTCGAGAGAAAATAAGAAGATTTGTCACAGAAATTAAGACCATAAAAAAGAAAAACGGACTTAAATAACGTGCTAACACTTTATCATTATGAGATTATCGTGTCTATGTATTATTAATTCTTTAATATTTTGTGCTGGATTTTGAATACTCCGATACAGATTTAAATCAAAACTGAAAAAAAAATGCAAAACCTGGACATCGAATACAGGGAATTTTTTTGTCACGTGATTGTAATGGGTTACTGTCAAAGCAAATATACATTCAAAAAATTTACCTTTCAATGTCCAATATTAAATCTGGATCGAGTATAGTATATCTTATGGACGTGACAAAGATTTAATATTGGACAAAAAAAAAATTTGAACTGTGAGAACAAAGGCATGACGTCATAACAATGTTTTAATTGAAAATGAGCGAAGTGAGCCCCATAAGTGCGTGAATACAATAATACTGAAGTGCTGTAACTCTACACCTTCTTGAAGAAAATTTCAAACTAGTTTCCATGCACCAGACATGTGTTTTGGATATCAAATCCTCATCAGTGATGCTTCCAGCCAAAGTGTTTTTATAAGCCCCCTAGGTCATTTAGTTAGCGCCCTCTCCTTTTTTAGAATGAAAATTTGTGCATTTAATTAACAGAGAGTGTGCGGCTCCAAATTTCCTGTAGGGTCGATTCAGTAGCATATCAAAATAAAAACTATGTTCAAAATAGCATTGGAGGAATGGTGCTGAGATTTTACTGCTTTAATTTCGATGACATTTGTCGATGAAATGGCAAGTTCCCGAAATAGCAAAAAAAAATGATGTCAATGTAAGCTTCTTACTATATTGAGTTGAGACACTTCATTTATGTCGCCTGCAACATAAGAGCGACATAAAGGGATCATTTGTCAGGCGTCTGCCTGTCTGTCTATCTGTCTGGTAGTCACACTTTTACATTTTTGGCTATACATCATACATCTTTCAAATTGGCAGGGATGGTAAAGCATGATGGGACAAAATTTTTACCCAAATCAGATCAGGGTCATTTTCAAGGAAAAGGTCACACATTTTTGGTGAAACAACAAATAACTATTTATAAGAGACACAGACAGATAAGTTGTAGGAGAAAAACAGTCAAACAAATCCATGAGGGAGGGATGGCTAAATCTCAATCCTCATGTACAAAATTTTGCTTTTCCACGACCCGGCAAGCCTCGTTCTTGACTTGCAGAATTTTGCACACTCGGGTTGAAATTTCACCATCACCATGGTATGATAGAGAGGTTGAGCAAACCGAACTTGTACATGTACGTCAAAAAGTTGTTTATGACGTCATAACATTTTGCGCTCCACGCACCTGTGTTACACGTTCGGTAAAACATGTAAAGCTGTAAGTACACGTTTATGATTAAATGTACTTGTAGATTTTATAAGCAACTGAATGCAGATAACCTATGAAAACCTATATTCAATTTATTTTGGAACGTATGTCCTTTCTGAATATTAGAAGGGATTGCAAATAAAATGTATCACATTTTAAAGATTCAGAACCCTCAAATTTGACCAAAAATTTTACTCTTGAAGTTTAATGATTCTGATTACTTGAAATAGATAAATCAATTCACTGTCAATGCTGAATGCACCTCACCTTTAGAATCTAGATTGCAAGTAATTGACGAATAAGCAGTTGTGAACAAAATATAAATTATGTCACAAAACGTATATACGATTTACACATAGCAGTACATCTACATTGTGACATCTGCTCAACCACATAACTTCAACGTGTAAACAGATAACGTGTAAATACACGTACAAGTTCTCGTACACGTACAAGTTCTCGTACATGTACAAGTTTGGTTTGCTCAGCCTCTCTTTAATTTTAATTCTATTGGGGGATAAATTTGTGCCTTTTGGGAACTTCCACTTTCTTGTAATTCATAAATTGTTGACATAAGCATCTTGTGACATCCCAACCTGCAATATTAATTCTCTACAACTGTAGTTTGTAATTCTGTTGCCGCTTACTATATCTTTTTTTTTCATTCATTCCAGGTGAGACAGAAGACAGAAGAAAAAGTAGAGGACAGAAGAAAAAGTAGAGGACAGAAGAAAAAGTTTTGTAACAGTGGTCTGAAACATCATGAACTGGGATGTCGAGTGTCAATCTCTGCAGAATAACAAATTCTATCTGAAAGAGATCTCTTTGTGACTTTGTCTGTTTTTGGCAAGGATAAAATTTGTCTATCATTTCTAAACACTACTTTAAAAATATCTGTTTTTTTTTCAAAAAATACAAGTACATTTTATTTCTGTAGTGGTTTCAAGGGACTCGTCCATCTTTTTCTAAATTTTATTTCCATCTTAAAAAACATGACATATTAATATCAATGAAGAATGGAAGATGCCGTTTTTATACGCCCGTCATTTGACGTGTCGTATTATGGTATGGCGAAGTCCGTCCGTCCGTCCGTCTGTCCGTCTGTCCGTCCGCCTATGGAACGCAATAACTTGAATATACGTCAACGGATTTTCATGAAATTCATACATAATGATTGGACTGTGGAGAGGAAGCCGCCTTTCGATTTTCAGGTTCATCCGATTTGTCGTTACAGAGTTATGGGACTTAGATTACTAAAATACAGTGAAAATATACTAAAATATTTAAAAATTATTTAAAAATCTATTTCTGGTCGAAATCTTTTGAAATTTTGTATACTTCAAGTAGGAAGGATGTTCTTTGACATATGTAACGGGTTTTTAATTTTTTTGTCGCATAATCGAGATATTGTGTGTAATAGGAAGGGGGGTGGGTTATATGCACATACATGTTAAGGGCAAAATATAGGCGCATGGAACGCAATAACTTGAATATGCGTCAACGGATTTTCATGATATTCATACATTATGATTGGACTGTGGAGAGGAAGCCGCCTTTCGATTTTCAGATTCATCCGATTTGTCGTTACGGATTTATGGGACTTAGATATTTTAAATACAATGAAAATATACTAAAATAGTTAAAAATTCTTTAAAAATCTATTTCTGGTCAAAATGTTTTGAAATTTTGTATACTTCAAGTAGAAAGGATGTTCTTTCACATATATAACGGGTTCTTGAATTTTTTGTCACGTAATCCAGAAATTATGTGTAATAGGGGGGGGGTATATGCACATACATGTTAAGCTAAGGGCAAAATATAGGTGCATGGAACGCAATAACTTGAATATGCGTCAACAGATTTTCATGATATTTGTACATTGTGATCTGACTTTGAAGAGGAAGCCGCCTTTCGATTTTAAGGTTCATCCGATTTGTCCTTATGGAGTTATGGGACTTAGATATTTTGGTGTTGTGAAAAAAATCCCAACGGGCGTATCTTGCTGCGTGAGCGTAGGCTTTATTAAATTTGAAAGCTCAAAATTGTATATTTATGATTTCATGGAATCTTGTACATCTGATGTTGAATAAGCATGTATTCTGAATAAATATTACACAGTATGATAAGCATGTTTTAGGTTTTTTTTTTATCATGACATACATGTAAAGAGTACATAGAAGAATATACATGTAGCCTTGATACTGATATAAAGGAATACGAAAAGTACAGGATTCAAAACGTTCAAATTCACTGTATATAATAACACATAAAGAGATATTATTTCCTTTTTCATACAGTTACAGTATATGGAAACCAGTTTACAATTTTACAAGATATGGAAACCAAAAGGAAACATCAAGTTTCGAACTAATTTCCAACATGGAAACCACCTCTTACACAGGCTTACAAGATGTGGAAACCAAAAGGAAACTTGAGGTTTCCAACCCGATTCCAAGTAGTTTCCATCGTGGAAACCAGCTCTTATACTGGTTTACAAAGTATGGAAACCAAAAGGAAACTTGAGGTTTCCAACCCGATTCCAAGTGGTTTCCATCGTGGAAACCGGGCGGTTAGCGCTTTCCAAACACATGGAAACCACTGGTTTCCATTATGGAAACCTCATGGAAACCCCGGGTTTCCATGTGGTTTCCACCAGGTTTCCAAGGTATGGAAACCTGTTTTTTCATCCTGTTGGCCAAAACAAAGACATAGCGTGGCTTGTTTGTTTTGTTTACAGATAATACGTGTGTTCTTAGGGGTATACAACACACCAAGTGCATTTGAAGTTGTTTAGGCCCTTTCTTAATTTGACATCAGAAATATTTCATTGCTATTTCGGTCATTTCAACCATAAACATCATCGGAATCAAAGGAGGTTAACATCTTATCACGATCCCTCCAACGCTATTTTGAACATAGATTTAATTTGGATATGCTTCTTAATCTACCCTACAGGCCGCGCACTCTCTGTAAATACACACAATTAGAATTAAAAAAAAAAAGAAAACCAGAGGGCGCAACTGGAATGAATTTTGGCGGCTCCTGAAAATCATTTTGACTAGAAGCATGTCTAATGCAAAATGTTTCTTCAAGATGGTATAGAAATACTTCCGTATTATTGCAGTGCTATATTGGACATAGATTTTATTTGAATATGCAAGCAGGAGATGCTTGTTATTCAAATAAAATCAGCATGCAAGCAGGAGATGCTTACTCTTCCTGGGCACCTGGTCTCACTCCAATATCGGGAGTTCGCTTTTCATATGGTGGAGGTTTTTGTTTGTTTGCTTTGGTTCCTGTTTTATCCTGATTTTGTATGCCTTCGGTTTCTGATTTTCTGAATTATCGATTTTGTGCTGTATACATTGATATGGTCATTATCCAAATTTGTCATGCTACTGAATCGACCTACATGAAATGTGGAGACGCGCACTCTGTATAGTAAATTAACAAATTTGTTAAAAAAAAGAAAACCAGAGAGCGCTACTGAAATGTCTAGTGCGTAAAAATTGGTTTGAAATTTTCTCCAAGAAGGTAAAGAGTAGAAGCATGTCCTCATTATTGCATACCCACAACAAAACAAAAAAGATTACACTTATTCTATATTTATGCACCACCATTGTCCGTTTAATTTTTGTTTTCGCGTTTTTCCATGAAAAGCGATGAATTAACATTTAGGTCACAGCAAGTTCAGTTTGAATTCAATTTGAAGATTCAATTCAAATTTGAAGACGTTTACATTGTAGGTAAGAACAGCTTATACTTTGTGACGTCACGAACTTTTCCATTCCGGAATGCAACACATTTCTTTCAATAGTTCATATCAGGGAATAAAATTGGTTTTGCATATATCTAGGATCGATTACGTAGGTGTTTACACGTTTATGTAAATGCTCCAATTACAGCTCAGTATATGTTCATTCTATTTGTTAATTCTTGGTTCATTATCTGATATATAGATTTCGTGTACGTTTCAGATTTTCAAAAGGCATGCCAAATTGTCTTGACTCTTGGGAAGATTCTAATATTCTTTATCTACACTACCTAGAGATCTATCTTCTGTCTCATCTGACTCTCAGAACGGCTTGGCGTACTGTGGTAATCAGTGACTTGAAATATCGATATCGTTTTCACGAAGGTACGAAAATATGTACGACCCAGGTCAGCTCTTAAAGATTATTGTCCCTGAAAATAATTTTTTAATGAAAACGTAAAATTTATTCCGAAGGGTCTAGATTGAGCAAAAAAGGAAACATAAAAGTTTTCTTTGAAAATATGCAGTAATGACCATAATATTGTCGAATTTGTTTGTTGAAATCTCCGTATACCTTTATGGTAAAAACGCAATACATTGTAGGTGGCGCCAGTGAAATGAATTAGAGCTGCGCAGCCCAAATTCAGATTTGCCTGCAAATTTGAATTTATGCAAACAAAAATGTAAACTTTCATATGAAAAGAAAGATTTTGCATTGAAAATTTTGTTAAAATAAATTCATTTTTAGGGACACCGTACCTTTAAACAGAAACTAGACATGTTTTACTTACACCTGGATCAAATTTAAGCCTCCTGATGGCATTGGCTAATCTTCTCCATTCTTCACTACTTAGAGATCTACATTCTCTTCTGGCTCTCAGAGCGGCTTGGCGTTTTTCCCGTCCGGATCCCGGATACAGCAAAGCCATTCCTTCCCTGGTCAGAGACCTGATATAGTTAATGTCGTCATCAGTACCATTGATTAACTGTTGTAGTTTCCTATATGAATCTGATACAAATTTGACACAGTCTTTGTTTAAGGTACTGTTGTCTTTTGGTGAGTCGTAATCAAAAATTACTTCCTCCATACATTCCGGTGGTACATTGTATTTGTGTCCTAATAGTGCTGCTGACGTGTACGCTGCCAACAATAGTAATATCACAACCTCTCTATTGGAGAAAATCATCTGAAATTATAATGTAAATGAATAATTACACTACCCACCTTAAAAAAGTACCCACCCGATACATCTCTCTTGTTTTCAAAGAAGTGAAGATTTTTGTTTCATTGGTTTGAAAATCTACAGATTAAATATGATTCTGCTATCATTCAAGTAAATTTTTGGGCTAAATCTTTTATTTATAAAATTTTGCAATTTTTTCTTTAAAAAAGGCCTTTTTTACACATGAAAAAATTGTAAAAATATTCTTAGAAAATTGATCAATATATTGCAACTTTTCATGCATTCAAAAGCTCAGAAGAGAAAAAAATGGTGGGTAGTAAATTTGAAGGTGACCACTCAGTATTCCGAAGGTCTAAAAAGACGAAGGTTCAATAGTTCGAAGGCCCGATAATTCGAGGGCCTGATAGTTCGAAGGTCCGATAGCCCGAAGGCCCGATAGTCCGAAGGTCCTATAGTTCGAAGGCCCATAACTCCGAAGGCCCGATAGTCCGAGGACCCAATAGTCCGAATATCCAATAAAATTCCTAAATTTGTAAGCTTTTTGATTGAATGCGATTTTTATACGCTCGTCATAAGATGGGGCATACTATATTATGACGCTGTCCGATTGTCCGTGAGAAATATTTTTTAAAAACCCCGACGTGCGTATCATACAGCGTTGGCGTTGCTATTTTTGGAATCTGATTTCGGGTTTAAATTCATACCAGGCTATGATTGTAACTATGATATTTCTATAAAATCTAGAACATACATCTTTAAAGAAATAAAAAACGTGTGTTTTGCATGTGTTACCGATAAATGTATTCGTAGTAATCGTACATTTTCAAATTCCAATGAATAAGGACGTCCTCATTATTTTTTTTCTTTTGGCTGACTAATTAATACAGACAACTAATATTTCCGACATTCTGATCGATGACTTTCAGCAGTATAGACAGATCTTTGCCACATTGTGACAGTTAATTAGATCTTGTTACAAATATTTCTTCACTACTTTCTAAATAACTTAGTTGTTTAGGACCATTTGCGCTGTTGAACCGCCCCCCCCCCCCTCCTTTTTTTCCCTACGTGCGATTTGCAGAAATCTATTTCAAACAACAGCTCCTTGTGATGATATCATTTCTTTATGATTTATCTTGTTAACTTTTAAAATCCGATTTGATAATTGGGTATATATTCAATTCAAGTTCCTTGATTATATCTCTTTCAGCCCCCTCCCCTCCATTTATATTTCTAAATCTATAAATTTCAATTGTACAGTCAGGTATCTTGTATCAAATTCATATCTACATGTACAGGGCATTCGGAATTTCAAACCTTCGGACTATCAGACCATAGAACCATTAGGCATTCTTACTATCGGACCTTTAAACCTATGGTCTAATAGACCTTCGAAATATCGGATATTCGATTTTTAGGTACTTCGGATTATGGATCCTTTTGTATATTTGAATGCTGTACTTTCGGTCTATCGGGCCTTCGGACTATCGGGCCTTCGGATTATCGGGCCGTCGATTTATCGGACCTTCGGCTTTATGGGCCTTCGAACTATCGGACCTTCGGAATTCTGGGCAGACACCAATTTGAAGACTTTGAAATTGAATATCAATATAATCATCTGAAATGATAATGAAAATGAATCATTTCTGGAAGGTATTGAAAGGTTCAAATGACTGTCAAATTGGTTATCTTCTTTTTTTAAGGTCAGTTGTAAAAATGGTAATAGTTCATAATAGCTGACTAAATGGGGCGCGTTTTGCGCTCTTTAAATTTGATAAGCGATTTCATACCGAAAAAATATTATTGACACGGACATTCTGAGCTCTCTAACATGACATGAAGATGTTTATTTGCCGTCATGCAAAAAAAGGGGTAAGGTAACGACATTTTCTTGACATTTTGTCCCCATTGAATGAAGGGTGAATCAATACTGAAAACATTATATCCGCAATATGTTAAAGGTACGGTGTCCCTGAAAAGTAATTAATTTTACGAATTCTGTAATGGAAAATCTTTCCATATGATAGTATACATTCTCATTTAAATTTCCAGGCGAATCTGACGCATAGTTATAGCCTTTGGAATTTGTGGTGCGCAGCTCTTATTCATTCCAGTAGCGCCACCTACACTTAGTTTTTAAAATAGGGGTGTAGTGGCTTCCGGTAGCGCGGGTACCAATAGTCAAGAACAAGTTCTAAGACTGAGTTATCGAGATGTCCCTTTAGCTCCTCTTGATGTTTTCAATAAAATTTATTTTCAGTGACACTGTATCTTGAACAATGTCTTATTTTTTATATTCACAAAGGGGTGAAACATCACAAGATAAGCATATAATGTCGAAGGGTTCTAACTCTCTACCTTCTTGAAGAAAATTCCAAATCATTTTACATGCACCAGACACGTGTTTCGAATATTAAATTCTCATCAGTGATGCTTTGGGCGGCGCCACCATAAATAGTTTCAGTAGCGCCCTCTTTAATCTTTAGAAGTTAGATTTTTACATTTACATTACAGAGAGCGCGCGGCTCGAAATTTCCTGTAGGGTCGATTCAGTGACATATCCAAATAAAATCTTTGTTCGAAATAGCATTGGAGGGATGGTGCTAAGATGTTAAACTCATAGTCATGATTGGCAACCTCTTCAATAAAATTTTAAAACTTCTCTAATCATTAACAAAACGACGTAAGAATGTTTCTCTATTTCGGCGTAGAGAAACTTCAATGGGGTATTTTGCTTCAAATACAGCCTTAAGCCAAAGTTATTTTTAGACACTGCCAAAATTTATTTTAGTAGCACCCTCTAGTCTGATGTTTTGAATTTTGTTTATTTAATCAATTTATAGATAATGTGTTAAACGACTTCAAATTCAATGGTATCATTTTAGAACAGATACATTTGCAGCATGGATAAAACATGCATGTTTCGGGTACTTTACCCTCCTCATTGATCCTCAAAGTAAACAATGTAATATGTCCTAAGAGTGTGAAAGTTGGTATGTCGATAAAAAGTACCGAGAGACGTAGCACGATCGGAGTTATATGGTGTAATATAGGACCCACATTTTAGAAATATCAAGAAATTTTGAAATGACTTGAAGAAATGAACGACCGAAGTTGATGTAACTTTGCTAAAAGTGCCCTCGAAGATTCCTGGTCCACCAGCAGTGACACTTACCAAGTTGCATAAATGTTAAACGCCTTAAAATTCAATTCAAATTGAAGATCATTTCAAACCAATTAAATTGTCCTTACACATGTTTCGGATAGTTTCTCATCATTGGCGGTAATCTCTAAGACATTATTTCAAGTTTACGTACTTTGGACTTCGCACTTATGATCTTGTACATTAGGGGCCATTTAAAAGAAATCAGGTGCGATTAGAAATGTGAAATCTGATCACACAATGGCGAACTGACACTGAAGAGCTTTAAAAGCATTTTTAACATGAAAACAAATTAATTCAACACACGAAGTACCCTTAATTCATTGCAATAAATCAACATTTTGCTTAAGTGATAAAGTCCCTTCGAATTGCGAAATTTGAAGCCCGTAAACACGAAAAATGTCCATTAAATGCCTAAGTGATTTTCTGACACAGCAGTATGGTTTAGGAGCCCTCTCTGGTTTTATTTTATGAATATGAATTTTGTATATATTTTTTTTTTGCAAATTTCCTGTTGGGTCGATTTAGTAGTTGAGTAAGATTAATGACCAAAACAGCACTGACTGGAGGTAATGTGCTAGGATAAGAACTATCTAAACAGCTAATTGTGCCTCACATGAAATGACAAATATAGATAATGACCATATCCCTGTATACAGCACAAAATCTATAATTCAGAAAATCAGAAACCAAAGGCATACAGGATCAGGATAAAACAGGAACCAAAGCAAACAAACAAAAACCTCCGCCACATGAAAAGAAGCAAACTCCCGATATGGGAGTGCGACCAGGTGCCCAGGAAGAGTAAGCATCTCCTGCTTGCATGCAACACCCGCCGCTTCAATTCGGTAAAACTGTCACATCCGGTTACTTCCTTTTCGGAAGACATAGAGTACAATCTTTGGTTGGATGGTTCAAATGGTCTATGACAGAATATCATCCACCAATCTAGAATTCATATGAAACTAGCATCATGTATATATCACATGAAAATTCATGTGAAATTGATATATATTCTAAATAAAATTTATGTGAAAAAAAAACTCACATGAATTTCATATAAATTTACTTCACATAGATTTACATAAATTTTCCTTTGTAACCTCCATACAAAATAGACTTTACATGCAATTCATGTCAGAAACTTCACATGATTTCAAGTAAAGGACCAGAGCCACGAACGGAAAAATCGGCCTATTTTGCCAAGACGTTCATCGTTTATATTTTGATAATACCATATTTCAGCATATCAGAACTGGCCAACTTTGTGATTTACGGTCTTGCTGGCGCAAAATATTTTAATGTGAATTGAGGGTATGGTATATTGTTTGCAACGTCATTGGACGTCATTTTCACATATGACGTCGCATAATGTCATCACAAGTACCATGAATTACAAAGTATTAGAAATGATAAGAGATATTTCTACATTCAGAAAATGTATGAAATATAAATCAAAACATATTTTCAAATCTCTATAAATACAATATGTGTACAATTTATTATGTACAGTCCGTGTTGGTTTTGCCTTTGCTCGAAATCAAAGGCTGAAAATGTTCGTCTTGGAACTACGGTGTACATGTCTTCAATGTAATACTTTTACTTTTTGTATTCGTTTAAATCGCGTAAGGTTACGCTGCATCGTTCCACAAGAAATTGATGTCATTATTTATGATTATATGAAAAAATTAAAGAAAGACTTTCATACTTTTTTGGCATATTACATTGTTTAGATTTGAGGATCACTGACGAGGGTTAAGTACCCGAAACGTGCATGTCTGGTTCATGTTGCCAATTTATCTGTTCTTAAATGATCCTATTCAATATGAAGACGTTTTCATTCATGTTTACCATCTTCATGAATCGCGGATCCGATACGTCCAAACTGTCCTAGAAGAGTGTGAGGCTGTATCAGATCAGATAAAGGCATACCATGTATGCTTCTTCATTTTTTCGAAAATTTTAAATTTTCTCGTAATAAAGTTGTCAGAACATCTCCAGTCAAAAGGGAACACCCCTGTACAACATCAAAACACGGTCTGAATCTGCTGCAGACCTAGATAATTAAAGCACCCTCTTACTTTTGCCGTGCATACACCACTGTCAGCGATGTATGAAATGGACATTGATATGACTCAATTTGACATCTTTAAGAACTTCAAATTTGTTCATATATACTAGTAGGCTCCAATTGCACGTATCAGTTTTTAATCCAATTTCGCGGTCAGTTGCTGGACTAGACAGTACAAAAGTCGATAAGTGCCATCCTAAGTGAGAATTTTAAGGCGTAATTACGTAATTACGTAATTACGACTTAGTTGGTCGTAATTACGTTTTAGTTATCTCGTAATTACGACTAAACTATCTCGAAATTACGACTTAAGAAAGATGTAAGACGACTACAATAACAAGAGCCCCAGGGGGCACAACGCTCACCTGATACCCATGCACGCTCTAACTGACATACTGACATTGAATACTGATAGTGCCAGTACCAGGATTTTAGCCCACAACCTTTCTAAAAAGATTTTTGCCGGATGCAGAGAAGTGTTTTTTTTTTCAGACAACCTTTAAAGGTACAAAAAAGAAAAAAAAGAAAAAAATTTCAAAACAATAACTTTTTTACTGATTTGAAAAAAAAACGGATAAAGTGGTCCAACGTCATATGCCCAGCTAGTATAGTTCAATTATGCAACATCAAAAATAAAATCATATTGTAAAATTCCACATAAATGTGCAGCAGAAAAAGAATAAAACAATGAAATGATTTCACAAATTAAGTTTATTTAAAATTGAACACAAAACCTTTCATTATTGATAGCTAGCATGCCAGAAATTATAAAGCCTGTGTTTGTGAAACGAGAATGCCCCCGGCGGCATCTTTGTTAGTATAAACACCATTTTCTGTTAAGTATGTGAGAGGTCAGGGTCAGCGTAATATTGGTATCAATGGAAAGATCTGTCACAAGGAATACACATGTACAATATGAAAGCCCTATCACTATAACCATTCAATAGTTATGCCCAATGTTAAAGTTTCTGAGAAGTACGTGAAACGTCAAGGTTATGGTCATGAGGTCAAAAATTTTGGTAAATACACATGTGAAATATGAAACCTCTATCACCAGCTTCCATTCAAAAGTTATGCCCAATGTTAAAGTTTTTTGGAAAACAGACAGACAAACAGACAGACGGACAGGCCAAAAACTTTATGCTCCCGAATCTTTTATTCCAGGGGCATAAAAAACAAAGATTTTTCGGTTTTGCCTTTATTCACTAAAATCTATGAATTATGCTTTTGAATAGTATTGATTTCATCTCAAATACATGAAACGTACAGTTAAAATCGTTTTGATCCAATATTCAACAATTCAAGTGAGTTGTGCAGAAATTGTGCCAGTTTGTTTTCCAAAAAAGCAGTGTCTGTTGTATCAAACCTCATGACCCAGTGAAGCCACTTGAACAAATAATTTTCAGTAAATATGCTGAAATGCGACGCTTCTTGCCTATGCATATTTCAACAGGCGAGAAGGAGCGTCGCATTTCAGCATACGCTGTTCAACAACTCAAGTGGTTTCTCTAAGGTTTCGCAGTTTGAAACAAATTAAAAGGCCCATGAAATTGTTAAGCTTGTCCAACTAGCAGACCTACGACATCGTTATTTACTGTTAACTAATTGTTTTACCTCATCATAGGTCTGTTACACGGGCAAGTTGTTAGCGGAGAGAGTTCATGAAATGTATCGGTTGCATTGGATTTTCCGACAAGAAGTTATTTGGTCTGATAAAAACTCATTATGTATCTATTATTTGAACAGATAAAAATTCCCAAATGTCTTAACACAGGATCCTGTCGCTTTATGAGAGAAAATGTTTTATTATTCACAACCTCAGGCCTCTGTATTCCTCTTAGAAATATTATACATACAAGATGACGAACACAGTGGCTTAAGGTTGTGAATAATAATTTATTTTCTCTATTAAAACAACAGCTTCTGTGGTCCAACATTTCATTGGAAGATTTCAGGAACTCTGAACGGAATTATTTATTTTCAAGAATTTCAGATATTAAATGTCCTATGCATTCTCAAATTCCAGAGGAAGAGATTACTCATTAGACGTTTCTTCAAGAAATCAGTCCTTCATCTAAGAGAGTCTAAGACAGAGGAAATTCGAGCAAACTTTATACATAATAACAAGTATATGCAAGTGTTCCAAGTACATGAATGATAACCATTATGAACGTTGTTCATAGCTCAAACCATACTCGCTCCTTTAACATACCTACATGTAATTCCGTCATCAGGAAGAACTCATTCTTCATACGTACAGTCACAGAGTGGAACGAACTGGATAACCATCAAGTGCTGTCAAGGACTGTGGAAGGCTTTAGATTCAGCCTGAAGCGCGATTAAGTAAGTTTATGCGCTCTCTCATTCCGTTGATCACAAGCCAGTATTAGTAATTCAACGTACCCATACAGATACAGATACAGATTATGAAAGTGTTCCAATTATAAAAATCTATTCCGTTTGCACTGTATCTCCTGAAATATATCGCAGTACTGCTTTGCGGTTTGTATTGCAATGAAGCGCCTAGCGGAATACGATGCGCCTTGGGGACGAAGATGAATGAATGCGTATTTAGGTCATTGTCCTGTCAAATAGTTCCGATTATTTTCTTATTATTTTCAACAATTGGTGGAAAATACACACAATGTTTATCTTGAATTGTCTTCTCCGTGATTGTTTACTAGACAGATGAAATAAAATTTTGAATATAGTTTTAAAGTGTGTGAGACATCTACATGTGTGGAAGAATACGTGTGAAAATGGGTCCTCAGATCATAAAATTCGAATAATTCCGGTCCGGAACCAGGTGCATGGCTTTGAAAAATATTTAAAAAGTTGTGTACTTTTAATCATTACGGCATTTTTTTTTTTGTGATTCAAATAAAATTTCTTCATTTAAAAGTAGTATCAATGTGTATAACCCGGTGCGATTTGAGAATTTCTTTTCTTTTTTGGTAAGAAAACATACATTATACCTAAATACAATCTTAAAAAATATTCCTTAAAAATCCAAAAGTGGATATCTGGACAAAATTCTTTCACTTGTAGGGTACCATGCATGAGTACCTCATACCTACAAATTGTCATGACAATCTGAAGAGTGGTTATAGAAAAGAAGCAGAAAATGTATGAAAATCACCCCCCCCCTTCCTTTTTACATAAGAAAAAAATTCATAAAAAATCAAAAAAATAAAATTTAAGCATAAAATACATATCAAAGCATTAAGTAAGTTAAATATGATAAATATGTAGTAAATGAGTGTGTAAAATCATACACTTATTGAGTTATTTAAAGAAAAAGTGCAAAAATGTGCATTTCTGACTAAGTCCGAAAAGACGTCAAAAACGCGTCAAAAATTAGTTGTCGGATTTTAACGAAATGAACAAACTTGAATCATACATCCTTCTAGATCACATAGATACAATTAGTTTTTCAATCCATTCAGTGGAACTGGAGAAGAAGATTTTTGAAGAGGGGTACCCTCCGGGGCCTATTTGACCCCGCCCTGGATCCACCCCTGAAGGGATCGAGCCGAAATGAACAAACTTGGTAGAGGACCTTTAGTACTTCATGCATACCAAGTTTCATCAAAATCCCTTCAGCCGTTCTTGAGAAGAAGTTGAAAATGTTAAAAGTTTACGACGGACGAACGGACGGACGACGGACGACGGACGCCGGACGCCACACTATGACAATAGCTCACTTGAGCCTTTGGCTCAGGTGAGCTAAAAAGCAGTGTATGTTGTATCAAACCTCATGACCCAGTGAAGCCACTTGAACAAATAATTTTCAGTAAATATGCTGAAATGCGACGCTTCTTGCCTATGCATATTTCAACAGGCGAGAAGGAGCGTCGCATTTCAGCATACGCTGTTCAACAACTCAAGTGGTTTCTCTAAGGTTTCGCAGTTTGAAACAAATTAAAAGGCCCATGAAATTGTTAAGCTTGTCCAACTAGCAGACCTACGACATCGTTATTTACTGTTAACTAATTGTTTTACCTCATCATAGGTCTGTTACACGGGCAAGTTGTTAGCAGAGAGAGTTCATGAAATGTATCGGTTGCATTGGATTTGCCGACAAGAAGTTATTTGGTCTGATAAAAACTCATTATGTATCTATTATTTGAACAGATAAAAATTCCCAAATGTCTTAACACAGGATCCTGTCGTTTTATGAGAGAAAATGTTTTATTATTCACAACCTCAGGCCTCTGTGTTCCTCTTAGAAATATTATACATACAAGATGACGAACACAGTGGCTTAAGGTTGTGAATAATAATTTATTTTCTCTATTAAAACAACAGCTTCTGTGGTCCAACATTTCATTGGAAGATTTCAGGAACTCTGAACGGAATTATTTATTTTCAAGAATTTCAGATATTAAATGTCCTATGCATTCTCGAAATCCAGAGGAAGAGATTACTCATTAGACGTTTCTTCAAGAAATCAGTCCGTAAATTACTTCATCTAAGAGAGTCTAAGACAGAGGAAATTCGAGCAAACTTTATACATGATAACAAGTATATGCAAGTGTTCCAAGTACATGAATGATAACCATTATGAACGTTGTTCATAGCTCAAACCATACTCGCTCCTTTAACATACCTACATGTAATTCCGTCATCAGGAAGAACTCATTCTTCATACGTACAGTCACAGAGTGGAACGAACTGGATAACCATCAAGTGCTGTCAAGGACTGTGGAAGGCTTTAGATTCAGCCTGAAGCGCGATTAAGTAAGTTTATGCGCTCTCTCATTCCGTTGATCAAAAGCCAGTATTGGTAATTCAACGTACCCATACAGATACAGATACAGATTATGAAAGTGTTCCAAGTATAAAAATCTATTCCGTTTGCACTGTATCTCCTGAAATATATCGCAGTACTGCTTTGCGGTTTGTATTGCAATGAAGCGCCTAGCGGAATACGATGCGCCTTGGGGACGAAGATGAATTAATGCATATCTAGGTCATTGTCCTGTCAAATAGTTCCGATTATTTTCTTATTATTTTCAACAATTGGTGGAAAATACACACAATGTTTATCTTCAATTGTCTTCCCGTGATTGTTTACTAGATATATAGATGAAATAAAATTTTGAATATAGTTTTAAAGTGTGTGAGACATCTACATGTGTGGAAGAATACGTGTGAAAATGGGTCCTCAGATCATAAAATTCGAATAATTCCGGTCCGGAACCAGGTGCATGGCTTTGAAAAAATATTTAAAAAGTTGTGTACTTTTAATCTTTACGGCATTTTTTTTTTTGTGATTCAAATAAAATTTCTTCATTCAAAAGTAGTATCAATGTGTATAACCCGGTGCGATTTGAGAATTTCTTTTCTTTTTTGGTAAGAAAACATACATTATACCTATGTACAATCTTAAAAAATATTCCTTAAAAATCCAAAAGTGGATATCTGGACAAAATTCTTTCACTTGTAGGGTACCATGCATGAGTACCTCATACCTACAAATTGTCATGACAATCTGAAGAGTGGTTATAGAAAAGAAGCAGAAAATGTATGAAAATCCCCCCCCCCCCTCTTCCTTTTTACATAAGAAAAAAATTCATAAAAAATCAAAAAAATAAAATTTAAGCATAAAATACATATCAAAGCATTAAGTAAGTTAAATATGATAAATATGTAGTAAATGAGTGTGTAAAATCATACACTTATTGAGTTATTTAAAGAAAAAGTGCAAAAATGTGCATTTCTGACTCAGTCCGAAAAGACGTCAAAAACGCGTCAAAAATTAGTTGTCGGATTTTAACGAAATGAACAAACTTGAATCATACATCCTTCTAGATCACATAGATACAATTAGTTTTTCAATCCATTCAGTGGAACTGGAGAAGAAGATTTTTGAAGAGGGGTACCCTCCGGGGCCTATTTGACCCCGCCCTGGATCCACCCCTGAAGGGATCGAGCCGAAATGAACAAACTTGGTAGAGGACCTTTAGTACTTCATGCATACCAAGTTTCATCAAAATCCCTTCAGCCGTTCTTGAGAAGAAGTTGAAAATGTTAAAAGTTTACGACGGACGGACGGACGGACGGACGGACGACGGACGACGGACGACGGACGCCACACTATGACAATAGCTCACTTGAGCCTTTGGCTCAGGTGAGCTAAAAAGCAGTGTATGTTGTATCAAACCTCATGACCCAGTGAAGCCACTTGAACAAATAATTTTCAGTAAATGTGCTGAAATGCGACGCTTCTTGCCTATGCATATTTCAACAGGCGAGAAGGAGCGTCGCATTTCAGCATACGCTGTTCAACAACTCAAGTGGTTTCTCTAAGGTTTCGCAGTTTGAAACAAATTAAAAGGCCCATGAAATTGTTAAGCTTGTCCAACTAGCAGACCTACGACATCGTTATTTACTGTTAACTAATTGTTTTACCTCATCATAGGTCTGTTACACGGGCAAGTTGTTAGCAGAGAGAGTTCATGAAATGTATCGGTTGCATTGGATTTGCCGACAAGAAGTTATTTGGTCTGATAAAAACTCATTATGTATCTATTATTTGAACAGATAAAAATTCCCAAATGTCTTAACACAGGATCCTGTCGTTTTATGAGAGAAAATGTTTTATTATTCACAACCTCAGGCCTCTGTGTTCCTCTTAGAAATATTATACATACAAGATGACGAACACAGTGGCTTAAGGTTGTGAATAATAATTTATTTTCTCTATTAAAACAACAGCTTCTGTGGTCCAACATTTCATTGGAAGATTTCAGGAACTCTGAACGGAATTATTTATTTTCAAGAATTTCAGATATTAAATGTCCTATGCATTCTCGAAATCCAGAGGAAGAGATTACTCATTAGACGTTTCTTCAAGAAATCAGTCCGTAAATTACTTCATCTAAGAGAGTCTAAGACAGAGGAAATTCGAGCAAACTTTATACATGATAACAAGTATATGCAAGTGTTCCAAGTACATGAATGATAACCATTATGAACGTTGTTCATAGCTCAAACCATACTCGCTCCTTTAACATACCTACATGTAATTCCGTCATCAGGAAGAACTCATTCTTCATACGTACAGTCACAGAGTGGAACGAACTGGATAACCATCAAGTGCTGTCAAGGACTGTGGAAGGCTTTAGATTCAGCCTGAAGCGCGATTAAGTAAGTTTATGCGCTCTCTCATTCCGTTGATCAAAAGCCAGTATTGGTAATTCAACGTACCCATACAGATACAGATACAGATTATGAAAGTGTTCCAAGTATAAAAATCTATTCCGTTTGCACTGTATCTCCTGAAATATATCGCAGTACTGCTTTGCGGTTTGTATTGCAATGAAGCGCCTAGCGGAATACGATGCGCCTTGGGGACGAAGATGAATTAATGCATATCTAGGTCATTGTCCTGTCAAATAGTTCCGATTATTTTCTTATTATTTTCAACAATTGGTGGAAAATACACACAATGTTTATCTTCAATTGTCTTCCCGTGATTGTTTACTAGATATATAGATGAAATAAAATTTTGAATATAGTTTTAAAGTGTGTGAGACATCTACATGTGTGGAAGAATACGTGTGAAAATGGGTCCTCAGATCATAAAATTCGAATAATTCCGGTCCGGAACCAGGTGCATGGCTTTGAAAAAATATTTAAAAAGTTGTGTACTTTTAATCTTTACGGCATTTTTTTTTTGTGATTCAAATAAAATTTCTTCATTCAAAAGTAGTATCAATGTGTATAACCCGGTGCGATTTGAGAATTTCTTTTCTTTTTTGGTAAGAAAACATACATTATACCTATGTACAATCTTAAAAAATATTCCTTAAAAATCCAAAAGTGGATATCTGGACAAAATTCTTTCACTTGTAGGGTACCATGCATGAGTACCTCATACCTACAAATTGTCATGACAATCTGAAGAGTGGTTATAGAAAAGAAGCAGAAAATGTATGAAAATCACCCCCCCCCCCCCCCTCTTCCTTTTTACATAAGAAAAAAATTCATAAAAAATCAAAAAAATAAAATTTAAGCATAAAATACATATCAAAGCATTAAGTAAGTTAAATATGATAAATATGTAGTAAATGAGTGTGTAAAATCATACACTTATTGAGTTATTTAAAGAAAAAGTGCAAAAATGTGCATTTCTGACTCAGTCCGAAAAGACGTCAAAAACGCGTCAAAAATTAGTTGTCGGATTTTAACGAAATGAACAAACTTGAATCATACATCCTTCTAGATCACATAGATACAATTAGTTTTTCAATCCATTCAGTGGAACTGGAGAAGAAGATTTTTGAAGAGGGGTACCCTCCGGGGCCTATTTGACCCCGCCCTGGATCCACCCCTGAAGGGATCGAGCCGAAATGAACAAACTTGGTAGAGGACCTTTAGTACTTCATGCATACCAAGTTTCATCAAAATCCCTTCAGCCGTTCTTGAGAAGAAGTTGAAAATGTTAAAAGTTTACGACGGACGGACGGACGGACGACGGACGACGGACGCCGGACGCCACACTATGACAATAGCTCACTTGAGCCTTTGGCTCAGGTGAGCTAAAAAGCAGTGTATGTTGTATCAAACCTCATGACCCAGTGAAGCCACTTGAACAAATAATTTTCAGTAAATATGCTGAAATGCGACTCTTCTTGCCTATGCATATTTCAACAGGCGAGAAGGAGCGTCGCATTTCAGCATACGCTGTTCAACAACTCAAGTGGTTTCTCTAAGGTTTCGCAGTTTGAAACAAATTAAAAGGCCCATGAAATTGTTAAGCTTGTCCAACTAGCAGACCTACGACATCGTTATTTACTGTTAACTAATTGTTTTACCTCATCATAGGTCTGTTACACGGGCAAGTTGTTAGCAGAGAGAGTTCATGAAATGTATCGGTTGCATTGGATTTGCCGACAAGAAGTTATTTGGTCTGATAAAAACTCATTATGTATCTATTATTTGAACAGATAAAAATTCCCAAATGTCTTAACACAGGATCCTGTCGTTTTATGAGAGAAAATGTTTTATTATTCACAACCTCAGGCCTCTGTGTTCCTCTTAGAAATATTATACATACAAGATGACGAACACAGTGGCTTAAGGTTGTGAATAATAATTTATTTTCTCTATTAAAACAACAGCTTCTGTGGTCCAACATTTCATTGGAAGATTTCAGGAACTCTGAACGGAATTATTTATTTTCAAGAATTTCAGATATTAAATGTCCTATGCATTCTCGAAATCCAGAGGAAGAGATTACTCATTAGACGTTTCTTCAAGAAATCAGTCCGTAAATTACTTCATCTAAGAGAGTCTAAGACAGAGGAAATTCGAGCAAACTTTATACATGATAACAAGTATATGCAAGTGTTCCAAGTACATGAATGATAACCATTATGAACGTTGTTCATAGCTCAAACCATACTCGCTCCTTTAACATACCTACATATAATTCCGTCATCAGGAAGAACTCATTCTTCATACGTACAGTCACAGAGTGGAACGAACTGGATAACCATCAAGTGCTGTCAAGGACTGTGGAAGGCTTTAGATTCAGCCTGAAGCGCGATTAAGTAAGTTTATGCGCTCTCTCATTCCGTTGATCAAAAGCCAGTATTGGTAATTCAACGTACCCATACAGATACAGATACAGATTATGAAAGTGTTCCAAGTATAAAAATCTATTCCGTTTGCACTGTATCTCCTGAAATATATCGCAGTACTGCTTTGCGGTTTGTATTGCAATGAAGCGCCTAGCGGAATACGATGCGCCTTGGGGACGAAGATGAATTAATGCATATCTAGGTCATTGTCCTGTCAAATAGTTCCGATTATTTTCTTATTATTTTCAACAATTGGTGGAAAATACACACAATGTTTATCTTCAATTGTCTTCCCGTGATTGTTTACTAGATATATAGATGAAATAAAATTTTGAATATAGTTTTAAAGTGTGTGAGACATCTACATGTGTGGAAGAATACGTGTGAAAATGGGTCCTCAGATCATAAAATTCGAATAATTCCGGTCCGGAACCAGGTGCATGGCTTTGAAAAAATATTAAAAAAGTTGTGTACTTTTAATCTTTACGGCATTTTTTTTTTGTGATTCAAATAAAATTTCTTCATTCAAAAGTAGTATCAATGTGTATAACCCGGTGCGATTTGAGAATTTCTTTTCTTTTTTGGTAAGAAAACATACATTATACCTATGTACAATCTTAAAAAATATTCCTTAAAAATCCAAAAGTGGATATCTGGACAAAATTCTTTCACTTGTAGGGTACCATGCATGAGTACCTCATACCTACAAATTGTCATGACAATCTGAAGAGTGGTTATAGAAAAGAAGCAGAAAATGTATGAAAATCACCCCCCCCCCCTCTTCCTTTTTACATAAGAAAAAAATTCATAAAAAATCAAAAAAATAAAATTTAAGCATAAAATACATATCAAAGCATTAAGTAAGTTAAATATGATAAATATGTAGTAAATGAGTGTGTAAAATCATACACTTATTGAGTTATTTAAAGAAAAAGTGCAAAAATGTGCATTTCTGACTCAGTCCGAAAAGACGTCAAAAACGCGTCAAAAATTAGTTGTCGGATTTTAACGAAATGAACAAACTTGAATCATACATCCTTCTAGATCACATAGATACAATTAGTTTTTCAATCCATTCAGTGGAACTGGAGAAGAAGATTTTTGAAGAGGGGTACCCTCCGGGGCCTATTTGACCCCGCCCTGGATCCACCCCTGAAGGGATCGAGCCGAAATGAACAAACTTGGTAGAGGACCTTTAGTACTTCATGCATACCAAGTTTCATCAAAATCCCTTCAGCCGTTCTTGAGAAGAAGTTGAAAATGTTAAAAGTTTACGACGGACGGACGGACGGACGACGGACGACGGACGACGGACGCCGGACGCCACACTATGACAATAGCTCACTTGAGCCTTTGGCTCAGGTGAGCTAAAAAGCAGTGTATGTTGTATCAAACCTCATGACCCAGTGAAGCCACTTGAACAAATAATTTTCAGTAAATATGCTGAAATGCGACGCTTCTTGCCTATGCATATTTCAACAGGCGAGAAGGAGCGTCGCATTTCAGCATACGCTGTTCAACAACTCAAGTGGTTTCTCTAAGGTTTCGCAGTTTGAAACAAATTAAAAGGCCCATGAAATTGTTAAGCTTGTCCAACTAGCAGACCTACGACATCGTTATTTACTGTTAACTAATTGTTTTACCTCATCATAGGTCTGTTACACGGGCAAGTTGTTAGCAGAGAGAGTTCATGAAATGTATCGGTTGCATTGGATTTGCCGACAAGAAGTTATTTGGTCTGATAAAAACTCATTATGTATCTATTATTTGAACAGATAAAAATTCCCAAATGTCTTAACACAGGATCCTGTCGTTTTATGAGAGAAAATGTTTTATTATTCACAACCTCAGGCCTCTGTGTTCCTCTTAGAAATATTATACATACAAGATGACGAACACAGTGGCTTAAGGTTGTGAATAATAATTTATTTTCTCTATTAAAACAACAGCTTCTGTGGTCCAACATTTCATTGGAAGATTTCAGGAACTCTGAACGGAATTATTTATTTTCAAGAATTTCAGATATTAAATGTCCTATGCATTCTCGAAATCCAGAGGAAGAGATTACTCATTAGACGTTTCTTCAAGAAATCAGTCCGTAAATTACTTCATCTAAGAGAGTCTAAGACAGAGGAAATTCGAGCAAACTTTATACATGATAACAAGTATATGCAAGTGTTCCAAGTACATGAATGATAACCATTATGAACGTTGTTCATAGCTCAAACCATACTCGCTCCTTTAACATACCTACATATAATTCCGTCATCAGGAAGAACTCATTCTTCATACGTACAGTCACAGAGTGGAACGAACTGGATAACCATCAAGTGCTGTCAAGGACTGTGGAAGGCTTTAGATTCAGCCTGAAGCGCGATTAAGTAAGTTTATGCGCTCTCTCATTCCGTTGATCAAAAGCCAGTATTGGTAATTCAACGTACCCATACAGATACAGATACAGATTATGAAAGTGTTCCAAGTATAAAAATCTATTCCGTTTGCACTGTATCTCCTGAAATATATCGCAGTACTGCTTTGCGGTTTGTATTGCAATGAAGCGCCTAGCGGAATACGATGCGCCTTGGGGACGAAGATGAATTAATGCATATCTAGGTCATTGTCCTGTCAAATAGTTCCGATTATTTTCTTATTATTTTCAACAATTGGTGGAAAATACACACAATGTTTATCTTCAATTGTCTTCCCGTGATTGTTTACTAGATATATAGATGAAATAAAATTTTGAATATAGTTTTAAAGTGTGTGAGACATCTACATGTGTGGAAGAATACGTGTGAAAATGGGTCCTCAGATCATAAAATTCGAATAATTCCGGTCCGGAACCAGGTGCATGGCTTTGAAAAAATATTAAAAAAGTTGTGTACTTTTAATCTTTACGGCATTTTTTTTTTGTGATTCAAATAAAATTTCTTCATTCAAAAGTAGTATCAATGTGTATAACCCGGTGCGATTTGAGAATTTCTTTTCTTTTTTGGTAAGAAAACATACATTATACCTATGTACAATCTTAAAAAATATTCCTTAAAAATCCAAAAGTGGATATCTGGACAAAATTCTTTCACTTGTAGGGTACCATGCATGAGTACCTCATACCTACAAATTGTCATGACAATCTGAAGAGTGGTTATAGAAAAGAAGCAGAAAATGTATGAAAATCACCCCCCCTCTTCCTTTTTACATAAGAAAAAAATTCATAAAAAATCAAAAAATAAAATTTAAGCATAAAATACATATCAAAGCATTAAGTAAGTTAAATATGATAAATATGTAGTAAATGAGTGTGTAAAATCATACACTTATTGAGTTATTTAAAGAAAAAGTGCAAAAATGTGCATTTCTGACTCAGTCCGAAAAGACGTCAAAAACGCGTCAAAAATTAGTTGTCGGATTTTAACGAAATGAACAAACTTGAATCATACATCCTTCTAGATCACATAGATACAATTAGTTTTTCAATCCATTCAGTGGAACTGGAGAAGAAGATTTTTGAAGAGGGGTACCCTCCGGGGCCTATTTGACCCCGCCCTGGATCCACCCCTGAAGGGATCGAGCCGAAATGAACAAACTTGGTAGAGGACCTTTAGTACTTCATGCATACCAAGTTTCATCAAAATCCCTTCAGCCGTTCTTGAGAAGAAGTTGAAAATGTTAAAAGTTTACGACGGACGGACGGACGGACGACGGACGCCGGACGCCACACTATGACAATAGCTCACTTGAGCCTTTGGCTCAGGTGAGCTAAAAAGCAGTGTATGTTGTATCAAACCTCATGACCCAGTGAAGCCACTTGAACAAATAATTTTCAGTAAATATGCTGAAATGCGACGCTTCTTGCCTATGCATATTTCAACAGGCGAGAAGGAGCGTCGCATTTCAGCATACGCTGTTCAACAACTCAAGTGGTTTCTCTAAGGTTTCGCAGTTTGAAACAAATTAAAAGGCCCATGAAATTGTTAAGCTTGTCCAACTAGCAGACCTACGACATCGTTATTTACTGTTAACTAATTGTTTTACCTCATCATAGGTCTGTTACACGGGCAAGTTGTTAGCAGAGAGAGTTCATGAAATGTATCGGTTGCATTGGATTTGCCGACAAGAAGTTATTTGGTCTGATAAAAACTCATTATGTATCTATTATTTGAACAGATAAAAATTCCCAAATGTCTTAACACAGGATCCTGTCGTTTTATGAGAGAAAATGTTTTATTATTCACAACCTCAGGCCTCTGTGTTCCTCTTAGAAATATTATACATACAAGATGACGAACACAGTGGCTTAAGGTTGTGAATAATAATTTATTTTCTCTATTAAAACAACAGCTTCTGTGGTCCAACATTTCATTGGAAGATTTCAGGAACTCTGAACGGAATTATTTATTTTCAAGAATTTCAGATATTAAATGTCCTATGCATTCTCGAAATCCAGAGGAAGAGATTACTCATTAGACGTTTCTTCAAGAAATCAGTCCGTAAATTACTTCATCTAAGAGAGTCTAAGACAGAGGAAATTCGAGCAAACTTTATACATGATAACAAGTATATGCAAGTGTTCCAAGTACATGAATGATAACCATTATGAACGTTGTTCATAGCTCAAACCATACTCGCTCCTTTAACATACCTACATGTAATTCCGTCATCAGGAAGAACTCATTCTTCATACGTACAGTCACAGAGTGGAACGAACTGGATAACCATCAAGTGCTGTCAAGGACTGTGGAAGGCTTTAGATTCAGCCTGAAGCGCGATTAAGTAAGTTTATGCGCTCTCTCATTCCGTTGATCAAAAGCCAGTATTGGTAATTCAACGTACCCATACAGATACAGATACAGATTATGAAAGTGTTCCAAGTATAAAAATCTATTCCGTTTGCACTGTATCTCCTGAAATATATCGCAGTACTGCTTTGCGGTTTGTATTGCAATGAAGCGCCTAGCGGAATACGATGCGCCTTGGGGACGAAGATGAATTAATGCATATCTAGGTCATTGTCCTGTCAAATAGTTCCGATTATTTTCTTATTATTTTCAACAATTGGTGGAAAATACACACAATGTTTATCTTCAATTGTCTTCCCGTGATTGTTTACTAGATAGATGAAATAAAATTTTGAATATAGTTTTAAAGTGTGTGAGACATCTACATGTGTGGAAGAATACGTGTGAAAATGGGTCCTCAGATCATAAAATTCGAATAATTCCGGTCCGGAACCAGGTGCATGGCTTTGAAAAAATATTTAAAAAGTTGTGTACTTTTAATCTTTACGGCATTTTTTTTTTGTGATTCAAATAAAATTTCTTCATTCAAAAGTAGTATCAATGTGTATAACCCGGTGCGATTTGAGAATTTCTTTTCTTTTTTGGTAAGAAAACATACATTATACCTATGTACAATCTTAAAAAATATTCCTTAAAAATCCAAAAGTGGATATCTGGACAAAATTCTTTCACTTGTAGGGTACCATGCATGAGTACCTCATACCTACAAATTGTCATGACAATCTGAAGAGTGGTTATAGAAAAGAAGCAGAAAATGTATGAAAATCACCCCCCCCCCCTTCCTTTTTACATAAGAAAAAAATTCATAAAAAATCAAAAAAATAAAATTTAAGCATAAAATACATATCAAAGCATTAAGTAAGTTAAATATGATAAATATGTAGTAAATGAGTGTGTAAAATCATACACTTATTGAGTTATTTAAAGAAAAAGTGCAAAAATGTGCATTTCTGACTAAGTCCGAAAAGACGTCAAAAACGCGTCAAAAATTAGTTGTCGGATTTTAACGAAATGAACAAACTTGAATCATACATCCTTCTAGATCACATAGATACAATTAGTTTTTCAATCCATTCAGTGGAACTGGAGAAGAAGATTTTTGAAGAGGGGTACCCTCCGGGGCCTATTTGACCCCGCCCTGGATCCACCCCTGAAGGGATCGAGCCGAAATGAACAAACTTGGTAGAGGACCTTTAGTACTTCATGCATACCAAGTTTCATCAAAATCCCTTCAGCCGTTCTTGAGAAGAAGTTGAAAATGTTAAAAGTTTACGACGGACGGACGGACGACGGACGACGGACGACGGACGCCGGACGCCACACTATGACAATAGCTCACTTGAGCCTTTGGCTCAGGTGAGCTAATAAAAAGGGGAAAAAATTTTGTTGGGGTCCCGCCGGGGTTTGAAGCCACTCCCCATGGGTCCATTGGGCATGGAAAACATACATTATACCTATGTACAATCTTAAAAAATATTCCTTAAAAATCCAAAAGTGGATATCTGGACAAAATTCTTTCACTTGTAGGGTACCATGCATGAGTACCTCATACCTACAAATTGTCATGACAATCTGAAGAGTGGTTATAGAAAAGAAGCAGAAAATGTATGAAAATCACCCCCCCCCCCCTTCCTTTTTACATAAGAAAAAAATTCATAAAAAATCAAAAAAATAAAATTTAAGCATAAAATACATATCAAAGCATTAAGTAAGTTAAATATGATAAATATGTAGTAAATGAGTGTGTAAAATCATACACTTATTGAGTTATTTAAAGAAAAAGTGCAAAAATGTGCATTTCTGACTAAGTCCGAAAAGACGTCAAAAACGCGTCAAAAATTAGTTGTCGGATTTTAACGAAATGAACAAACTTGAATCATACATCCTTCTAGATCACATAGATACAATTAGTTTTTCAATCCATTCAGTGGAACTGGAGAAGAAGATTTTTGAAGAGGGGTACCCTCCGGGGCCTATTTGACCCCGCCCTGGATCCACCCCTGAAGGGATCGAGCCGAAATGAACAAACTTGGTAGAGGACCTTTAGTACTTCATGCATACCAAGTTTCATCAAAATCCCTTCAGCCGTTCTTGAGAAGAAGTTGAAAATGTTAAAAGTTTACGACGGACGGACGACGGACGACGGACGACGGACGACGGACGCCGGACGCCACACTATGACAATAGCTCACTTGAGCCTTTGGCTCAGGTGAGCTAATAAAAAGGGGAAAAAATTTTGTTGGGGTCCCGCCGGGGTTTGAAGCCACTCCCCATGGGTCCATTGGGCATGGAAAACATACATTATACCTATGTACAATCTTAAAAAATATTCCTTAAAAATCCAAAAGTGGATATCTGGACAAAATTCTTTCACTTGTAGGGTACCATGCATGAGTACCTCATACCTACAAATTGTCATGACAATCTGAAGAGTGGTTATAGAAAAGAAGCAGAAAATGTATGAAAATCACCCCCCCCCCCCTTCCTTTTTACATAAGAAAAAAATTCATAAAAAATCAAAAAAATAAAATTTAAGCATAAAATACATATCAAAGCATTAAGTAAGTTAAATATGATAAATATGTAGTAAATGAGTGTGTAAAATCATACACTTATTGAGTTATTTAAAGAAAAAGTGCAAAAATGTGCATTTCTGACTAAGTCCGAAAAGACGTCAAAAACGCGTCAAAAATTAGTTGTCGGATTTTAACGAAATGAACAAACTTGAATCATACATCCTTCTAGATCACATAGATACAATTAGTTTTTCAATCCATTCAGTGGAACTGGAGAAGAAGATTTTTGAAGAGGGGTACCCTCCGGGGCCTATTTGACCCCGCCCTGGATCCACCCCTGAAGGGATCGAGCCGAAATGAACAAACTTGGTAGAGGACCTTTAGTACTTCATGCATACCAAGTTTCATCAAAATCCCTTCAGCCGTTCTTGAGAAGAAGTTGAAAATGTTAAAAGTTTACGACGGACGGACGACGGACGACGGACGACGGACGACGGACGCCGGACGCCACACTATGACAATAGCTCACTTGAGCCTTTGGCTCAGGTGAGCTAATAAAAAGGGGAAAAAATTTTGTTGGGGTCCCGCCGGGGTTTGAAGCCACTCCCCATGGGTCCATTGGGCATGGAAAACATACATTATACCTATGTACAATCTTAAAAAATATTCCTTAAAAATCCAAAAGTGGATATCTGGACAAAATTCTTTCACTTGTAGGGTACCATGCATGAGTACCTCATACCTACAAATTGTCATGACAATCTGAAGAGTGGTTATAGAAAAGAAGCAGAAAATGTATGAAAATCACCCCCCCCCCCTTCCTTTTTACATAAGAAAAAAATTCATAAAAAATCAAAAAAATAAAATTTAAGCATAAAATACATATCAAAGCATTAAGTAAGTTAAATATGATAAATATGTAGTAAATGAGTGTGTAAAATCATACACTTATTGAGTTATTTAAAGAAAAAGTGCAAAAATGTGCATTTCTGACTAAGTCCGAAAAGACGTCAAAAACGCGTCAAAAATTAGTTGTCGGATTTTAACGAAATGAACAAACTTGAATCATACATCCTTCTAGATCACATAGATACAATTAGTTTTTCAATCCATTCAGTGGAACTGGAGAAGAAGATTTTTGAAGAGGGGTACCCTCCGGGGCCTATTTGACCCCGCCCTGGATCCACCCCTGAAGGGATCGAGCCGAAATGAACAAACTTGGTAGAGGACCTTTAGTACTTCATGCATACCAAGTTTCATCAAAATCCCTTCAGCCGTTCTTGAGAAGAAGTTGAAAATGTTAAAAGTTTACGACGGACGGACGACGGACGACGGACGACGGACGCCGGACGCCACACTATGACAATAGCTCACTTGAGCCTTTGGCTCAGGTGAGCTAATAAAAAGGGGAAAAAATTTTGTTGGGGTCCCGCCGGGGTTTGAAGCCACTCCCCATGGGTCCATTGGGCATGGAAAACATACATTATACCTATGTACAATCTTAAAAAATATTCCTTAAAAATCCAAAAGTGGATATCTGGACAAAATTCTTTCACTTGTAGGGTACCATGCATGAGTACCTCATACCTACAAATTGTCATGACAATCTGAAGAGTGGTTATAGAAAAGAAGCAGAAAATGTATGAAAATCACCCCCCCCCCCTTCCTTTTTACATAAGAAAAAAATTCATAAAAAATCAAAAAAATAAAATTTAAGCATAAAATACATATCAAAGCATTAAGTAAGTTAAATATGATAAATATGTAGTAAATGAGTGTGTAAAATCATACACTTATTGAGTTATTTAAAGAAAAAGTGCAAAAATGTGCATTTCTGACTAAGTCCGAAAAGACGTCAAAAACGCGTCAAAAATTAGTTGTCGGATTTTAACGAAATGAACAAACTTGAATCATACATCCTTCTAGATCACATAGATACAATTAGTTTTTCAATCCATTCAGTGGAACTGGAGAAGAAGATTTTTGAAGAGGGGTACCCTCCGGGGCCTATTTGACCCCGCCCTGGATCCACCCCTGAAGGGATCGAGCCGAAATGAACAAACTTGGTAGAGGACCTTTAGTACTTCATGCATACCAAGTTTCATCAAAATCCCTTCAGCCGTTCTTGAGAAGAAGTTGAAAATGTTAAAAGTTTACGACGGACGGACGACGGACGACGGACGACGGACGACGGACGCCGGACGCCACACTATGACAATAGCTCACTTGAGCCTTTGGCTCAGGTGAGCTAATAAAAAGGGGAAAAAATTTTGTTGGGGTCCCGCCGGGGTTTGAAGCCACTCCCCATGGGTCCATTGGGCATGGAAAACATACATTATACCTATGTACAATCTTAAAAAATATTCCTTAAAAATCCAAAAGTGGATATCTGGACAAAATTCTTTCACTTGTAGGGTACCATGCATGAGTACCTCATACCTACAAATTGTCATGACAATCTGAAGAGTGGTTATAGAAAAGAAGCAGAAAATGTATGAAAATCACCCCCCCCCCCTTCCTTTTTACATAAGAAAAAAATTCATAAAAAATCAAAAAAATAAAATTTAAGCATAAAATACATATCAAAGCATTAAGTAAGTTAAATATGATAAATATGTAGTAAATGAGTGTGTAAAATCATACACTTATTGAGTTATTTAAAGAAAAAGTGCAAAAATGTGCATTTCTGACTAAGTCCGAAAAGACGTCAAAAACGCGTCAAAAATTAGTTGTCGGATTTTAACGAAATGAACAAACTTGAATCATACATCCTTCTAGATCACATAGATACAATTAGTTTTTCAATCCATTCAGTGGAACTGGAGAAGAAGATTTTTGAAGAGGGGTACCCTCCGGGGCCTATTTGACCCCGCCCTGGATCCACCCCTGAAGGGATCGAGCCGAAATGAACAAACTTGGTAGAGGACCTTTAGTACTTCATGCATACCAAGTTTCATCAAAATCCCTTCAGCCGTTCTTGAGAAGAAGTTGAAAATGTTAAAAGTTTACGACGGACGGACGACGGACGACGGACGACGGACGACGGACGCCGGACGCCACACTATGACAATAGCTCACTTGAGCCTTTGGCTCAGGTGAGCTAATAAAAAGGGGAAAAAATTTTGTTGGGGTCCCGCCGGGGTTTGAAGCCACTCCCCATGGGTCCATTGGGCATGGAAAACATACATTATACCTATGTACAATCTTAAAAAATATTCCTTAAAAATCCAAAAGTGGATATCTGGACAAAATTCTTTCACTTGTAGGGTACCATGCATGAGTACCTCATACCTACAAATTGTCATGACAATCTGAAGAGTGGTTATAGAAAAGAAGCAGAAAATGTATGAAAATCACCCCCCCCCCCTTCCTTTTTACATAAGAAAAAAATTCATAAAAAATCAAAAAAATAAAATTTAAGCATAAAATACATATCAAAGCATTAAGTAAGTTAAATATGATAAATATGTAGTAAATGAGTGTGTAAAATCATACACTTATTGAGTTATTTAAAGAAAAAGTGCAAAAATGTGCATTTCTGACTAAGTCCGAAAAGACGTCAAAAACGCGTCAAAAATTAGTTGTCGGATTTTAACGAAATGAACAAACTTGAATCATACATCCTTCTAGATCACATAGATACAATTAGTTTTTCAATCCATTCAGTGGAACTGGAGAAGAAGATTTTTGAAGAGGGGTACCCTCCGGGGCCTATTTGACCCCGCCCTGGATCCACCCCTGAAGGGATCGAGCCGAAATGAACAAACTTGGTAGAGGACCTTTAGTACTTCATGCATACCAAGTTTCATCAAAATCCCTTCAGCCGTTCTTGAGAAGAAGTTGAAAATGTTAAAAGTTTACGACGGACGGACGACGGACGACGGACGACGGACGACGGACGCCGGACGCCACACTATGACAATAGCTCACTTGAGCCTTTGGCTCAGGTGAGCTAATAAAAAGGGGAAAAAATTTTGTTGGGGTCCCGCCGGGGTTTGAAGCCACTCCCCATGGGTCCATTGGGCATGGAAAACATACATTATACCTATGTACAATCTTAAAAAATATTCCTTAAAAATCCAAAAGTGGATATCTGGACAAAATTCTTTCACTTGTAGGGTACCATGCATGAGTACCTCATACCTACAAATTGTCATGACAATCTGAAGAGTGGTTATAGAAAAGAAGCAGAAAATGTATGAAAATCACCCCCCCCCCCCTTCCTTTTTACATAAGAAAAAAATTCATAAAAAATCAAAAAAATAAAATTTAAGCATAAAATACATATCAAAGCATTAAGTAAGTTAAATATGATAAATATGTAGTAAATGAGTGTGTAAAATCATACACTTATTGAGTTATTTAAAGAAAAAGTGCAAAAATGTGCATTTCTGACTAAGTCCGAAAAGACGTCAAAAACGCGTCAAAAATTAGTTGTCGGATTTTAACGAAATGAACAAACTTGAATCATACATCCTTCTAGATCACATAGATACAATTAGTTTTTCAATCCATTCAGTGGAACTGGAGAAGAAGATTTTTGAAGAGGGGTACCCTCCGGGGCCTATTTGACCCCGCCCTGGATCCACCCCTGAAGGGATCGAGCCGAAATGAACAAACTTGGTAGAGGACCTTTAGTACTTCATGCATACCAAGTTTCATCAAAATCCCTTCAGCCGTTCTTGAGAAGAAGTTGAAAATGTTAAAAGTTTACGACGGACGGACGACGGACGACGGACGACGGACGACGGACGCCGGACGCCACACTATGACAATAGCTCACTTGAGCCTTTGGCTCAGGTGAGCTAAAAAAGCGGGTAAATTGATCAATTCCAAGATTTTTTCTTCTTCATCAAGGGTGATAGGGTTGTTGAATGAGCGATATAGGCATAATTGGGTCTCCTGTTCTTCATTGCATCCTTGCGATCTCCCTAGCTGCAGTCATGGTTCATGTTGGCCTTGGTCATAGTGGAAATTATAGCAAACTAAAAAGAAGGGAGGAGATCTCCAACAAGACCCCGTTGCAGCATCAACAGTAAAACACCAAAACACCCGATGCAAAAACACAAAAGACGAGTACAGCACGAGACGGAAAAGGGACACAAGACATGTAAACATCAAACACAAAAGACTACACATAAACCGACGAGACCAATGGGTTACTGGTGCCGACTTTGGATGGCCATTTGTCACGCAAGTAGCAAATGGTGTGGTTATCCTGGATTACGTGCGCACAATCCTCTCACTTCTCCAATTACCCAGATGTCTCGAAGAACGTACAATTGTGGTGTAAAACAACCTCCTCACTGTAAGATGACATCACACAAACAAGACCGCGAAACGTAGAGGCCCCAGAGACACAGATGAATATGTAAATGGATATAAAAAGAGGGCATGCGTAATACAGTCCGTGCTCTGCCGGCTGTAGCGAGCTCATGTATGTAATCACCCGAGGAGTCCGACTGACATTCAGAGAGGACAGGTGGTCGGGGCCCTGTCTTCTCTTAAGAGGTTTGGACAGGGCCCGTCATGGAGTCCCGTCGTCACAGTCAGTCAGAGTGCAAGTCTCAAGCATGCGCTTGTAGAAGACTGTAGATTGGTCAAGTACAAAGCCTAGTGTCCGTCTGGTGACATTAGGATCATATTTACGGTATAAAAGGCGTTTGATGATTCTGACGCATTTTCGATGGTTATGCTGCCTTCCTTTGATCCTTTTTATTTTGTTTATCATATCACCATAAAAGACAGGTTGTGTAATACCCAAAGTAATGTACTCTGTTGCATGTATAGATCCGAATTTTAAAAGAAGTTGACTGTAATTTTTGTAAAATTTCCAGAAAGTCTTAACTAGTTTATAAAAGCGGAAACCTTGACCTAAAAGTTTTTTGGTAATTTGTAAATTTCTACTGTGAAAATCCAAAGTATCAGTACATGCTCTAGCGTACCGGATGAGTTGTGATATGTAAATGCCGTTTGACGGTAATCTTGGAACATCCGCAGGTATGTTAAGGCGTCCCATGGAATATTACGTTAAAGATTTGCCGCGAAATAACGTAACGTCATTTGACGTCATAGACTCCGTGTCGTCAAGTACGGTAGCAACACAGTATTTCAATTAATTTTTATGATATTTTGTAAATTCAAAGGATGAAAGTTATTAGTTATAAAAAGTCATGTACTTACTCAATCGCTGACACTCCGTCTATTCAATATACCTTTGAGAATACCCCCAATCTATTGAGTGCGCTTTGTGACCCCCTTGCGTTGTTAAGGACCTCTGCGTTACTGAGAAGCTTGAGAAGCGATGGAAGGTGCGAACCGACAGTTTACAAGGCGGGTGATAAGTAAAATTGAGAAAACGGTATGTATTTGTTAAAATTACATGAAAACAGAGATGCTGCACAAAGAAAATATCCTAATATACTCAATCATATATGTAATCAAAGACAAAACTATTTAAAAACGTACGAAATCATTATTTTTATGTACCTTGTTTACAGTACTGGCGGAGTACACGTGTGTCATATGATGCATGTGTCGTGTTCGAATTATTGCAGCAATGCTGTGAAAAAAGTATGGTTGTAGCGCTATTGTTATTACTTTATTTTCCATATCATCAGTGTCTGCTACGATATATTATATAATCTAGATACAAGCATATTCATGACAAAGGTAAACTTACGAGTAGAATAAATATGGGGAAGGGGGTGGGGTGGGGTGGATGTGGGACATGCATGTTTACTGTTTTAGTATCTAACAATGAAACTACTTTGTTTTATACAATTCATAACACTTATTTTTCATTCATTTGTATTTCAGACTGATGAAAATTACATATTTAATCATCTCATAAAAAACAAAACAGAAATGTTTTGGCACTGGATCAGTGTTGAATGCTGCATTAGGCCAGAATCATAACTGAAAGAACTTTTCAATGACCAGGTATATATATGATATATAATTTTCTTAGAGACTTGAGTGTAAAAATATCTTCCCATATATATATATACATAGTTGAAATTTGATATAAATCTAGATCTATCTATGAATATTGTCAGAACAAATCTATAACTGTTAACATTATTTGTGTCATTTTCTTTTCTTTAAAGTTCTAATAATTGACTTGTGAAGAAGTTAAATTAACAGTACAATAACAAATGAAAAACTCTAAAAGGTTCTGTAAGAAATTACATATTAATACAAAAAAAAACTTATTTATTCACCTAAATTTGAATTTTCTTTTATTTTCAGAAATTTGCCTTTGGAAGAAAATATAACTTAACCCGAATGCCAGCATGAAGATGTCACGTGACGCCAAGTGTCTGTCAAATGTTAAAAAATGTGTCAATAAAGATCTTTTATTGTAAAGAAGTATATATGTATTTGTGATATATTTAATCCTAAACTATAAAAGCCTACATTTTGAGTCTTTATGATGTCAATAGACATGTGTATGTCATGGTGTTTTATTTTAAACATGGGCTCTAGCCGCTCTATCAGTGGCGTAGCTTGGGCAAATCTAAGTGAATCCTTTCATGATACAAGGGAAATGAGTTCAGAAGCTGAGGACATTCGAATGGCAATGACGGAGGTCGAATGCAAATAAAGATTTACCTCCAGCAGCTCACAAAAAAAAACCTCCAGAGGGAGGAAAATTTTTACTGAATTGAGGAATTTTCGAGGAAAAGTGGATGCTTTAGCATACATTGTAGCTACGCCACTGTCTACTCAAAGATACTTTGTTATACAAGACTGACATGTTACTCTCACAAACTTACAGTTCTAACGCATTATGGGTTTCACAGAGATATTCAATTCTTGTGATAAAAGATGCCATCCTAAATGTACATGTACAAAGGAGTTCGCGTCTATCACCTGATAAATACAGAGCTACTGAGTTATTTATTTTGTTTATTTATTTGTTTCAAAATTTATTGAAATTGATCATAGCAAATCATCCGTCCTTTGTATTTTAATATTGCACAGATCTAAATTTAAATAATAAGGAGTTATGAAAGGGGGGTGTTCAAGCCTGCACATGCAGGGTGATATAGCCTATAATACATGTATATAATACTGGGTTGTTGGTCTAAATATGACCATGGATTTCATCTTAAAATGGGTAAAAACAATGACCGAATGATTTTATACAAAGCTGAAAGATGGAACCCCCCCCCCCCCTCCTCTCACGAATTCGAAAAACATGGTGAGAAAATTGAAATTGAAAGATTGAAATATTTCTTCCTGAAGGAAAATTAGATAAGATTGAACTTGTAGGCTTGAACATAAACATACATGTATAAACAGGCTTTATCACCCTGCACGAGCAGGCTTGAACCCCCCCCCCCCCTCTTCCCGATAAGAATCCTTCCAACCCTTGTTGTATTTCTATCGTATGTAACATGTTATTAAATGAAGGAATTGCGAAATGAATATGCTTCTCTTAAAGCTTGTTAAAAAACGTATATTTGCTATCAGCACCGCCCCCGCCACCTACAAATATGTAAGCTAGTAATACCCCCCTCCCTCTCCCTCTCTCACGTGAACAATTACGGACCTGTATTATCAACATCATAATTTAAAAGTGTAAATAAAAAATAAATAAATAAAAAGGTTTCCTGGGTGACGAAAAATAATTTCAGAAGACTCGACGCAACATCTGACCCCTTCTCCGAGCATTCTGACTAGCAGAAAGAAAAAAATTGAAATCAATGGATAGTACAAATGTATCAGAAAGACATGGCTATATAATGATAAAAGCTATAAAGAAAGTGATAAAATAATAGAACCGTTAAAGAAACAGTGTCCCTGAAAATTTTTTTTCATTGAAAACGTAAAATTTATTTCGAAGGGTCTAGATTGAGGAAAAAAGAAGCCATAAAAAGTTTCATTTAAAAAATATGCAGTAACGACAATAATATTGTCGATTTTGTAAAATTAAATCTCCATATACCTTTGTTGTAAAAACGCAATATATTGAAGGTGGCGCTAGTGAAAAGAATTAGAGTTGCGCACCTTAAATTAAAAATGACGTTTTCAAACGGTTATAACTGCGAATGTATGCGTAAGAATCGCATGAAAATTTGAATTTATGTATACAAATGAGAATGTTACAAAAAATTTTTTTATTTGAAAAGAAAGATTTTGCATAATAAAATTTTGTAAAATTAATTAATTTTCAGGGACACCATACCTTTAATTATAATGATGCTTAATCAAATTATGAATTTGTTTGAAAATCAATAGAAACATGAAAACATTGTCACAGAAAAATATTGCAATATAGAAAAGCAGAGGGGCGCACAAAGGGTTCTTTGATGAAGAGTAGAATCTACTGCATTGGATCATGACTTCCATTGGATTTGCACATTACTTTAAGTCTTCACCAACATATTATAATAAATATTGACACTCTACACTTCAAATTCTTCAAGAAAAATTAAAGTCTTGCCGAATTCACTTGATCATGCCGATTTTGAGACAGAAGAATATGAATTTTTGTTGAAATGTACCTGTACTGAAACGTTATTGAGAAATTATCTCCCCCTGTCAATCGCGCATCACTTGAACGTTTGAAATGGTTCTCGGGAGGAGAACTTTTAGGGGTACTCATAGAAAATAGATTAGCGCAAGTTGTTCCTCAAAATAAATTGAAAGAAGTTTGGTGTAAATCGAATCTTCCATGATTTATCTATATAGTTCTTGCTACGACAACTTGATTTTTTTCATATTAAACAAATACAGGGACGTAGACATTGAAGGTGTAACGCAGAAACCAGGGTGCGCCGTAGAATTCCTTAATTTAATCCATGAATATATGGAATTCACGACTTGTCGTAGCAAGATATATGAAATTTGAACATTTCTCTACACATCATAAACCATCAGTTCACTGAGAAATTAGTGGAACAACTTGCGCTCGATGCTTCTTTTTCGTACTATGTACATGTGCTATAAATAGCGATCGCGTGACTTTCATCACACCTGTAGAACTCGCCAATGACCCTTGACTTTCCTTCTGTAAAGTACATAATCATAATTTTGATTAAAGTATATTTTATTGAGGGAAAGATGTGTCCATTACAAAGGTGCGATAAAGGTGATCAAGCGCGGATCTAGAGGGGGGGTCGGGGGGGTCCGGACCCCCCCTGGAATTTTCGAAGCATAGTTTGATAACGCTTATAAATATACATATTTCATAAGATTAAGTTCCGATTCCCCTTTTTTGTTATAACATTTGAAAAATAACATGAATTTGTATTTAAAATCTTTCATTTTTATTCATTTTTTGGTCCACATTTCAAAATTTTCCCGGGCTCGCCTACGCTCGCCAGATTTTATTGCATATACATATCAATTTCAAATGATGCTTACCTTTGCAACCCTTATACATCGTACATCTTCGTCAATAAACAAGTACAATTGACTGAATGAATACAGTAATAGAGGATGCAAATAATATTATTGTCTGTCCGTTTTATTCCAACTCTGACAAATTTTCGCTGGCTCGCTTCCGCTCGCCAGAAGACTATTTTACATATAATTTGATTATCAATCAAGATCAGCGCGGTGGAAATTCAAGATTTTCTACTTGTTTGTTTTTTTCTTGGTTTTTTTTTTTGCTTTTCAAAAAATTAAGGACCAATGAATTTTAGGACCCCTCCTGGAAAAAAATCCTGGATCCGCCCATGGTGATGGTATTTCCATGGGACGCCTTAACATACCCGCGTCACCGTCAAGCCAGGGGAAATTTACTATGTTGAATCCAAAATCATCCCTTTTGTCATATACACTTGTATGAATCTTTCCGTTAACAATTTTGATATTAAGGTCCAAAAAGGGTGTTTCTGTATTTGAAAGGTTTGCCTTGTTAAGGGTTAATTCTTGTGGATAAATTTCATTCTTATATAATTCAAAAGCAGGATTGTCAATGGTTAGAATATCATCCGGATACCTAGAAGTATTATTGAAACATTTCAGCTCATCAAATTTTCTTTGCTTTTGAAGATTTTGGATAAATAAGTCGTATTTACGAGATAACTAAGTCGTAATTACGACATAGTTAAGTCGTAATTACGACAAAGCTAATTCGTAACTACGAGATAGTTAAGTCGTAATTACGACATAGCTCAGTTGTAATTACGAGATATTTTTAAAAAACGTAATTACGACATTGTTTAGTCGTAATTACGAGATAGTTTTACAAAACGTAATTACGACATTGCTTAGTCGTTATTACGAGATAGTTAAGTCGTAATGACGACATATTAAGTCGTAATTTAACGAGATAGTTAATTCGCAATTACGACTTACTATGTCGTAATTACGAGATAATTAAGTCGTAATTACGAGATAAGTAAGTCGTAATTTAGACAAAGTCGTAATTACGACTTAAAAATTTCACTTAGGTTGGCACTAGTCGGCTTTCGTAAGACAGAGATGATACATCGGCTAAATTGAAAACCCCTTCCCTACACTTCGGTGCATATGAGTCAATGACACAATATAAATAAGTACAGCTAAAACTCAAGTTGGAAAAAAAAAAGAAAACATTATGTCTTAATATACTGCATGATTTTCCCTCTAAAATCAGTGTGTAATACCCATTTGCCGAGGTTTTGGCGGATACAGAAAATTAAGAGGGATCGAAGGGTCCCAATCGGGTCAATGGTAGCGGACTTCATAGAGAAAAAAAGATGGTTGCATTTTGAATTTTTCGCATTTTAAATTACGTTTCATGCTCAAGTTTTTACCATGATATAAATAATTATTGATCAGAGAAATACTTCTCACTTCTCAACTTCTGACATGTATACATGTATGCTAGTATAAGTGTTGGGCAATCGGAAGTTAAATCATAATCGATGCCCGGAAATCATCGAATGGGCATAACCCATTATTATTATTACAATGGGAAGATTCAAAAACATTTTTTTTTTCATTTGTCAACCAAAAATGAATTGAAATAAACACCAAATCATTATTTCTTTGAATACCCTATCAATTCGTTCAAGCTTCTTTTTCTTGAATACCTTGCAACAGAAAATGTCATACACTAGTATGTACTTTGAAGTACAAGGAAAATAATAAATCGGACAATCCGGAAATCAGCGATGTCGGCTACAATCGCATTTGATTTTCAACATCGAATAGTAATGCGCATCGCTGGACATTCAACGACCGACAATCGATCGTCAGCGATAATGGTTTCATAAACTAAACTTAACTAAGCTAAACTTTATATTACAAGAAAATAAACAAACAGAGAATTGATCCAGCATAGTCTGAACTTCAATCAAAATTCGCTGGTTCGATATCGTTCGTCAATCATCTATTTCAAATTAATCATTTGATTTCAAGTTTTCCATCTTTTTTTTTTTTTCGTCTTCAAAAATCCCCACCTCCTCTTTAAAAAATTAGATCATAAATGTTCTTCTTGGGTGTCGATCTATTTTGCTCCTTTATGCTGCATTAATATTACGTGTTTCTTTTATGTTTCGATTGTTCATTAATACAATCACGTTTTCTACCCCTCATCTTACAATTACTCTATCGTATAGGATAATACCAGAAGATTGATTCATGTTTTTTGTTTACATATTTTATTCCCGTATTAGGAACATTTTTGGAAATAACATACATATATATATGACAAACAATAAACGAAACCCCCAAAATCCCACATACATTGTATATGCCTTCTTTAAAAGGTTTTTTTTTTATTATTATTCTCTTATTTTTTTCCTCGTAGCATCACGTGTATACATACCGATATATATAGGGAAGACATAGAGTGGTTCAAAAGATTTTTATAACGAAAATACGTATCGTAACTACTCGAGTGCAAAACTTGACATTTCAGAAAATCAGATTATCTGCTACCTATCTTGAAATACAACTTCTCATTTTCATCGTCTGGGAAGTCTTTTTCATGACCATCTTTGATGAACAATTTGTCAAGAAATGTGCCAACAGAGAACTCGTAAAAGTTTAATTTTCGACTACGGCCGGACCTTCCACCAAAAAAATCTTCATCGAAATAATCACTAGTATAATCAAAGAATATTTCAATTTAATTATTTCTTTGGTAGAATGTTCGGCCCTATGCGAAATTATCGATCAAATTTCATGATATCCACAAAAAAAAAGCAAAATACCGGAAATGCAAAATCCTAGCTTGGTTTTGGGCTCTATATCTGCTTAAGACATGTCCGGAATCTCAAAACTTCGCACGTTTTCGAATGACAAAAGGTTCTCCTTTCCTTTTATTGATATTTTAGAAACATTGTCTGCGTTTGAAAATATACGAAAACGTTAGGCCGGTATCGCCATTCGTGGCCCTTTCATGTTTGTGCTCATTTCAGGTAAATTTTATCTGAACATTTACGTAAATTTAATGTACATTTCACATTAATTTCATATGAGACACAATTTGCTATGCAGGTCATTTGGTTTTATTTCTGTTTTTTGTCTTGTTTGTAATTTTTAGAATTTGTTAGCGTATTGACTGAGATTTTGGGATTCTAATTTATGACTTTCATTTTACCCAATCCACCAATAGGACTACCTTGAAATTAATTTTCAGAAATTAAAGCCTATGTATATTGTTTTCATACTTCAATATTTATTTTTATTGTTTGATAATCAATACTCTCTTGAATCTTGGGATCCTTTTGACTCTTTACAAAGATGTCAAATTACAATAAACTTCTAGTTTGTTTACCTGTATTTAGGACTATTATACCCGTCTCGAGTCCTAAATATGGATGTTGTTTCCTGATGCAACAGCATGAATTTTTGGTAAATTTGTTTTCACAATTGGAATTTTTATATATCTTATTATTTACATATATTTATTTATTTATTTATTTATTCATTCATTTATTTATCTATTTATTATTCACTTAATATTTATTTATTTATGTTTTCAATCATTTATTTTTTGGTAAGATTAATTTCATTCGAGGTTTATTCATGTTGAATCAACCATTTATTGGTACGATTTTCTTATTGTAAAAACGTTATTAAAACCCATCAATTAATAATAAAGTTGGATATTTTACTCTCGACTCTATCTTTACATGGCAACTTATGCTTAATTTGCAGTATAAAAAAATATCATAACTTCTCCATACAGGTTATCTGGTTGTCTAATTACCGTAAGCCTGGGGATTATTAATTCAAAAAATAAAAAATAAAACCATGTAAAACAATATTGCAGCTCTCAATTTGCAATTCGAGCACTTAATATAAAATTGAGCACTCGAATTTAAACAGGAGTGCTCGAATTGTAAATGGAGCGCTCAGATTAATACATTGAGCGTTTAAATTCTATATTGAGAGCTCGGAGTTTTTATTGAGTGCTCAGAATTTAGATTGAGATCTCGGAGAGCCCCAAATAAAGAAATCGAGTCCTCTATACAATCTTTATTGAGAGCTCAAATTTACATGAGCCCTCGAAAATTATATTGATCGCTAAGATTTTTTTATTGAGCGCTCGAGCTTTTTAATTGGGCGCTCGAATTTAAAATTGAACGCTCGAATTTTAAATTGAGAGCTTGAATTTTCAATTGAGCGCTTGAATTTTAAATTGAGCGCTCGAATTTTAAATTGAGCGCTCAAATCTAAAACAAAAGTTTCAGGTGACCCTTTACGGGCTTCGTAATATTCAATGAAAATAATACTATCCTAAGTTAGATAAGAAAAATAAAACAAATTCATCTACTGCAAAATCGTTACTTTATACGAACATTTCATATATTGAACATCTTATCAGTAAATGATAGTCACAATCGAAATCGAAATCTAACCATTAAACTCTCGAAAATATTCACTACCCACATTTAATAAATACCCACTCAATACATGAAGATTTATGTTTCATTGTTTTGAAAATCTAAAGATTAACCATATTGCTATCAATTCAAGGAAGGAAGGGATCTTTAACAAAACTCGGTTGCAGCACCAACAGCTGTAAACTTTTTGGCTAAATTTTTGTTTTATTAAATTATGCAATTTTTCATAAGAATGTCATTTTTAAACATGAACATTTTTTTAAATATCTTTAGAAATTTCCCATTTTTGTATAAAGGCAAAAGACGCAAGCAATGTATTTCAAATTCTCATACATGTAAAAGCTCAGAAGAGCAAATATTGGGATGAGCTTTGCATGTAATTTCGAATGTTTATACTACATGTATTTATGGTGGTAGTGTATCAAACAGAAAATTTTCTAGAGAATGGAACAAGCAAACAAGCTGACAGAGATGATAAAACAGCTTCACATATGTTTTTTATTTCAACAATATTAAAATGAATTAAGTGTTAAAAAGAAAGATAATTAAAATCATGAAACCCTACCTTCGTTTTGCTTTGTTTGTGATAGTTGTTATGATAATGAGAATGTGTTAAGTATTTTATATAGACTGGAATGGAATATATTAACAGCATAAAATCATGTTGATTGATCATTGAAAGCTAGAAAGCGGACATGCACCAAATGAAAGGAACAAACCTTACCCTCGACCTTTTGGTTATATCCTTTTCCTGTTAGCCTTCGTCATTGGCTTTATTTTTATATTCATATTTTGTTTCAAATTACTTGTAAATGATAAATGAGATCAAGATGAAGAAAGTATTTGGATATTATTTGTATGTAATGCGTCTAGATTAGTACATTATATTCTTCCATGATTTAAACGGGAGAACGAACGTCTCATCATTAAATTAAAGATACAGTGTCCCTGAAAATAAATCTTATTGAAAACGTAAATTTATTCCAAAGGATCTAGAAAGATGAAAAAAGGAGTCATAAGAAGTTTTATTTGAAAATATGCAGTAACAACCATAACATTGTCGAATTTTTAATAATTAAATCTCCATATACCTCGACTCAATACATGTGGCGCCACTGCAATGAATTAGAGCTGCACACCCTAAATTCAAAACGACGTTTTTAAATGTCTATAACTGCGAATGTATGCGTTAGATTCACCTGGAAATTTTAATGTATACAAATGAGAATGTACGTAGGCTGTTCCGAAAGTTCACTGACAACACCATTTAAGGAAAGATCTGTAGAATTTGATAAAAGCCATGTTGATTTCCTTATAATACGGATAATTTTGAATACATATACGAATTTTCATTACAATTGGTCAATAATAACCTTCTAAATGCCCTTTTGAACAACGTAAGGTTCTAGGTAACGGAGCAGCTAATAAAAAGTAACGACCTCGTCAGATGTCCACTATAAATTTGACATTTTAAAAGAAATAACAACACCTCTCATCTGTATAAAATATAGATATTTTTTCATGTATTTTGATAAGGAAGATAAGTTCTATTTTCATGTGCATTTCTACTTCTGTATCATATTGTGCTTTTCATCTTTGAATCATTCAAAGTCAGTTCACCATTAAGGGAGAAAACGGCATCACTTTACTTATTTTCGTTTACTTTTTTGTTCAACCCCAACCAAAATCGCATGCTTATGTATCTAATCATCATAAAAACACATACCTCCTATTCTAGCAACAACAGTTTTTTATGTATTTTGTCCATATCAAGATGCATCCATCAGCTATTAAGTCTCCGTCTGTTTTATTCAACCGAAATTCAAAACTAAATGACTGTCTAGTGCTCCGTAAAGAGCGCTGACGTCATAAATTTTTGGTTGATTTGTTCAACAATATCATGCATAACTCATCATAAAAGTCGTAAATCGGGTCCAATTTTGTTAAAACTTTGCAATTTTCATAACAAATAATAGTATTATTGATATAGAAAGTTTAATTGATAGTTCAATATTTTTTTCTAATTCTAATTCTCATACTTTTTGGCCATATTACATTGTTTAGACTGAGGATCACTGACGAGGGTTTAGTACCCGAAACGTGCATGTCTGGTCCATGCTGTAAATTTATCAGGTTTGAAATGATGCTATTGAATTTAAAGACGTTTAACATTCAGCAATTTCATGAGAGGGGTAGGTTTTTTCAACAACTCAAATTTTACTGATCCATAACCTCTACCCTTCATGTAAAAAGGTGACAATTATGCCCTTTTAGTAAATCATTTTAACCTGATATTTTTGTTTTCTCTTTGCGAATGTATCCCTTTCATTTCTAGAAAATTTCATTCGCATACGACTTCAAATATGATTTTTAAGGCATGTGTCCACTAACTTTTGGAACGGCCCTCGTATATGAAAAGAAGAAAAAATGCTTTCCAAAATTTCTAAAAATTTATTAATTTTCAGGGATACCGTCCCTTTTAAGTATATGTTCTTAGTAATCGTTTAGTGCACAATATGAGCATTTTATTAAACAATGTATCATCAGTGATGCAAAAGGCCGAAAGAGAAGAAACTCAAACAGTGAAACATGAAGAGTAAAATTATTAAATTGATCTACAATTTATGTCAGTAAAGGGACGGTGTCCCCGAAAACTAAGGCACGGTCCATTTGAAATTCTGGGGGGCATGGATTTTTTGTCGGAGCAAGATTATTTTTTTCGCCCCGGACCGGAGCAAAATTATTTCTTTTCTTGCAAAGTTGAGGCAAGATTTTTTTTTTCTAACATTAGTGATGTGCAATGTATTGAGAATGTTTATGTTTTATCAACTGATCAATTTTATAGAAATTCTTTATTTTGACTGAAAACTCTTAGATATCACTTCATTTTTATGCAGAAATTTAATTCACTCTAAACAGAGAGATAAAAGAATTTTACAATATTATCCTCAGTGAACAAAATTTACATAAGGTACAAGTAAGAGGGTCTGAGGGGAGGGCCTTCCATACAAATTTTCAAATTTAGAATTGTAAATTGGTGAAAAACTGAATTTCTCCTACAAAGCTGGCATATAGAATATTGTGATACAGGCATCTATTAATATTGATAACATATTTAAGCCTTTAAGAAACCCTTTTTTCATACGTTAACAATGATTTGTTATTTTTCAAATAGGAGCAACTTTATGTTTTAATAGAAATCTATGGTGAGCGAAAAATGAATTGAAAACTGCGCCGAGCGAAGCGAGCCGGAAAATTTTCAGGAATTTTAAGCGAAATTTTATTGTATTTTTCAAATTCAGATTACTTGTAATGGACAGTCCCTAATTAAATTTTCAAAATTGTAGAATGCAAAATCTTTCTTTTCATATGAGAGTATACATTCTCATTTGTATAAATTCAAATTTTCAGGAGAATCTAACACATACATTCGCAGTTATAGACCTTTAAAAATATAATTTTGAATTTGGGGTGCGCAGCTCTAATTTATTCATCTAGCGTCATCTGAAATGTTTTGAGTTTTTACAATACAGGTATATGGAGATTTAATCATTAAAACATTGACAATATTATGATCGTAGCTACATATTTTCAAATAAAACTTTTTATTGCTCCTTCTTCCTCTTTCTAGATCATTTGGAATAAATTTGACGTTTTCAATAAAATCTGTTTTCAGGGACACTGTATCTTAAAGCAAGTTTAGGACAAAGCTATCATGTCATAATGAATCACTACTTATCATCTGCGTTTTTAATAATTTATCAAAAGTAGTATTATAAAATGTTTGTGTAAACACGTCAATAATTCAACGTTTTATAAGCAGGATTTTTTTTACCTTGGATTTTCATAGGTATACAACATTATATGATCTATACTTACACCCTGTGGGTGTGTTCAGCTTTGATCTATCCTTACATCAGGTTGTTGTGTTCAGTTTTGATCTATATTTCAACCGGTGGTTGTGTTCAGCTTTGTTCTATATTTACAACCCTTGGGTGGTTCCGCTGTGATTTATGCTTACAGCCCGCGGGTGTGCTCCGCTGTGATCTATACTTACATCCTCTGGGCGTGTTCCTCTGTGATCCATACTTACATCCTGGAGGTGTGTTCCGCTGTTACCTGTACTAATAGCCTGTTGGTGTTTCCGATGTGATCTATACTTACATCTTGTCGCTGTGTTCCGATGTTACAATTTAGATTTAGATTTATCATACTTATACTGCATACCTTATGTGCATAAGAATCCGTACAAACAACGTTTCAAAGCTGGTTCCTCAAAATGTTCTACCAAATCTGTATCGATCTTACTCGCAAAAATTTCATACGAAATTAAATCTTGGCTTCAAAAATATTGTTCGACAGTATATTCTCGCAGTGGTATCAACCAGATGTGGATTTTAAAGAATTCGAAGGATCTTTTAGAACATCTGAAATCCACTCCATTCGATCAAAACCTTTGATTTTTCGATTCTTTACACTACAATTTCACATTCCAAATTGAAATAGAGACTCGCAAAAATTATAAGTAATGCGTTTACAAGTAAGAATGGTAATCGCAAATACAAATTTATTTTTGTTAATTATGACAAGACCTACTTTGTAAAAGAAAAGTCCGATTCTAAAAATAAGTACACTGAAACTGATATTATTCAGATGTTAAACTTTCTGATCGACAACATTTTTGTGGTGTTTGGAGGAAAGGTCTTCCAGCAAATTGTCGGAATTCCAATGGGACCAATTGTGCCCCACTCCTTGCCGACATTTTCCTTTACTCGTACGAAGCTGAATTCATTCAATCTTTGGTCTCTGAAGGGAAACGATGCTTAGCTTCTGACTTCAACTTCACTTACAGATACATAGACGATGTGTTGTCCAGCAATAATCCAAATTTCGCGGATTACCTGAGCAGTATCTATCCTTCGGAGCTTGAAGTCAAAGAAACTACAGAGACAAATAATTCAGCATCCTATTTGGACATAATGTCGTCCTACGACACTGATGGTCACATGAACACCTCACTCTATGACAAACGTGACGACTTCAATTTCAGTATAACAAACATTCATTTTCTGAGTAGCAACATCCCTTCATCGCCTGCTTATGGCGTGTTCATATCTGTTGATACGCTATGCCAGAGCAAATACCAAATAAAGGGATTTTGTTCTGAGAGCTAGGCGTCTTTCAGATAAGCTTCTTAATCAGGGATATGTTTGTGACCGACTTACATGGTCACTGAGGAAGTTCTACGGTCGATATGGGGAACTCGTCATACACTATGATGTTCCACTCTCTAGAATGGTGGATGATATTCTGTCATAGACCGTTTGAACCATCCAACCAAAGTTTGTACTCTATGTCTTCCGGATGTGACAGTTCTACCGAATTGAAGCGGCGGGTGTTGCATGCAAGCAGGAAATGCTTACACTTCCTGGGCACCTGGTCTTACTCTCATATCGGGCGTCCGCTTCTTTTCATGTGTTTGTTTGCTTTGGTTTCTGTTTTATCTTGATTTTATATGCCTTTGGTTTCTGATTTTCTGTATTATCGATTTTGTGCTGTATACAGGGATATGGTTTTTATCTATATTTGTCATTTGATGTGATCTATACTTACATCCCGTGGGTGTGTTGTACTTGTACTCCATTGCTCACTTGTGTAATATCTAATTTAAAGGGGAATTAAACATCGAAATTAAAAGAGGTTAACATCTTGGCACCATCCCTCCAATGCTATTTTGAACATAGATTTAGTCTTTCGCCTGCTTTATCGAGGATATAATCCTAACGTCATCAGAGGAACATTGGGCATGGTATTGGGCCAATCTAAAGTTTTGTACAAGTGTCTTTCCCAACGTTGCACACTGGCTAACCGTGACGACGTGACTCCATGGCGGGCCTTGTTTAAATCTAGTCAGGAAAGACTGGGTCCTGATGATTCTTTGTCCCATCTGAAAGTTGGTCACACTTCTCGGATGATTGTTCTTAAGCAAGCAGAGCACAGACTGTTTTTATACGCTTGCCATATACTTTTTATATCAATTTACATAGAATATGTGTTACAAGAGACCGTTGCGTTTAATGGTCTTGTTTGTGATGTCACCTTACAGTGAGAAGTTCCATGTTTATACGGCGGTAAAGGAACACGTTGCAAAATATTGTGAAACTGTTCTTAACAGGAATGATGTAAATTTATTTTGGTCTATAAAAAATTCCGGGGATGTGATTGACAAGATAAAATCTAGAAATTTTCAAGCCAATACGATTGCTTCATACGATTTTTCAAATATGTACACCACGCTTCCTCACGACAAGATCAATGATCAATTGTCCAAACTCATTAAATGGTGCTATAATCGAGAGGGGAAAATTTATATTTGTACATCTGAATCAAAGGGTTTCTTTTCCGCTACAGAATACAAATCATACAAATCATGGACATGTAGCGACCTGTGTAGTGCCTTGTCCTTCCTCTTGGACAACATTTATGTAAGATTTGGTGAGAATCTCTACAAGCAGGTTGTAGGGATTCCTATGGGTACAAATTGTGCGCCTCTTGTTGCAGATTTATTTTTATACACATATGAAAAGGAATTTATTCAAAATCTTCAAAAGCAAAGAAAACATGATGATGTAAAATGCTTCACTGGTACTTCTAGGTACCTGGATGATATTCTTACTATCGATAATCCTGTTTTTGAAAAGTATAAAGATGTTATTTATCCACAAGAATTGACTCTAAACAAGGCAAACTTTTCAGACACTGAAACACCATTTTTGGACCTAAATATCAAAATTGTCAATGGAGAAATTCATACAAGTGTATATGACAAACGAGATGATTTTGGATTCAACATAGTAAATTTTCCCTGGCTTGACGGTGATGTCCCTAGATTACCGTCATACGGTATCTACATTTCACAGCTCATCCGGTATGCTAGAGCATGTACTGATGTTTTGGATTTTCATAATAGAAATCTACAAATTACAAAGAAACTTTTAGGTCAAGGTTTTCGCTTTCATAAACTAGTAAAGACTTTCTGGAAATTTTACAAAAATTATGATCAACTTCTTTTGAAATTCGGACCAATACAAGCAACGGAGTATATTACTTTGGGTATTTCACAACCTGCATTTTATGGTGACATAATTAACAAAATAAGAAGGATCAAAGGTAGACAGCATATGTATCGAAAATGCGTCAGAGTCATCAAACGACTTTTATACCGTGGATATGATCCTAATGTCACCAGACGGACACTAAGCTTGGTACTTGACCAATATACAGTCTTGTACGAGCGCATTCTTAAGACTTGCACTCTGACTGACTGTGACGACGGGACTCCATGACGGGCCCTGTCCAAACCTCTTTAGAGAAGACAGGGCCCCGACCACCTGTCCTCTCTGAATGTCAGTCGGACTCCTCGGGTGATAACATATATGAGCTCGCTACAGCCGGCAGAGCACGGACTGTATTACGCACGTCCTCTTTTTATATCCATTTACATATTCATCTGTGTTGCTTGGACCCCTGTGTTTTACGGTCTTGTTTGTGTGTGGTTACCTAACAGTGAGGAGGTTGTTTTACACCATAACTGTGCGTTCTTCGAGACCTCTGGGAAATCGGAATAGTGGGAGGGTTGTGCGCACGTAATCCAGGATAACCACACCGTCTGCTATTTACGTGGCAGATGGCCGTCCTAAGTCGGCACCGGTTGCCCATTGGTCTCGTTGGTTTATGTGTAGTCTTTTGTGTTTCATGTTTCTATGTTGTGAGTTGGTGTTCCTTGTCCCTTTTGCGTCTCTTTCTGTGGGTATCTGTTCTGTGTTTTTTGCATGGGTGTTTTGGGATTTTGCTGTGGGTGCTGCAACCTAGTGTTGTTGGAGATCCCCTCCTTTCTCTTATACAACAATTGTGCGTCTACGGAGACCTCTGTATATTCGGATAAGTTGGAGAGTTGTGCGTAATCCGGATAACACACCATTTGCTAATAGAAAATGGCCATCCAAAGTCGGCGCTGGGTACACATTGGTTTCCTTCCTTTTACGTGTTGTCATTAATATTTAATATTTCTTTACATCTGTTTCGTATGATGTTCTAGGGAATATTGTTGTGGGTTTTTTTTATCTATTTTTGTATTTCGTCTGATATTATTTATGTGTCACTTTCTTGTGGGTTTGTTTCGCTGGGTGAGTGCAGGTTGGTCATGCTGGAGATCATTCCCTTTTCTTTATTTGAATATCCTACTGAATCGACCCTACAGGAAATTTGGAGCCGAGCTCTCTGTTAAGTAAATACACAAATTTAAATTCTAAAAAAAACCAGAGGGCGCTATTGAAATGAAGTTGGGCGGAAAAGCACTTTTGCTGGCAACATCACTGATAAGATTTAATATTCGAAACACTTGTCTGGCGCATGAAAATACCTACTTTATTTGAATCTGTCATGGTTTTATGGGTATGTACTTTATTAATGATTTATACTGCCATCCATAAATTAGTGTACACCATTTCTGTTCATGTTGCTGTTCGAAAAAGAAAAGTTTCAAACTCTTTGTTGTTCAATTGCTAAACGTCATCAAATCCAATAACATCATTTCACAGCACGAAAAGCCGAGTTTCCATGTTTTGGAAACCACGTGGAAACTGCATGGAAACCTGAGGTTGACAGTTTCCAAGTGGTTTCCAAGGCATGGAAACCTGGCTCAGGTTTCCACGTAGTTTCCACCGGGTTTCCATTTTGGAAACTTGGTTGAGTGGTTTCCATTAGGTTTCCATTTTGTAAACTACTAGTCAAAATTAAAGAAGCAATATTATTCATTTATTTTTACTTTGACTTTGGGGAAGTTGACGGATCCGGCCCATAATCGACATGCGGACGGCCTTCGATATCTCAGGAACTATGCAAATTCGGTACACTAGCTCCGTACGGCGACTTTACATACATACCATAACGGCACGGTGGACTATTTTTATTTATTTCTTTATTCATTTATTTACAACACATTCGTTCGTTATACAAATACAATTGTGATTAATTGATTAATTAATTAATTTATTTATTTATGAATTAATGAATTAATTAATTTATTTTTTTTCTATTATTTATCTACTTATTTATCTATCTATTTACGCATCTTTTTTTTATTTTTTATTTATTTATTATTTTTTTTGTTTTTGGTTTCTTATATCAACTATATATAACGTATATTAGAAAAAAACTGTTTGTTCTAATTCATTTTTTTCCTAGTATTTATAATACCGGTAATACATTTCTAGAAAGAAACTTTATAAAATTAATATGTAAAATGTTTTCATTCATAAATTCCATAGAGCATAAGCCATTTATTCTCTAAAGCCAGCGGAGTGGTTTAATTTCAAGTATATACACAGACACCGGTTATGTAACGTTTGACCCCATGCAAATTGCATGTCAATTGGAATTCACTTATATTGTCGGGGGCGGTGCGACACTGTGACAAGTACACGGTTACTGCATGACGCAGCATGTTAGTTTGTAACGCCGCTAGGAAATATCTTGCATGGAGAGAGAGAGAGAGAGAGAGAGAGAGAGAGAGAAAGAGAGAGAGAGAGAGAGAGAGAGAGAGTTTTCGTCATGTTTATAATTTTAATAAAATTCGAAAAATCAGCTTGAATGTACTTTACACAAATATACGTACTCAGTCATGCATCTATTAAAAAATCTGAAGTTATTCGTACATGGCGTATGTACATATATATATATATACTGTACGTTTTAATTAACATAGTGTAATATAGTTTTATGAGTAAATAAAGCCTAGAAAAGGGTAGACTAGGCAGTGGTGGATCCAGTGCCCCCTTTACTTGGGGTCAAGGGGCAAATTTTGTCGATTTTTAACGAAAATGTCTGATTTTGGAAAATTGTGGGTCAGTGCCGGGGGCGGACGCCCATCCGCCTCCCCCCTCGATTTTGCCACTGCTATGATTGAAGCTCATACTGAAGCTCATACTGCCAGCAGCGAGAGAGAGACTCAGATATGCATAAAGTGAAAAAAAGGCAAGAAAAAGACTGAAAGGAAACATACTAAAATTATGGTTATTTCCTAGTTTCTCATTCAAACTGAATATAACTAATAGAGTATAATTTAAGATCAATGTAAGTATGTTTGTCTGTTCTTTGTATTAATTGTGACTCGCTTGTAGTTCTACATACTAGTATCTATACAAAAAAACTAACAATAATAAAGATAAAACGATTTATAACAACATATGAAATCCTTTTTAAAAAATCGATTTTGAAAGAAATAAGGCACGGTCCATTTAATATTTTCGGGGGGGGGGGTCAGAACAAGATTATTTTTTCGCCTCGGACCGGAGCAGAATTATTTTTTTCTCGCAGAGTTGGAGCAAGAAAATTTTTTCAGACATATAGTGTGCAATATATTAAGATTAGAATGTTTGTGTTTTATCGATAGAGCCGGGAATTTTTTGAGAATTTTAAGCGAAATTTTATAGTAATTCTTCAAATTCAGATTACTTGTAAGAACAAGATTATTTTTTTCTGACAGACCATAAGCAAATTATTTTTTTTCATCAAAATTCAGAGCAAAATTATTTTTTTCGAAAAAAAACCCCAAGCGCCCCCCCCCCTCCCCCAGGATATCAAATGGACCGTACCTAATACAATTTAAAAATCAATTATTGTACATTGATCAGCTTTAATATTGTCATGGTACAACATAGGAGGATCAAGGATTTTGGAGGAACGAGAATTTTTCCAAGATTTCTCGCATCCTCTATACCTGTATTTTTCAGTTAATTGCCTTTCGAACTTTATTTACAAAGGTGTAATGTATTATAAGGGACATCATTTGAAATTGATAATAAATTATAATTATGTATTTGATAAAATCTGGCAAGCGTAAGTGAGCCCAGGAATATTTTGAAATGCTCACCGTTAAAAACTTAATAAGAATGAAAGATTTAATACAAATTATTTTTCAAATATTATGACAACAAAAGGGGAATCGGGTTAATCTTATGAAAATTAAAACATCTATATATATGAACTTTATCAAAACTCCAGGAGGGAGGGGTCGGAACCCCCCCCCCCCCGACCCTCTGGATCCGCGCTTGTACAAAACAAATAAAAAGTTTCCATACTTCTTTGAATGAAATATCAGAGAGCCAGACAGAGAGACCGACGACCGAAACACTGGGCAGGCGGTCTTCCCAGACTGCTTGATGCCAGTGGTGCTTTTTAATTTTTTCCGAGGTCAAAAGAGGTAAGACTTTGGAAAATTACACGAATTCGTAGAGTGAAAATAAAATAATGATATTAAACTCTACCACGAACTTAAATAATGATTAACAGAAAAAAATTAATCGTTCAGGATGATTTTGCGGGCTCAGAATTTCAAAATAAATTTTGACCAATCAGAAGCGAGCATTTATTTTTGAGCAGAGGAAACGCTGGAACGGCCTGTCCACCAAAATTCTACACATAAACTAAAGAAAACACGCATTCTGTTGCAATGGATAGGTAAGATGAGAAGATCAATGGTGAAAATTAAGTATTATATACTATTTGCTTCTTTTTTACAGATGTATGTATGTCGATATTGCTGGCTCAGCCCATGCATTGTTTTCAGAATTTTGTCCAGTGTCTGTTCGAACCAGAAATCTGTAACATTGCCGTTAATTAACCTTTTCTTACAAGGAATCACATTTCTTAGTTACTTTTAAATTAATTTGATTTGAATCTGCAATTCAAATCCCATTATTTATGGTCAGATGGTCAGTGATGAGCTGGCCGCCCCCCCTCCTGATAGTCATGTTCAGAGTTTTTACAGTTCTACTGAATGTGGAAAATGAACTCATGGAAAAACCATCTATAAGGACGAAGTCAAAACACTGTTATTATACCCCCTGCAAACAAGTTTACTGTCCGCGCGGCTCACTTCGGAAATTAGATAAATGTGATTTTGACTATTTTATCATTCAGAAATTTTATTAAAATTGATACCATTCATTAGATCTCGCTTAGTCGTAAATTTTGGTATAAGTTATATGATCGTCGGTGCACGCAATTAAATTTTATAAACAAAACAAGTTTTAGATGGGCCATTTCCAATGCTTATTTTTCCCGTGACGTCGTGACGCACTCCATAGGCTCAATGTAAACTCGGCCATGTCACGCTAAAATTTAACATTGAAAACGCCCCATCTCATATTTATTTTATCTGTATGATATGATTGCATAAACCCACGACCATATAACATATACCAAATGTTACGACTAAGCGAGAATCTATTCAATGATATAGATTTTATTTTAATTTTTGCATAACAAAGCAATCAAAATCGTGTTCATCCAGTTTCCGAAGTGAGCCGCGCGGACAGTAGGGGGTACATAGGAATCACCCTGTCCGTCCGTATGTCTGTCTGTCTGTCCGTCCGGTTAAGTTTCAAAAGCAGATTTCTTTTATACTATTAATGGTAGCCTTTCATATTTCATACACACATTCACCATAAAGAGTACTACATTTTGGTACCATGACTTTTGACCCTGTGACCTTGACCTTCAGCCTATACAACATTTTATGTTAAGAAGTTTTGAAAGCAGATTTCTTTTATACTGTTAAAGGTAGGACTTTCATCCAAACATGGCATCTTCTCGTAGACGACAGTGCAGGTCGTCCTTGAACTTCGTCTGGTGTGATCATGTGACGCTTGATCGACTTACTACGTCACACGTCTTGGAAGTGTACATATGGATCACATACATTTTGACACATGTAATCACTAGAGGATAGACAGCGTCGATTGATAAATGAATTTTGAATCTGTGTTGAAGCAGTAAATAGAATGGGCATTTAATGGGAAATTGTTCAAATGTCATGTGATAGGGTCTTGCGTTTATTGAAAAATGCAGTGCAGTTGGTTTGGTACCTTCATATAAGGGAAACGCAGTAGATATGTAAATATAAGAAAATGTAAATGCATACAGAGGGACACAGCGATTGGAAATCTATGGTTCCTGGGCAGTTTTTATGCGTCAGGGACGCAGGTTGTAGATGCAAATTAATCCCTGAACTTTTACACTCTTATCAAGCTGATTTAATTTACTTTTCAATTTTTCTTTCAGTATACCTGGTGTAGCCTTGACATTACTTTCTTATCCAAACATGTGTACACTGCACTATCAGCATTATCAGAGGCCATCTATGACATCTTAATTGTATATCTGATGCTGAATGTGGAAAAGAATGTTATACATATTCAAAAGATGTAGAGTACTATAACCAAAAGTTGCCATGGACATGGATCAAGGATTGGTATGACTTAAAGTTAAACATGTATTATATTAACAATTGTAATACATCATCATGTATGTACAGTAAGGGTGAAACGTTAACCAAATTTCATAAACATGTACACAGAAGGCTGTAAACGAAACGTAAACGTTTAAACGCTTCTTGTACTTCTATTGTGAAAAGTGATATCCATTAATGTTTATTTGCAGACGTGGTCATAAATTGACATCAAAACAACTTAGTTATGCTTGACTACATTAATTCGTAACTTAAATTTAATATAATATCGCCGCCTTCTTTCCATAAAAGTACACGTTGCGTCTCAACTTTTATTGCTGGTTAAGTATGAAATGTATATGTTAATGAACATGTTTCAAATAAAATATAATAAGGTTTTCCTGTAAAATATGTTTATTAAAATATTGTCCTAAGATACAAGATAAATATTCCCGTAACAACGGTGCATTGATTTCAGCGCGGCGTGACGGGTTATTCTACGGTACTGAGTATAGCATGTTCAATTAAATATTTAACAATTTCAAAAATCTCGACTGAACACTGAGATCAGGGACGTATATAAAATATAAATATATATATACGTCCCTGCTGAGATGAAGAAATTTTTACGAAAATTTTATAACTATTGGCCAAGCGCCGCAAGCAACGGCCGGCCTTTTAGCGAGTATGATTCAAATAAGTTTTTTTTTTCTCCGTCCATTTTCTGCAGACAAAAGCGTATTTGAAATTATATTTTTACAAACAATATCATGCATTCATTGTAAAAGTGAGTCCATTGATAATGACGTAGCTGACATCCGCCAAAGAAATGATCGGGTGGTGGTTTAACTTTGTTCGATTTTATGTATACTCTATATTTGTGTGAATTTTTGCCTACTCAACGGACCTAGCTGAAGAAACGATGGGTCTTTATAGCGTTTTTATTTTTTTTTTCAATGGCTAGAGAAAATTTTGGGTGGCTAGTAGATTTTGGCACTCAACTAGCCCGGCTGGCTAGTGGTCAAAAAAGTTTTCATGAAGACTGTAATACGACATGCTGATGTTTCGTATGGCAATAAAACTTTCAACGATTCAAAAATCAAACTGTTATTTTCAAACGAGTTTGAGCAATTCCCACAATTCAATCATAGAAGTAAGTTACAAGAACAGTAACTCCATGGAAGGTTGGACACCAGGCCATCGAGGAAAGGGCGTTAATAAGCGGAGAAAGAGACGAAGAAATAGACGACTGTGACGGAGAAAGAGATATCAGAGATATAAGCTCCTTCATATGTATCAGGATAAGATTGATTTTCAGATAGATTTTCTTCCTGTTTTAAGCGTTTGTTGAAAGTTTGTCCTCTGTGTTCGAATCAAGGGATGCATACATAACATGATAACTCCGACAGTACATACATCTACGTACGTTAAATAAAGAATCTATTGCCTCACTTCGCGACTTCACGAAATCAATACAAGTATTGAGTTTTTAGAGTTATAACGATATTAAAGAAGATCTTTTGATTGTATGTACAGTAGTCCGTGTAAATGTTTAGAAATTATGAAAATGTTTACAGCCAAAAAAACGAAACGGATCCGTGTACACGTGTAAACGTTTCACCCTTAATGTACAGTATATTATTAAGAAGAGAATTTAATTTTAAATTAGGCCATTGAATCATAATTACACATTATTTGACACCTAGCTAAGAGACACGCATATCTGTTGTGATATATACTAAGAGTCGGCAGCTGACAATTGACAACTGAGATTTCTTATGTAGGAATAAGGAAGCTATAGAGTTGATTCACAGTCTATTTGGACAGAATATTGCAACATTAAAATAAAAAATGGACATGGCTGTGATTCAATATTTGCAAAAAAAGGGACTTTTGGCTACAAAAAAAGTCTGAATCAGTGGCATTTTTTCTGACCTGGTCGGGGCAAGGGGAAACAAACAATTTTTTAATTATGGCCTTATGTTTAAATTTTTTCATAGGCTTTTTAAAAATATACCGGTACCTTCAACATGTTCAATAGCTCTTGCAGCTCTCATTAATTATTGAAATAAATTGTCAAATACAGATAAAAGATTATTTCTGACTCAATGACTCATTAATATACATTTATATTAGTCTATTTTGATTAATATTGCATTTGGGTGAACTGCAGCAGCATTTACTTCAATTTTACAGAGCTCTCACACCCATTTTTGGGACTGGGGCCCGGGGCCTTTGAAATTGGGAAAAATAACAACATTTTCTCGGAAATGGGGAAAATATATAATATAAGGTTGGATGTCTTTTCACTTGAAAATGAGAATTTTTAACTTAAATTGTTAAATTTTCCATGAGATTTCAAATTGGGAAAAATGGTCAACAAACAGGAAAAAAAGATATTATTTTTCATTGGGAGTGGGGCGGAATATGGGCCTCAAATTAGGCTAATGGAGAGCCCAGGATAATAAGCCGGCAATCTGGCACTTTTTGTAAACTCTGAAGACGTATTTGATAAATTTAAACATATTAAATTTTCATTTTCACTTTCAGGTCAATATTGTACTGTTACCATTGAAGAACTAGAAGGACTGCATGAAAAATTAGCATCCAATGATGTCAATGTAAGCTTCTTACTATACTGAGTTGAGACACTTCATTTATGTTGCCTGCAACATAAGAGCGACATAAAGGGATCATTTGTCAGGCGTCTGCCTGTCCATCTGTCTGGTAGTCACACTTACATTTTTGGCTATAACTAACTTGATATACATCATACGTCTTTCAAATTTGTAGGGATGGTAAAGCATGATGTGACTAAATTTTTACCCAAATCAGATCAGGGTCATTTTCAAGGAAAAGGTCACACATTTTTGGTCAAACAACAAATAACTATTTATAACAGACACAGACAGATAAGTTGTGGGAGAAAAACAATCAAACAACACCATGAGGGAGGGATGGCTAAATCTCAACCCTCATGTACAAAATTTTGCTTGTCCACGACTCGGCAAGCCTCGTTCTTGACTTGCAGAATTTTTGCACACTCTGGTTGAAATTTCACCATCACCATATGGTATAATAGAGAGGTTGAGCAAACCGAACTTGTACATGTACGCATACGTCAAAAAGTTGTTTATGACGTCATCATATTTTGCGCTCCACGCACCTGTGTGACACGTTACACGTTCGGTATAACGTGTAAAGCGGTAAGTACACATTGATGATTACATGTACTTGTAGATTTTATAAGCAACTGAATGCAGATAACCTATGAAAACCTATATTCAATTTATTTGGGAACGTATGTACTTTCTGAATATTAGAAGGAATTGCAAATAAAATGTATCACATCTTAAAGAAGAACCCTAAAAGTTGACCAAAAATTTTACTCTTGAGGTTTAATTTTTATGTTATATAAATCTGATTACTTAGAATAGATAAATCAATTCACCGTCAATGCTGAATGTCCCTTACCTTTAGAATCTAGATGCCAAGTTATTGACGAATAAGCAGTTGTAAACAAAATATGAACGTATATACGATATGCACGTAGCAGTACTCGTTGTGACATCTGCTCAACCACATAACGTCAACGTGTAAACAGATAACGTGTTAATACACGCAAAGTTCTCGTACACGTACAAGTTGGGTTTGCTCAACCTCTCTTTGATTTTAATTCCATGGGGGATAAATTTGTGCCTTTTTGGAACTTCCACTTTCTTATAATTCATAAATTGTTGACATAAGCTTCTTGTGACATCCCAACCTGCAATATTAGTTCTCTACAACTGTAGTTTGTAATTTTGTTGCCGCTTACTATATTATTTTTTTTTTCATTCATTCCAGATGAGACAGATGACAGAAGAAAAAGTAGAGGACAGAAGAAAGAAATTTGTAACAGTGGTCTGAAACATCATGAACTGGGATTTCCGTCGAATGTCAATCTCTGCAGAATAACAAATTTTATCTGAAAGAGATCTCTTTGTGACTTTGTCTGTTTTTGGCAAGGATAAAATTTGTCCATCATTTCTACACACTTGTTTAAAAATATCTGTTTTTTTTTTTCAAAGAATACAAGTACATTTTATTTCTGTAGTGGTTTCAAAGAAACACGTCCATCTTTTTCTAAATTTCATTTCCATCTTAAAAAACATGATATATTAAACAAGGACAATGAAGAATGGAAGATGCCATTTTTAAATGTGAAAGCTCAAACATGTATATTTATGATTTCATGGAATCTTGTACATCTGATGTTGAATAAGCATGTATTCTGAATAAATATTACACAGTATGATAAGCATGTTTAAGGGTTTTTTATTATGACATAAAAAGTACATAGAAGAATATACATGTAGCCTTGATACTGATATAAAGGAATACGAAAAGTGCAGGATTCAAAACTTTCAAATTCACTGTATATACTAACACAAAAAGAGTTTTTCATACAGTTACAGTATATGGAAACCAGTTTACAAGATATGGAAACCAAAAGGAAACATCCAGTTTCCAACTAATTTCCATCATGGAAACCAGCTCTTATACAGTCTTACAAGATGTGGAAACCAAAAGGAAACTTGAGGTTTCCAACTCGATTCCAAGTGGTTTCCATCGTGGAAACCAGCTCTTATACAGGTTTACAAGGTATGGAAACCAGAAGGAAACTTGAGGTTTCCAACCCGATTCCAAGTGGTTTCCATCGTGGAAACCGGGCGGTTAGCGCTTTCCAAACACATGGAAACCACTGGTTTCCATAATGGAAACCTGGTGGAAACCACATGGAAACCCCGGGTTTCCATGTGGTTTCCACCAGGTTTCCAAGGTATGGAAACCTGTTTTTTCGTCCTGTGTTTGAAAACAGATAAATTTACAGTATTGACAAGACATGCACGTTTCGTTTACTTTGCCCTCCTAAGTGATCCTAAATCTAAACAATGTAATATGGCCAAAGAGTGTGAAAATGTTTATGTTTAATAGCTATTCTCTGTAAGCATTTGCACTTTTATGAAGGACGCATGGCACGGTATGTCTCCGATTTTGATAAAATTTATACATCAGGTTGGGTCTGACCAAAAAGTAAAAAATTGTTAAAATTTTTCTTATTTTCACATCCAGTTGCCATGGAAACGGACATTGAATATTGAAAAAATGCATTTTCGGCATTTCTGAAGTCAGATACATAATTTATGCATCATAATCTAAAGCAAACACTGATGAATTATCAGTACCCTACCATTGATCTTTTAAGTTAAGTAATGATAATGTTGGGTTAATAGTCTTATCTATATGTTTCCATAGCAACAACACAGATACCCTATCAATAGTGTTTTGGGCATTTTTTTTTTCAAAATTCAATGATAAATAACTTACATTTTTTAGTTGTTTATGCAAATAAAATATAAGCATTCACATTGGAACAAAGTTTGTGTTCGTCTTTATGGCATCATGAACTCAAATCGCGAAAATGAAAGAATTTTTTTTACAATATTTAGAGTCCTTTTTCACTAGATCATTGAACTTTAATTCAAAGTGATGATACGTAATGAATGTATTAAAGTAGATCTTTCATTACATGAAGGAAATAATTTGAAAAATATTCAGGAAATAGTCCGTTGCTATGGGAACGATTGCATAAAGTTGCACATAGGCCAACCTTAAGTCCTTGGATATGGGCATTCCAGGTTAAGTTATCTGAAAAATTTTAAATCTTAATTAAAGTTTAGACTTTGCTCTATCATATTTGTAAAAAAAAATTGTGTAAGCCTGTTTCGTTTTTAGAGGAAAAGGCTTCTAAAACAGCAAAAATGCTTAGATTTAGACTGTATGGCCAAATTAGTATAGCAACCATTAATTATTTGAAAGTTTTTTTTCTTGTATTTTGATTGAGGCTTACTTAATCTTTATTGATATTGAATTTTAATTATCTGGGATAAGATATTACTGTTTTATGAAAATAATTAAAAAAAAAAATGCTTGCCATGGTAACATATGTTCCCAATAACTTTTTCACGGTTTTTGAAAGAGCTCTTCGTGTTGGATGCATTCCAAAAATTTTTGTTTAATCATCATGATGCAAAAACTTAGAAATAATTCTGAAGTGGCAAAATTCGTCATATTAAAGACCATATTTACCGTTGCCAAGGTAACTTATGGACATAGCAACAAGTGGTTTTATCTTGGATTTGCTAATTTTTTAAAATATATTCCATTTCTTTATCATATACCCATCAAGAGAGAAGGAAAATTGGAAATACAAACAGCATTTTGAAATGAATTTATTAAAATTAGGGAATTATGTTGTCATGGTAACCAGACTTTTTACAATATCAGACACTACTAGTGAGCTTCTTTAAAAATTTTACATCCTAATCTTAAGGATGCATAGAAAATCTTCAATAAATGTTGTATAAAGACCAAATTATAGAGCTTCAAATTAGTTAAATTTTGCCAATCTCAACTTTAAAGGCAGTTGCAATGGTAACTAGATGACCTAGAAATAAAAGTTTGGTCAAATTTACCCTTTTTCATTGGTCCCTACTTATGTGTGAAATTTCATGAAAATCGGAGACCATGCGTGCCGAAATTGTTTAAATGGTTACAGAGAATTCCTATTAAAACGTAGCAGAATGGGCGGGATATGATGTTATAGAAGAAGAAGGGAGGAGGTCTCCAACAAGACCCCGTTAGAGCATCAAGAGCAAAACACCAAAACACCCCGATGCAAAAACACAAAAGACGAGTACAGCACGAGACGGAAAAGAGACACACGACATGTAAACATCAAACACAAAAGACTACACATAAACCGACGAGACCAATGGGCAACCGACTTTGGACGGCCATCTGTCACGCAAGTAGCAAATGGTGTGGTTATCCTGGATTACGTGCGCACAACCCTCTCACTTCTCCAATTATCCAGAGGTCTCGAAGAACGTACAATTGTGGTGTTAAACAACCTCCTCACTGTAAGATGACATCACACAAACAAGACCGCGAAACGCAGAGGCCCCAGAGACACAGATGAATACGTAAATGGATATAAAAATAGGGCATGCGTAATACAGTCCGTTCTCTGTCGGCTGTAGCGAACTCATGTATGAAATCACCCGAGGAGTCCGACTGACAATCAGAGAGGACAGGTGGTCGGGGCCCTGTCTTCTCTAAAGAGGTTTGGACAGGGCCCGTCATGGAGTCCCGTCGTTACAGTCAGTCAGAGTGCAAATCTTAAGGATGCGCTTGTACATGACTGTAGATTGGTCAAGTACCAAGCCTAGTGTCCGTCTGGTGACATTAGGATCATATCCACGGTATAAAAGGCGTTTGATGATTCTGACGCATTTTCGATGGTTATGCTGCCTACATTTGATCCTTTTTATTTTGTTTATCATATCACCATAGAAGACATGTTGTGAAATACCCATAGTAATGAACTCTGTTGCATGTATATATCCGGATTTTAAAAGAAGTTGACTGTAATTTTTGTTAAATTTCCAGAAAGTCTTAACTAGTTTATGAAAGCAGAAACCTTGACTTAAAGGTTTTTTTGTAATTTGTAAATTTCTACTGTGAAAATCCAAAATATCAGTACATGCTCTAGCGTACCGGATGAGCTGTGATATGTCAATGCCGTATGACGCTAATCTTGGAACATCACCATGAAGCCAGGGGAAATTTACTATGTTGAATCCAAAATCATCCCTTTTGTCATATACACTTGTATGAATCTTTCCGTTTATAATTTTGATATTTAGGTCCAAAAAGGGTGTTTCTGTATTTGAAAGGTTTGCCTTGTTAAGTGTTAATTCTTGTGGATAAATTTCATTCTTATATAATTCAAAAGCAGGATTGTCAATGGTTAGAATATCATCCAGATACCTAGAAGTATTATTGAAACATTTCAGATCATCAAATTTTCCACGTTTTAAGAATTTTAAGAAATTTTGATAACAGAAATTTTCGAATGCGTTGAAGGAACAGACGATCAACCGAAGTAATCGTACATGTGCCCTTGGGGACTCCTGGTTCACCAACAATGACAATCACCAAGTGGTTTCAAATATTAAACGTCTTCAAATTCAACACGATCATTTAAAAACAGTTCAATTTGCAGTATGGACCAGACATGCACGTTTCGGGTATTTAACCCTCGTCGTCAATGATCCTCACTCTAAACGATGTTATATGGCCAAAGGGTGTAAAAATCATTATGTCTTAAAATGTACCGAAAAAAACGTAGCAGGATGGATGTAGATAGATGGATGCTTATATAAACCTTATAATAATAATCATCTACTTGCGTGACAAACGGCCGTCCAAAGTCGGCACCGGTTACCAATTGGTCTCGTCGGTTTATGTGTAGTCTTTTGTGTTTGACGTTTACATGTCGTGTGTCTCTTTTCCGTCTCGTGCTGTACTCGTCTTTTGTGTTTTTGCATCGGGTGTTTTGGTGTTTTACTGTTGATGCTGCAGCGGGGTCTTGTTGGTGATCTCCTCCCTTCTTTTATGTCATATTGTCAAGATTGAAATACATGCTCTTTTTAAACTAATCAAGCTATCTCCTTAGATTGCTCTATGGTAAATAATCAAGCTCTCTCCTTAGCTGGCTCTATGGTGACTAATCAAGCTCTCTCCTTAGCTGGCTCTATGGTGACTAATCAAGATCTCTCCTTAGCTGGCTCTGTTGTAACGTATCAATCTCTCTACTTAGCTGGCTCTATGGTAACTCATCTAGCTCTCTCCTTAGCAGGCTCTTTGGTATCTACTCAAGCTCTCTCCTTAGCTGGCTCTATGGTACCTAATCAAGCTCTCTCTTTAGCTGGCTCTATGGTAACTTATAAAGCTCTCTCCTTAGATGGCTCTATGGTATCTAATCAAGCTCTCTCCTTAGCTGGCTTTATGGTAATTTATCAAGCTATCGCCTTAGCTGGCTCTGTGGTATCTAATCAAGCTCTCTCCTTAGCTGGCTCTATGGTACCTAATCAAGCTCTCTCTTTAGCTGGCGCTATGGTAACTTATAAAGCTCTCTCCTTAGATGGCTCTATGGTATCTAATCAAGCTCTCTCCTTAGCTGGCTCTATGGTAACTTAACAAGTTATCGCCTTAGCTGGCTCTGTGGTATCTAATCAAGCTCTCTCCATAGCTGGCTGCATGGTACCTAATCAAGCTCTCTCTTTAGCTGGCTCTATGGTACCTTATAAAGCTCTCTCCTTAGATGGCTCTATGGTATCTAATCAAGCTCTCTCCTTAGCTGGCTCAATGGTAACTTATCAAGCTATCTCCGTGGCTGGCTCTGTCGTAACTTATCAAGCTCTCTCCTTAGCTGGATCTATCGTAACTTATCAAGCTCTCTCCTTAGCTGGTTCTATCCTTACTAATCAAGCTCTCTCCTTAGCTGGCTCTATGGTAACTTATCAAGCTATCTCTTTACCTGGCGCTATGGTAACTTAGCAAGCTCTCTACTTGGCTGACTCTTTGGTGACTTAGCAAGCTCTCCCCTTGGCATGGGCTATGGTAACGTATCAAGCTATCTCCTTAGCTGGATCTATCGTAACTTATCAAGCTCTCTCCTTAGCTGGTTCTATCCTTACTAATCAAGCTCTCTCCTTAGCTGGCTCTATGGTAACTTATCAAGCTATCTCTTTACCTGGCGCTATGGTAACTTAGCAAGCTCTCTACTTGGCTGACTCTTTGGTAACTTAGCAAGCTCTCCCCTTGGCTGGGGCTATGGTAACGTATCAAGCTATCTCCGTGGCTGGCTCTGTCATAACTTATCAAGCTCTCTCCTTAGCTGGATCTATCGTAACTTATCAAGCTCTCTCCTTAGCTGGTTCTATCCTTACTAATCAAGCTCTCTCCTTAGCTGGCTCTATGGTAACTTATCAAGCTATCTCTTTACCTGGCGCTATGGTAACTTAGCAAGCTCTCTACTTGGCTGACTCTTTGGTAACTTAGCAAGCTCTCCCCTTGGCTGGGGCTATGGTAACGTATCAAGCTATCTCCTTAGCCGAATCTATAGTAACTTATGAAACCCTCTTCTTAGCTGGCTCTATGGTATATATTTCTGGGTCATTTATATTCACTATATTGATTTCCTGTTTCTTGGCCTCGAGAATCACCCATGTTACATTAATTGTTAAAATTCGCAAATGGTACAGTAAATTATTACGATAGAATATGATATATATTTCAATGACAAATATGGGTAATGATCATATCTCTGTATACAGCACAATGACAAATATGGATAGTGACCACATCCCTGTATACAGCACAATGACAAACATAGATAATGACCGTATCCCTGTATACAGCACGATGACAAATATGGATAATGACCATATCCCTGTATACAGCACAATGACAAATATGGATAATGACCATATCCCTGTATACAGCACGATGACAAATATGGATAATGACCAAATATCCCTGTATACAGCACAAAATCGATAATTCAGAAACCGAAGGCATACAAAATCAGGATATAACAGGAACCAAAGCAAAGAAACAAAAACCTACACCATATGAAAAGGAGCGACATGGCGGATATATGTAAATCAAAAGGATGTTCTGTAAGACTAATCGTTACCTGTAGTCATAAGTACACTGCTAGGTCACAATATTTACTTTTATCTCATACATTTAAGATTCCTAACCACTAACAAAACTAGTGTATATCAACACATAACTTAAATATTTTTAAATTTCTAAATTTTGCATAATGACAGATTACAAATCTGCACTTATATTTTTGTATATTTTATCAAAAGGTTTTCCTATTGATGAAATTTCTACTATTTTATGAAAAGTTTTGTGCTCAGGTTCAATTTTAATAGGACGTTTAATCAAACAAATGATACAAAGAGAGAAATTTAAATAAGACTTAATCTTCAATTTGGTCATACTAACTTTTATTCTATAGCTTGCACCATATATGTAATATGATTAATTTGATATATGAATAATTTATGTTTTAAAAAAGTACAAAAGCGTCACCTTATACATGTATATATTCCTCACTTGCACTGGACTCAGGAGATGACATTTTCACCCACTGTGAACTAGGATATCCATGGAAAAGCTTGAAAAAAGATATCATGTTCTCCCACGACAATACTTGTCTTACCCCTATGGGGTAAGATAACATTTTCACGTGCCTTTTGACTGTAACGTCAATTGTGACGTCATACATGATTGCTGAGTTAGCCGATCAAACTATGAAAAGTAATACATTAAATTTCAATTTTGAACACTTTTTAGACAGTGGGAAAAAAAATAATCAATCCCCAAATGTGATCAGGGACGCGGAAATGCAACCCTCGTGTCAAGGATTTACTTCTATCCACGACTCGACAAGCCTCGTCGTGGTACAAGCAAATCCTGGACACTCGGATTGGATTTCTTGTCCCTGATTATATCTGGGGATACATTCTATTAGTCTTACCCCTATGAGGAAAGATACTATTTTCACGTGCCTTTTGACTGCAACCTCAGTTATGACGTCATATATGATTGCCGCGTTTGTCGATCAAAACTGTTTGTCATTCTTGTTTCTATGGTGCTGTGTTATTGTCTTCATCTGTTTATCCTTCGTATTTCTATGGTGCTGTGTTATTGTCTCCGTCTGTTTGTTCATTGTGTTTCTATTGAAGCCGTGTTATTGTCTCCGTATGTTTGACCTTCGTGTTTCTATGGTGTTGTGTTATTGTTTCCGGCTGTTTGTCTTTTATTTTTCTATGGTGCTGGGTTATTGTCTCCGTCTGATTGTCGTGCGTGTTTATATGGTTCTTTGTTATTATATCCGTCTGTTTGTCCTTCGTGTTTTTATGGTGCCGTGTTTTTGTCTCCGTCTGTTTGTCCTGCGTATTTCTATGGTGCTGTGTTATTGTCTCCGTCTGTTTGTCCTTGGTATTTCTATGATGATGTGTTATTGTCTTTGTCTGTGTGTCGTGCGTGTTTATATGGTTCTGTGTTATTGTCTCCGTCTCTTTGTCCTTCATGTTTCTATTAAGCTGTCTTATTTTCTCCGTCTGTTTGTTTTTCTTGTTTCTATGGTGCGGCGTTATTGTCTCCGTTTGTTTATCCGTTGTGTTTCTATTCTTCTGTGTTATTGTCTCCGTCCGTTTGCCCTTGGTATTTCAATAAAGCTGTGTTATTGTCTCCATTCGTTTGTCCTTCGTGTTTCTATGGTGCTTTGTTATTATCTTCGTTTGTTTGTTCTTCGTATTTCTATGCTGCTGTGTTATTGTCTCCGTCTGTTTGTCCTTCATATTTCTATGGTGCTGTGCTATTATCTCCGTTCGTTTGTCCTTCGTATTTCTATGGTGCTATGTTATAATCAACGTTTGTTTGTCCTTCGTATTTCTATGGTGCTGTGCTATTTTCTCCGTCTGTTTAGCCTTCATGTTTCTATGGTGATGTGTTGTTTTCTCCGCTTGTTTGCCTTTTGTATTTCTATGAAGCTTTATTATTGTCTCCGTCTGTTTTGTCCTTGGTGTTTCTTTCGTGCTGTGTTATTGTCTCCGTCTGTTTGTCCTTCGTGTTTCTATGGTGCTGTGTTATTCTCTCCGTCTGGTTATCCTTCGTGATTCTATGGTGCTGTGTTATTGTCTGCGTCTGTGTGTCGTGCGTGTTTATGTGGTTCTGTGTTATTATCTCCGTCTGTTTGTCCTTCGTTTCTCTATGGTGCTGTTATTTTCTCGGTCTGTGTGTCGTGCCTGTTTATATGGTTCTGTGTTATTATCTATTGTGCTGTGTTTCTATGAAACAGTGTTATTGTCTCCGTCTGTTTGTCCTTCGTGTTTCTATGGTGCTGTGTTATTGTCTCCGTCTGTTTGTCCTTCGTGTTTCTATGGTGCTGTGTTATTGTCTCCCTTAGTTTATCCATTGTATTTCTATCGTTCTGTGTTATTGTCTCTGTCTGTTTGTCCTTCGTGTTTCTATGGAGCTGTGTTATTGTCTCCGTCTGTTTGTCCTTCGTGTTTCTATGGTGTTGTGTTATTGTCTCCGTCTGTTTGTCTTTTATGTTTCTATGGTGCTGGGTTATTGTCTCCGTCTGTTTGTCCTTCGTTTCTCTATGGTGCTGTTATTTTCTCGGTCTGTGTGTCGTGCTTGTTTATATGGTTCTGTGTTATTATCTCCGTCTGTTTGTCCTTCGTGTTTCTATTGTGCTGTGTTTCTATGAAACAGTGTTATTGTCTCCGTCTGTTTGTCCTTCGTGTTTCTATGGAGCTGTGTTATTGTCTCCGTCTGTTTGTCCTTCGTGTTTCTATGGTGCTTTGTTATTGTCTCCCTTAGTTTATCCATTGTATTTCTATCGTTCTGTGTTATTGTCTCCGTCTGTTTGTCCTTCGTGGTTCTATGGTGCTGTGTTATTGTCTCCGTCTGTTTGTCCTTCGTGTTTCTATGGTGCTTTGTTATTGTCTCCGTCTGTTTGTCCTTGTTATTTCTATGGTGCTGTGTTATTGTCTCCGTCTGTTCGTCCTTCGTGTTTCTATTGTGCCGTGTTATTGTGTCCGTCTGTTTGTTATTCTTGTTTCTATGGTGCTGCGTTATTGTCTCCGTCTGTTTGTCCTTCGTGTTTCTACTGTTCTGTGTTATTGTCTCCGTCCGTTTGCCCTTGGTATTTCAACGAAGCTGTGTTATTGTCTCCATTCGTTTGTCCTTCTTATTTCTATGGTGTTGTGTTATTGTCTCCCTTAGTTTATCCGTTGTCTTTCTATTGTTCTGTGTTTTTGTCTCCGTCCGCTTGCCCTTGGTATTTCAATGAAGCTGTGTTATTGTCTCCATTCGTTTGTCCTTCGTATTTCTATGGTGTTGTGTTATTGTCTCCGTTTGTTTGTCCTTCGTATTTCTATGGTTCTGCGGTATTATCTCCGTTTGTTTTTCCATCGTATTTCTATGGTGCTGTGTTATTGTCTCCGTCTGTTTATCCTTCATGTTTCTATGGTGCTATGCTATTATCTACGTTTGTTTGTCCTTCGTATTTCTATGGTGATGTGTTGTTTTCTCCGCTTCTTTGCCTATGGTATTTCTATGAAGCTTTATTATTGTCTCCGTCTGTTTGTCCTTGGTGTTTCTCTGATGCTGTGTTATTGTCTCCGTCTGTTTATCCTTCGTGATTCTATGGTGCTGTGTTATTGTCTCCGTCTGTGTGTCGAGCGTGTTTATATGGTTCTGTGTTATTATATCCGTCTTTTTATCCTTAATATTTCTATGGTGCGCTGTTTGTCTCCGTCTGTTTGTTTTGTATTTCTATGTTGCTGTGTTATTGTCTCCGTCTGACCGTCCTTGGTGTTTCTATAGTGCTGTGTTATTGTCTCCATTATTTAGTCCTTGGTGTTTCTATGGCTCTGTGTTGTTGTCTCCGTCTGTTTGTTTTTAGTGTTTCAATGGTGTTGTGTTATTGTCTCCGTCTGTTTATCCTTCATCTTTCTATGGTGCTGTGATATTGTCTCCTTCTATTTATACTTCATGTTTCTATGTTTATAATTTATTGTCTCCGTCTGTTTGTCCTTCGTGTTTCTATGGTCCTGTGTTATTGTCTCCGTCTGTTTGTCCTTCGTGTTTCTATGGTGCTGTGTTACTGTCTCCGTCTCTTTGCTTCATGTTTCTCTGGTGTTCTTGTATTATCTCCGGCTATTGATCCTTCAAGTTTCTATGTTGCTGCGTTATTGTCTCCGTCTGTGTGTCTTATGTGTTTATTTGGTTCTGTGTTATCATCTCCGTCTTTTTGTCTTTCGTGTTTCTATCGTGTTGTGTTATTGTCTCCGTCTGTTTGTTCATCGTATTTCTATAGTGCTGTGTCATTGTTTCCTTCTGTTTGTCCTTCGTGTGTATATGGTGCTGTGTTATTGTCTCCGTCTGTTAGTCCTTCGTATTTCTATGTTGCTGTGTTTTTGTCTTCGTCTGTTTGTCCTTGATGTTTCTATAGTGCTGTGTTACTGTTTGTATCTGTTTGTCCTTCTTGTTTCTATGAAGCTGTGTTATTGTCTCCGTCTGTTTGTCCTTCGTGTATCTATGGTTCTGTGTTATTGTCTCCGTCTGTTTGTTCATTGTATTTCTATGGTGATGTGTTGTTGTCTCCGTCTGTTTGTCCTTCCCCTTTATATGGTGCTATGTTATTGTCTCCGTCTGTTTATACTTCGTGTTTCTATGGTGCTGTGTTATTATCTCCGTTCGTTTGTCCTTCGTATTTCTATGTTGCTGTGTTTTTGTCTTCGTCTGTTTGTCCTTGATGTTTCTATAGTGCTGTGTTACTGTTTGTATCTGTTGTCCTTCTTGTTTCTATGAAGCTGTGTTATTGTCTCCGTCTGTTTGTCCTTCGTGTTTATATGGTGCTGTGTTATTGTCTCCGTCTGTTTATACTCCGTGTTTCTATGGTGCTGTGTTATTATCTCCGTTCGTTTGTCCTCGGTATTTCTATGGTGCTGTGTTATTGTCTCCGTCTGTTTGTCCTTCGTATTTCTATGTTGCTGTGTTTTTGTCTTCGTCTGTTTGTCCTTGATGTTTCTATAGTGCTTTGTTACTGTTTGTATCTGTTTGTCCTTCTTGTTTCTATGAAGCTGTGTTATTGTCTCCGTCTGTTTGTCCTTCGTGTTTCTATGGTGCTGTGTTATTGTCTCCGTCTGTTTGTTCATTGTATTTCTTCTATGGTGATGTGTTGTTGTCTCCGTCTGTTTGTCCTTCGTGTTTATATGGTGCTGTGTTATTGTCTCCGTCTGTTTATACTTCGTGTTCCTATGATGCTGTGTTGTTATCTCCGTTCGTTTGTCCTTGGTATTTCTATTGTGCTGTGTTATTGTCTCCTTCTGATTATCCTTCGTGTTTCTATGGTGCTGTGTTATTATCTCCGTTCGTTTGTCCTTGGTATTTCTATGGTGCTGTGTTATTGTCTCCGTCTGATTATCCTTCGTGTTTCTATGGTGCTGTTTCATTGTCTCCGTCTGTTTGTCCTTTGTATTTCTATGGTGCTGTGTTATTGTCTCCGTCTCTTTGTCTGTCCTACGTCTTTCTATGGTGCTGTGTTATTATCTCCGTTTGTTTGTCCTTCGTGTTTCTATGGTGATGTGTTATTGTCTCCGTCTTTTTATCTTTTATGTTTCTATGGTGCTATGTTATTATCTACGTCTGTTTCTCATTCGTATTTCTATGGGACTGTGTTTTTGTCTCTGTTTAGCCTTCATGTTTCTATGGTGATGTGTTGTTTTCTCCGCTTGTTTGCCTTTGGTATTTCTATGAAGCTTTATTATTGTCTCCGTCTGTTTTTCCTATGTGTTTCTATGGTGCTGTGGTAGTGTCTCAGTCTGTGCGTCGTGCGTGTTTATATGGTTCTGTGTCATTATGCAAAAACACAAAGCAGACAAGCACATAAAGAGACGCATAAGGGACAAGGAACGTCAACGCACAAAAAGAAAATGATCTGAAGATAAATTTATTTTCGCTAATCTTAGATAGCGTTGGAGCATTTTAAGAGGACAAGCTATTGTTGAGCCTTCTGCAATTATAACTTCATCCCCATGTCTATATTGGCCAGTCTTACTCTTGGTAAGACTGACCAATATAGACATGGGCATTCTTAAGAAACACTGATTGATTCAGGCTAAATATCATTGTTGCATTCGCACAAAATAAACTATATCCTTTGGTTAAAAACACCTCCCCTAAAAGACGGTTCATAAAAATTCCATTTATTAACAAAGGATTTGATCTTCTGAACATCTCTAATATTTTTCGGGATCATCGCGTACAAAGTGCCATTCCTCAATATTTTGAAAATTTAGAACCTCCTCTTATTTGTTACAAATATAAGAGACCTATTCGAAATTTCGTTTTTAACTACAACAAAGTTACACAAGATCCTTAGATACTTGAATCATGTCCTGCTTCTTGAGAATGTGCAACATCTGCATATCTATATAAACCAGCTGGTCATATTATTACAGGTGACTTTTCAATTATCAAAGACAGGCAGTTCCGTGGTCTTCTTAAGAAAGGACCTAAGTATATAACAGTCCAGGAGAATACTAAAAATAGTAATATTACTTAAAACTGTAATATTACTGTTAACTATAATCCCTGAAATTATTGAAAACAGTAATGCTGCCAGCCTATATTACATATTTCTGTAATATAGACAAAGGAAAGTTTTAAAGCCACTGGCACAGTTTATATCATACACTCAACAACAAATTCATTAAATATGAAAAAAAAATCTACTGAAAAGTGAAAATAATGTCCATTTGGAACCTATTTTTCACTTTTTCTTCTTTCTGAAATCACATTTTCTTCAAGTATATTGAGGAAAAAATTTTCCTGATGTTCTGAAGAATTTTTCAGTGTACATTTGAATGAGATACAACTCCTAATCATCCTCATTTCTCCCCGAATCCACTGGTATAAGAGCGAACTGACCATCTAAATAGTATTACTACTTACAGTAATATAAAGAGATAAATTTCAAAGAAAGATAACTCCAATTTAATTTATATTATTGTTTATAGTAATATTACTGTTTCCAGTATTCTCTTCGACTGTATAATCCCATCCAAGATAGATTTTATTAAATGTCGCGAAGTGCTAAAGGAAGCTTTAGATACCTATACCAAACGATGGTGTAAATCAGAAGGAGTCGATTCGCATGCTCTGAATGACTGGAAAAACCTCATTTTGGATATTACCGATATTCGAATAGATAACTACCACAAAAATCCTCAACTTTTTGAAAATCTAATTTCTAAATCTGAAAGATATTTCAAATCCAAGTTACGTAATTTACATGAAAAATATTTCTTCGCACCTGCAGACAAAGCAGCCAACAACACCATAATTATTTGAAAACGTTACTACATATCAACATTATTTTCGGAACTTTCCTCTACTAAAACTTATATCGAAAGCAACGGAAGTGTTCCCAATATTTTGAACAAACATAACATTGAAATTTCTTCTTTTAACATCCCTATTTCTAAATTGGATCTACCTACAATATACTGTATACCAAAACTTCACAAGTCTCCTTACAAGTTTCGATACATTGCTAATTCTAGCAACTGCTCAACAACAATTTTGTGTAGAAATCTGACGTCAGCACTCACGGCTATAAAGGATCACGTGGCAAAATACTGTGAAACTGTCATGAACAGGAATGGCGTAAACTTCTTTTGGTCTATTAAAAATTCAGGGGACGTGATTGACAAAATGAAATCAAGAAATTTTGAAGCAAATACGATATCTTCATACGACTTTTACACCACGCTTCCTCACGACAAAATAAATGATCGACTGTCCAAACTCATTAATTGGTGTTTTGATCGAGAGGGGAAAACTTATATTTGTACTTCTGAATCGAAGGGTTTCTTTTCCGCCACAGATTACAAATCATGGACATGTGGTGACATGTGTATTTCCTTGTCCTTCCTTTTGGACAATATTTATGTAAGATTTGGTGAGAAACTCTACAAGCAGGTTGTAGGGATTCCAATGGGTACTAATTGTGCGCCTCTTGTTGCAGATTTATTTTTATACACGTATGAAAAGGAATTTATCCAAAATCTTCAAAAACAAAGAAAAAATGATGATGTGAAATGTTTCTTTGGTACTTCTAGGTACCTGGATGATAATCTTGCTATCGACAATCCTGTTTTTGAGAAATATAAAAATGTTATTTATCCACAAGAATTGATTTTAAACAAGGCAAACGTATCAAACACAGAAACACCATTTTTGGACCTAAATATCAAAATTGTTAATGGAGAGATCCATACAAGTGTGTATGACAAAAGAGATGATTTTGGATTTAACATAGTAAATTTCCCCTGGCTTGACGGTGATGTTCCTAGATTACCGTCCTATGGTATCTATATTTCACAGCTCATCCGGTATGCTAGAGCATGTACTGATGTTTGGGATTTTCATAGTAGAAATTTACAAATTACCAAGAAACTTTTAGGACAAGGTTTTCGCTTTCACAAACTAGTAAAGACTTTCTGGAAATTTTACAAAAATTATTGTCAACTTCTTCTGAAATTCGGACCAATACAGGCAACAGAGTATATTACTTTTGGTATTTCACAACCTGCATTTTATGGTAACATTATTAACAAGATAAGAAGGATAAAAGAAAGACAGCATCATTATCGAAAATGCGTCAGAATCATCAAACGCCTTCTATACCGTGGGTATGATCCTAATGTCACCAGACGGACACTAGGCTTGGTACTTGATCAATCTACAGTCTTGTACAAGCGCATTCTTAAAACTTGCATTCTGACTAACTGTGACGACGGGACTCCATGACGGGCCCTGTCCAAACCTCTTTAGAGAAGACAGGGACCCGACCACCTGTCCTCCCTGAATGTCAGTCGGACTCCTCGGGTGATAACATACATGAGCACGCGGCGGCAGAGCACGGATTGTATTACGTAGACCCTCTTTTTATATCCATTTACATATTCATCTGTGTTGCTTGGGCCCCTGCGTTTGCGGTCTTGTTTGTGTGTGGTCATCTGACAGTGAGGAGGTTGTTTTACACCACAATTGTACGTTCTTCGAGACCTCTGGGTAATCGGAAAAATGGGAGGGTTGTGCGCACGTAATCCAGGATAACCATACCTTCTGCTATTTTCGTGGCAGATGGCCGTCCTAAGTCGGCACCGGTTGTCCATTGGTCTCGTTGGTTTATGTGTAGTCCTTTGTGTTTGATGTTTCTGTGTTGTGCGTTGACGTTCCTTGTCCCTTGCGCGTCTCTTTTTGTGCTTGTCTGCTTTGTGTTTTTGCATTGGGTGTTTTGGGGTTTTGCTGTGGGTGCTACAACTTGGTGTTGTTGGATATCCCCTCCTTTGTTTGGTAATTTTTATGGAAAAATAACCATCAAAAATTTTGACATCTTGGCAACAGACAGAGCTAATTTCATCGTATTTTAAAAAGCCTGCAAAAGACAACAAAGTCATGGGTAGATCTCTAACTACTAACACGTCAGAACTAGATTTAAACATTTCACAAAGTTTAATGAGGATCTCGGGAGTAACAGGATCCTTCCGGCAAGTCTTGGGTTTGGCGCGCCTCTTTGCGGATTCTTGTAAGTTTTTAACGAACGAGTTATCTGTAGGGTCGCTGTAACCATTCAAACCATGCACCCATTTTATGCAATAAACGGCAAGATTAACGGTATTCGACGAGGCACCGGAATCTAGGAGATGTGTTAAATACAGAGCAATATGAACAGGATGAGCCGGAAGTGCGGAATGCCCTTGCACACTAATGACACGCTGCCACTTCTTGAAACCATTTGAATATGATTTACACGTGTTTTCACTACGCGAGCACAAAAGATGATCACACATGTTCCCGGCTAAAGAATGTAAATAAGAACCTTCTAGAACACCGCTGTCCTCCACCACATCATGTAAATGTTTGTCAAGTCCTATTCCTGAAAAATGAATGGAGATTCATGTAAACCTTAATGCAACAAACAAAAAATTTGGACATTTTTCCCGAAAATTCCGTTTTTGCCCAAGCCCCTATGAGTGAAATTTTCACCTTTGAAAAATAGATAAGCATTAGCTTCAGAAATGAAACTGTCTGGTCTATGAATCAATGGCCAATAACGGGCCGATTTCCACACAGGAATGATAAGAGTAGCTTTTGCCTTTTATTTGAGAACTTTATTCACAACGCCTGATATCAATATTGGGGGTGGGACCAACCAATTATTTTCGCCAGACCAGCGCTGCGACATTGCATTGATGCAAAAGCAGCCTTCACACCAAAATTTCGAACTAAATTTTTCACATTTTCTGTTGTATGAAGACGCAAAACGGTCATACGTATGCGGACCCCATACCTGGTAATCACCTCTCTCAAACATAACCCTAGCCACGTCAGCGTTTTCATATTTGAATTTGAATTGAAAAAGTGAAACGTTTATATGTCTACAGTCTAAGACTAAGCGTAGTTTTCCTGCCTTATTTTTAGCAACAGTGAGTGGGTTTACAACGTGTGGTATATCTGAACACTCGATAACACACCCCAATGATACAAGTTTAGCAATTTCGTCAGTGACAAAGTCGGGACTTTGTTCTACAGACATATTATTTTTTAGCTCGACCTTCTGGGGTTCAGTCATAAGAGGTAAAGCATAGCCTTCTTTTATGACTGTAATAACATACTCACTTGCTCCTATTGCTTCCCATTGATCAACTGACTCCCGCAAATAACAAACTGGAGATTTAAAAGGTTCACTCACCTGTAAAGCACTTTGACGAGCGTGAAATGCTACGCTCTCTTTCTTACCAACTATTCCCATTGTTGACTGGTCTCTATTCAAAACATTAGTATACTTTTTTGAATTTCTACTTTCAAGATATTGCAAATGCAGAATATTAAAATCATCACTTATCTTATTTTTCTGTTCTTTGGGGCATTCCTTTTTCCAGTGACCTTTGTCCCCGCAGCCAAAACAGCGCCCTGGTTTTGCTGTTCCTGATTGCTTGTAAGGAGTGGATCCAGGTTTTTGTTGCGAATAGGGAGTATAGCGTCGGAAATTTCTCCTCTTCTTTTTCTCTTCTTTAAGTTTTCTGTCTGCCCGAGTCTGTGCTTTGAATATGCGCTTTTCGTCATCAGAATTGTCTACTAAGTGGTTAGATTCATACTGATGTACTACAAGCCAGCCTGCTTCTGAGAAATCTGCTAATTTGATCATTTTTTGTCGTTGTTGTATTAATGTCATACCTTGTGACAAAGCTTCACGGCAGTCTATAACGTTATGCTCGGATAGACGATCCGTTTCTGCAGCAAGATGGTCATCTGCTTCCTTGTGCTTAGATAGAACGTTTGTGTTATGCTTAAACTGTTCTTCGTTTCTACGTTTTTTGAACTTATATGTGTCAGTCAGAGATTCTTCTATTTTCGACAGCTGCTTGTCCGCTATCACCTGATTTTGTCTCTGCATACTGCTCATTTCACTTGTGATTAAATTCTTTATTTCTGTCATCATCGTGTTCTGTGAGTCCGTTATTGTATTTTGTATTTCGACTTGTATCAAGCGTTTCGTCTCGGCGTCCATTTTGGTTTTCACAGCTCAAAAGGCGGCTACAGAATGACCAATTCTAGTACCCTATACTGACCACTAACTATACTTACTTTTGATTGGCTAAAGCCAATAGATACGTTCATAACAAATTATAGAACATTCGGAACATCCATACAAAATTTTCCCGCTATACAACGAAACGCGGGAAAATATTATTACAGAGAGCGCGCGGCTCCAAATTTCCTGTAGGCTCGATTCAGTAGCATATCCAAATAAAATCTATGTTCACAATAGCAATGGAGGGATGGTGCTAAGATGTTAAACTCCTTTTATTTCGATGATATTTATCGGTGAAATGGCTAGTTTCCGAAATAGCAAAAAATACTTATTTGACGTCACATTGATAAAAGGCCAAAACAAAGCTTCTTTCAGGTGACAGAGCTTGGAGAAGTAATTAAGGCATGGTCCATTTGATATTCAGGGAGGGGGGCTTGGGCTTTTTGTCGGACCGGGGCAAAATCATTTTTTCTTGCAAAGATGGAGCAGGGAAATATTTTTAACTTTAAAGTGATGCGCATATTAAGAATGTTTGTGTTTTATCAATAGAAATTATGTATATTTTTACTCAAAACTCTAAATATTAATATATTAGTTTATTTTCATGCAAGTATTCAATTCACTTTTTAAACACAGAGATAAAAGATTTTTACAATGCAATTCTCAATATTTTATATAAGGTACATCTATATAACATGTACAAGAGGGTCTGAATGGAACATCTCCTAGACAATTTTTTAAATGTTACTAAAAATTGTAAATTGGTGAATAACTGAAGTTCTCCTTCCAATCTTACAAGAACATGACTCTATGAGATACATGCAACGTGTATTAACAGCAATACATAGATATTGATAAAATATTTAAGCTTTTAAGGAAGCCCTTTTTCATACACATACATGTATACATTTCGATATCTTCAAATATCTGAAGTTAAAATGCTATTAGTGAATAATGTTTTGATAGAAAACTATGGCGAGCGAAGCGAGTAAAATTTTTTTGTTACAAACTGCGGCGAGGGAAGCGAGCCGGAAAATTTTCAAGAATTTTGGCGAAATTTTAAGGTAATTCTTCAAATTCAGATTATTTGTGAGAGCATTTTTTTTCTGTCACACCATAAACAAATTTATTTTTTTCATCAAAATTGAGAGCAAAATTATTTTTTTCGAAAAAACCCAAGCCCCCCCCTCCGGATATCAAATGGACCGTGCCTAATACACATGACAAACATCAGGCCACGGGGAGGATATTAGACTGGTCGCTCAGTGCAGATGGGCGCTTAACACGAGTGGTCGCATCTACAGTATAGACTGTATTGTAATTCGCGAAAAATGAAACAGGCATAGATTATATATCACAGCCTTAAGGGACTTAAATATGACAAATATGCAGTAAATGATTGTGCAAATTGGACAAAATCAAATTGGAAAAAAATATGGAATATTGAGCTCTAAAATCGTAGCATAATTAAAATCAATACCGATTAAATAAAGTTTTTGACCGATTAATTTTTGAAAAAAAGTCGCTTAAACAATTATGGACCCTTAAAGTTAACATTGCACTCGATTGTAAAAAAAAGTTATCTTGATCTAATTTTTCAGTAGAGGGAGAAGATATCAAATATCCATTTGTCAAAAATCTCATTTAATTCTTCTGAAAAATCGAAACTTCACCAAATAGTTTTCATGTTATCAACGTTTAACCGTTTTCATCAATAGGGGTAAATATAGCTCCAGAACATGAACCTTTTCAAATTTTTATTCTATTTCAATATCTATTAATCTTGTACAAACGTTTTCAAATTATCATAAGGCACATCAAAATATATTTAAAAACTCTCATAATTTATATTTTTACCCATTGAGTACCTCAATTTATAGTCCTATGGTATCAGACAAATTGCTTTATTTCGTTACTTATCATACAAGTCTCATCTTCTCACATCACTTTTTGTTTTGGTCAGGGGAGGATACAAAATTTAAGTTTGGAGAGGGGGACTTAACAACAAAAGGTCGGGGTGTTCCTCTCCGATAACGTGGTCATGCCGTAGTTCCTCTCCGATAACGTGGTCATGCCGTGGTGGTTTGTCCGTGGATAAAACTCTTAAAAGTCCACATTTTCTAAACTCGCCATAATTTCTTCAAAGCGACGGAAATTATATTCAAACTTCATAAGGATACACAAATGTGTATATCTATCAGTATATAAAATGTTTTCAGAATGTTAAGACTGTAATTTTCATAGGAAGTGAGAAAACAAATAATGTCACCGCGATTTTGGTGTTCAAAACCTCCTTTATATGTAAAGATTGGACCGATAGTAAATCGTGTGTGTGGACTTTCTGTTTTCTTTTAAAATTAACACGTTTCACTTATAGTTTTTTTTATTTCTTGTTAAAATCGCTTTTCATTCAAAATTCATAAACTAATGCTCTTTCAATCATAAGGAGGAAAATTTAATGTCCGATTTATCTGTTCTAATTTCTGCACATACGGACTGTTATCATTGTTAAAATCATATGACTTTATTTAACAGGTCAACACAATATGAATATCTTTATCTGTCCATAGACTGAAACATTTATACAGTCAACAAGCGCACTCTAAAGCGGTGGTCACAACCCGCCGTACAGCACGTACGTGCTGTCTGCGTGCAAAACGTAGGCAAACCTTGGAAGTCCGTGCGTTATCAGTACATGTCCCGTACGAAGTCCGTGCGTTATCAGTACATGTCCCGTACGAAGTCCGTGCGTTATCAGTACATGTCCCGTACGAAGTCCGTGCGTTATCAGTAGATGTCCCGTACAACCTTGCAGATTTGGAAGCACACAGACAGGAAGTAGCAGTTTTAGTGCATACAGAATGTTAAACGTCTTTAAATTCAATAGCATCATTTAAAACCTGATAAATTTACAGCATGGACCAGACATGCACGTTTCGGGTACTAAACCCTTTCACTGCGTCCTGTCTGCGTGCTGTCTAAGAGGTCAACAAGAAGTACGACAACGCACTTTGCAAGTACGTGCAATGCACCATCGACACAAGAAAGTGAGGACTCCGTGTGTTAGCAGTACGTGTATCCTTACAATAATCGTGCGTGCGACGTGCGTGATACACTCCTTCCGTACTCTCACCATTTTCTTCCTTGTGACACTCTCGTAAAAACACCTTTTTTTCTATCTATAAGTAATGCAATAACACCAAACCACTAAATTGTTCTTTTAACCAAAGGAATGACGCCTTTCAATTTGTAAACTAAGGACAATTTTTACGAGTTTAGTTTATACTAATTTCGATGAGAATGGCTTTTTAGAGCCTTATATGGGCACATTAGATGTAATACTAAAACTTTCTATTTTTTTCAATAATACCAGAAAGCCCATTTCAACATCGAAGACCTGTAATGCTTTGGAATGTTATCTTTTCAAATAAAGTGTAATGGTTTGCGTTTTTTTTTACTATTTTCATCTATCAATTCGTGCCAAACAACTCTCGTCTTTTTATGACTTCTATACATCATAGTAGAAATATTAATAATAACCTGTTCATAATTTTGTTTGTAAGGTTATAATCAACGTAAGATTCATCAAATGACTATGAGCACGGTTTATCAGTTCATTACACACTATAGTCTTGCTGTAAGGACACCGTTGGGAAATTTCATTGTGTTATATCTCCATTAAGGAGCAAGAGTGTTGATGAAATAATAAAATACTGACTTCAGTCTAATTAAAATCAGAGGTTAGATCAGCTCGATATTGAAAACATCTAACATTACAACGCAATTATTCATTTTGGTTTAAAATTTGGATTTCAATATCGAGCCTTGAAGAATGTCGTTAAGCTACTCTTCAGTGCGAATGTAGAATTTTTAACACTAGAAATTCAATTGTATATCACGCGGCGTTCGTAAGCTTCATATGTTTATTCTCATTTGACCTTGCCGTAAACCTAATCGACTGTTCTTGTATCTTTTGTGAAATTCAACCCCTTCGGAAACTATTAACGAGTGTTCCTTTATCGCTGCTGGTGGACCGTAAGTCCTGAAGAAACCGCTTGTCTATTTCAATTGTTTACGCACTGCATTGAATAATATTCTAAATTTTCTGTCATACAATAGCTAAATTTCCAGTAGATTCATTAGGTGAACAGACAGCATAGCACACAAAATTTGGCAATATCTTCAATCTGACGTCAAAATATAAAACATGCTTCATTTCATATGGTGGAGGTTTTTCTTTGTTTGCTTTGGTTCTTGTTTTATCCTTATTTTGTATGCCTTCGGTTTATGATTTTCTGAATCATCGATTTTGTACTGTGTATTGGGATATATAGTCATAATCCATATTTTTCATGACAACACATGAAGTTAGTATGATCAAATAAGACATCACAATTTAAATGTGCCAAATCATGTGATTTCTGGTGTCCATGGTGTATGCGCATATATTACCAAGGTTTAAAACGGTCATATGATGTTAGAACCTCGTAGATAAAAGTCTTTAAGTCCAAAATTTCTAAAATCGCCATAATTTCTTGAAATGACGCCGGAAATCATTCAGACTTCCATCGGGATACATAAAATTCATGTGTATATCTATCAGTGAAAGAAATATTTTCAGAATATTAAGACCTTATTTTTCCTAGGAAGTGAGAAAACAAATTATGTCGCCGCCATCTTGGTTTTAAAACCTCCTTGATACGTCAAAATGGGACCGATAGAAAATCGTGTGTGTGTGTGTGAGTGTGTAGACTTGCTGTTTTCTTTAAAAATTCACACGTTTTACTTTTTTTCTTGTTTCTAGTTAAATCGCTTTTCATTTAAAACTCTTTTCAAATTATAAGGAGGAAATGTCTGATTAATATGTTCTAATTTCTGCACTGACGGATTGTTATCATTGTAAACATCATATGACTTTATCAAACAGGTCATCACAATATCTTTATCTTTCCATAAACTGATACATTAATATCGTCAGCAAGCGCACACTAAAGCGGTGGTCACAACCCGCCCTTCGTACACGTACATGTACGTGCTGTCTGAGTGCAAAAACGAAGGCAAACCTTGGGTATCCGTATGGTGTCCGTGCGTTATCAATACACGTGTCGTACGGCCTCCTTGCGGATTGGCAACACGCAGAGGGACGAAGCAATTTTAAAGCATACAGAATTTTCACTGCGTGCCTTCTAAGAATTCAACAAGAAGTACGACACGCATGTGCAAGTACGTTGCAAGTACATGCAATGAATCCACGACGCAAGGAAGTGAGGACTTGGTGCGTTAGCATTACGTGTCAATTCGACATCCTTACAATAACGTAGAAGACGTATGGAGAAAGCACTTTGTAAGCAAGTTGCACGTTAGTCGTAAAAGAAGGGAGGAAATCTCCAACAAGACCCCGTTTGTAAGAACGTGCAACACACTTACATGTATGTTGTGCTTTGGTGTTCCTCGTGCCTTTCGCGTTTTTGGCGTGCATGTCTGCCCTGGTTTTTTTTTTTTTTGGCATGCTTTTATTTGGTGTGTTGTTGTGGGTGTTGTTGCAAATCCCCTCCCTTCCTTCTTCAATTTCATTCTCAATAAATTACCCTGCAATTGATAACATAAATGACGTTGATCAATAGGATTTTGCTAAAATTTAAGTCTGTTTGACTAGTAAAAACGCCCTCTTTGCACATTATATGGAATGCAACAACACAAAACCACCAAACTGTTCTTTGAACGAAGGAATTGCACCTGTCAGTTTGTAAACTAAGCACAATTTACACGAGTTGAGTTTATACTTAGGCACGGTCCATTCGATATTCTGGAGGGGGGGGGGGCTTGGGGTTTTTTGGGAGAAAAAATCATTTTGCTCTGAATTTTGATGAAAAAAGTAAATTTGCTTAGCGTGTGTCAGAAAAAAATAATCTTGCTCTTACTAGTAATCTGAATTTGATAAATTACCATAAAATTTCGCTTAAAATTCCTGAACATTTTCCGACTCGCTTCGCTCGCCACAGCTTTCAATTAATAAACGAGTTATTTGGCTCGCTTGATTCGCTCGCCATAGTTTTCTATCAAAACATTACTTCTCTGATGACAATGTTCATATTTGAAAGAATTCAAAGAAATCAAATGACAAATATGGATAGTGACCATATCCCTGTATATAGCACAAAGTCGATAATTCAGAAAATCAGAAACCGAAGGCATGCAAAATAAGGATCTGAATTCTGAATTGTCGATTTTGTGCTGTATAGGGGGATATGGTCATTATCCATATTTGTTATTCAATATCCCAAAAACGTGTCTAGTACATGAAAATTAGTACTATAGAAAATATATTTCAATATTGACAATTTATCTTTAGTGATTTGATCTCAATGGGCAAGGTTCTAACATCATATGACTTTATTTAACAGGTCATCACAATATCTTTATCTGTCCATAAACTGATTAAGAAAAGTCTTCGGCCTAATTAGCAGCCTTAAGTAACTTAAATATGACAAATATGCAATCAATGAGAGTGTAGATTGGTAAAAAAAACTTAAAATGGAAAAAATATGGAATGCTGAGCTCTAAAATCGGGGCATAATTAAAAATCAATAACAATTAAATAAAGTTTTTGACCGATTAATTTTTGAAATAAAAGTCACTTCAAGAGTTATGGACCCTTAAAGTTAACATTGCACTCGATTGAAAAATAAGTTATCTTGAGCTAATTTTCTTTCGGTAGAGGGAGAAGGCATCAGATATCGATTTGTCAAAAATCCTTTAAAATATTTTTCATCTGATTTTTTTCTGAAAAATCCAAACTTCACCAAACAGTTTTCTTGTTATCAACGTTTAACCGTTTTCATCAATAGGGGTAAATATAACTCCAAAACATGAACCTTTTCAACTTTTTATTCTATTTCATTATCTATTAACCTTGTACAAATGTTTTCAAATTATCATAAGGCACAGAAATATATTTAAAAACACTCCTTTTTTCTATTTTTACCCATTGAGTACCTCAATCTATAGTCCTATGTTATCAGACAAATTGCTTTATTTCGTTACTTATCATACAAGTCGCATCTTCTCACACCACTTTTTGTTTTGGTTAGGGGCGGATAGAATATTTAAGTTTGGGGAGGGGGACGGGACTTAACAACAAAAGGTCGGGGTGTTCCTCTCCGATAACGTGGTCATGCCATAGTGGTTTGTCAATGGATAAAACTCTTAAATCTCAACAAATTACTTAACTCGCCATAATTTCTTCAAAGCGCCGGAAATTATATTCAAACTTCATAAGGATACACAAATTTGTATATCTATCAGTGTATAAAATGTTTTCAGAATGTTAAGACTGTAATTTTCATAGGAAGTGAGAAAACAAATAATGTCGCCGCCATCTTGGTGTTCAAAACCTCCTTTATATGTAAATATTGGACCGATAGTAAATTGTGTGTGTGGACTTTCTGTTTTCTTTTAAAATTAATACGTTTCACTTATAGTTTCTTTATTTCTTGTTAAAATCGCTTTTCATTCAAAATTCATGAACTAATGCTCTTTCAATCATTAGGAGGAAATGTCTGATTTATCTGTTCTAATTTCTGCACATACGGACTGTTATCATTGTTAAAATCATATGACTTTATTTAACAGGTCAACACAATATCTTTATCTGTCCATAAACTGAAACATTTATACAGTCAACAAGCGCATTCTAAAGCGGTGGTCACAACCCGCCGTATAGCACGTACGTGCTGTCTGCGTGCAAAACGTAGGCAAACCTTTGAAGTGCGTTATCAGTACATGTCCCGTACGACCTCCTTACAGATTTGGGATCACACAGACAGGAAGTAGCAGTTTTAGTGCATACAGAACTTTCACTGCGTCCTGTCTCCGTGTTGTCTAAGAGGTCAAAAAGAAGTACGACACGCACTTTGCAAGTACGTTGCAAGTACGTGCAACGCACCATCGAAACAAGGAAGTGAGGACTCCGTGTGTTAGCAGTACGTTCATCCTTACCATAATCGTGCGTTCGACGTGCGTGACACACTCCTTCCGTACTCTCACCGCTTTCTTCCTTGCGACACTCTCGTAAAAACGCCCTTTTTTCTATCTATAAGTAATGCAACAACACCAAACCACTAAATTGTTCTTAGAACCGAAGGAATGACGCCTTTCAATTTGTAAACTAAGGACAATTTACACGAGTTTAGTTTATACTTATTTCGATGAGAATGGTTTTTTAAGAGTCTAATATGGGCACATAAGATGTAATACTAAAATTTTCTATTTTTTTTTAATAATACCCGAAAGCCCATCTCAACATCGAAGACCGGTAAAGCTTTGGAATATTATCTTTTCAAATAAAGTGTAATGGTTTGCGTTTTATTTTTACAATATTCAAAGTGCCTTACTATAAGCATCTATCAGTTCGTGCCAAACAACTCTCGTCTTTTTATGACTTCTATACATCATAGTAGAAATATTAATTTTGTTTGTATGTCTATTATCCACCAGCAGCGATACCAGCCTAGTGGTTGAAATTGTCAATATTAAAATATATGTTCTATAGTACCAACTTTGTTGTACTAGACACGTGTTTCGGATAATTTAATCCTCGTTAGTAGTACTTCAAGGTTATCATCACTGATAACAAACGTAACGTTCATCAGGTGACTATGTGCACAGTTGATCAGAATACCAGTTCATTACATACTACGGTACTGCCGTAAGGACACCATATAGAATTTCAATGAGTCATATTTCCTTTAAGGCGCAAGATTGTTGAAGAATTCATTAAATATTGACTACAGTCTAATTAAGATCAGAGGTAAGATCAACTCGCTTTTGAAAACATCTAACAGTACAATGCAATTATTTATTTTGGTGTAAAATTTGGAATTAAATCTCGAGCCTTGAAGAAAGTCGTTTATTTACTCTTCAGTGCGAATATAGAATTATGAACTCTAGAAATTCAATTGTATATCACGCGGTGTACGTAAGCTTCATATTGTTATCCACATTTGATCTTGCCGTGAACCTTATCGACTGTTCTTGTATATGCAGTGAAATTTGACCCCTTCGTAAACTATTAATGCGTCTTCGTTTATCGCTGCTGGTGGACTGTAAGTCCCGAAGAAACCGCATTTCTATTTTAATTGTTTACGCATTGCATTGGAATATATTCTTAATTTATGTCATCCAATAGCTGAATTTCCAGATGATTCATTAGGTGGACAGACACCATACATCACAAAATTTAGCAATACTTTCATTGTGATGTCAAAATACAAAATATGACAACGCATGAAGTCAGAGTGTGATCAAATATGACGTCACAATTTAAGATGTTGCCAAATAATTTGATTTCTGGTGCCTATGTTGTATGTTCATATATAACATAGGTTTAAAACGATCAAAAAACAAAGGAGGGGATCTCCAATAACACCAGGTTGCAGAACCCACAGCAAACCCCCAATACAACCAATGCAAAAACACAAAGCAGACAAGCACAGAAAGAGACGCATAAGGGACAAGGAACGTCAACGCACAAAACAGAAACATTAAACACAAAGGACTACACATAAACAAACGAGACAAATGGGCAACGGGTGCCGACTGAGTACGGCCATCTGCCACGGAAATAGCAGAATAATAAATATTGTTTGGAAAATGGACTATTACGACTAAATTTCTCAAACTACGGGGTATTATATTGAGGATCACTGACGAGCGTTAAGTACCCGAAACATCCATGTCTGGTCCATCCTAAAATTAATCTGTTCTTAAATGATGCTATTGAATTTGAAGGCGTTTAACATAGCTTTATTCAACCTGATGGGCATTAGGTACTGATAACGAGGTATCAATATCCGCAAAACGTGTCTAGTACAATAAAATTAGTACTAATATTGACAATTTATCTTTAGTGATGAGATCTCAATGAGCCAGGTTCTATGATATTGTTTTTACTTTAATTTCTATCAAACTTAAAGAAGCTGAAATTTACAGTTATTAGCTTCTAGACTTCATTTGAGTTTTATATTCTTTATTCGACCGAATATCTTGAATACATCCCAGAATAAAATAGAAAAGCTAAATTGTTCTAAATGTTCTAAATGTTGCACATAGAAAACATACGAAAAATACAATGACATTTGATAAGATGTTTCCACACTATCCATTCATAACTCTTCAGCAAACATTAACATTTCGTTCATTGTATTAGGGGGAGAAGTAACAATAAGTCGTTCTGAATTTTGCATCTTTACCGTTGATAACGGATTTTAGGTTGTCAATTTATCAAAATCTATACCAAACTTCCTGGTGTTCCTTTATTATATTAATTATAGGGTTTGTTCCCGTCATACTTCCTACTCAAAGTAGGTGTGTAAATTTGTGGAGGGTGAGGCCGAAGGCCGAACCCCCTACATATTTACACACCTCCTTTGAGTAGGACGTATGACAGGAATGAACCCTATAACAAATTCATCATGCCGAGAACCATTTCGTAACGTTTTCTGTGTAACTTTTGACGTTTGAAAGTGAAGTGACCTACCTTGGCGTCAAAGAAGGATACCACATGACCTTAATACTGCGACGCCATTGACTGAAATTAGTACGAGGCGTGATAAAAACTAAATCATATCTAATGAACAGTTTCCAATAAAACTGCAATTGAAGAGGTGGTATCGCTGTTGTATATATTGTAATTCGCAAAAAAAACCAGGCATAGATCGCAGCCTTAAGTGACTTAAATATGACAAATATGCAATAAATGAGTGTGCAAACTCCGAAAAAATAAAAAAGGGAAAAAAATATGGAATATTGAGCTTAAAAATCGTAGCATAATTAAAATCAATACCAATTTCATCAAGTTTTTGACCGATTAAATTTTGAAAAAAAAGTTACATTAAGAGTTATGGCCGGGCTAGCGCATTGGTAGCGCGCTCGCTTCTCACCTCCAAGGTCCCGGGTTCGAATCCCAGATTCGGCGAAGGGTCTTATGTGGGAGGGTAGGTGATCCCCCACCCAGGCCTATGCAGGAGGTTTTTCTATGGGTAATCCGGTTTACTCCTGCTCCTTGGACCCCCTCACGCCAACATCTGAGCCAACGTGAGACATTAATATAAGTTGTGTACCTTGTTTGTTAAACGTTTTAAAATAAATAAAGTTTAATGTTTAAAGAGTTATGGCCACTTAAAGTTAATATTGCACTCGATTGAAAAAAAAGAAGTTATTTTGGAGCTAATTTTTCAGTACAGGGAGAATGTTAAACGTCTTCAGATTCAATAGTATCATGTATAAACGGATAAATTTGCAGCATGGACCAGATATGCACGTTTTGGGTACTCAACCCTCGTCAGTGATCCTCAATCTAAAAAAATGTGATATGGCCAAAGAGGGTGAACATTATTATGTCAATAATGTACTGAAAGATGTAGCAGGATTGGTGGGCAATGAATCATATGATGCTACATGACATCAAATATCAATTTGTCAAAAATCACTTAAAATATTTTTCATCAAATTTCTCTGAAAAATCCAAACTTCTCCAAACAGTTTTCTTGTTAGTTTAAACATATTTTATTTCCAAAATCTACGTATTATTACAATGGCATTAATGACAATAAATAGGATTGAAAAGAAAGCCAAGAATGGCTTATTTGAATTTCTCTCCAAGTAAATGTATATTACCAGCCTTATATATATAATGTGCAACATTACGTAATGGAAATAATAGACTAAGTGAATGTAATGATGCATTATATGTACATTCAAAGAAAGAAAGAAAAGAGAAGACATAAAAAGTAGACAATTATGAGTGTAGCAAAATGAAAAAAGAGAGAGTGTTTTAATTATGAGAAAAATAAAGAAGAAATGTGTCAGCAAGAGGAAGCGTCAATACATATTCGTTCTAAATTCTAACTTTAAAAAAACAAAAACAAAACAAAACAAAACATTTATATAAGAATGAAATAGAATGTATGGCGAACTAGGTTGCATCAGTGTGCAATAACAAAGAAAATGAAAATAAATACTTATAATGCAGTTACTTAATGCATGTATTGTATATATAATGAGACATTCATAAGATGCACCAAGCTATACAAAAGACAATTTTAAAACTTGGCTCTTACCCATGTTACTATGAAAATCGTTTTGTATCAAAAATATAATTGTGTACTAGTAGAAATAGGTTCTTATTGAATTCAAATGATTTATCAGTATCACCATAGAGTAATATATCAGTTGTGATGGAATCTTGAGAAATATTCAGCTTCTGTATTAATAGTCTTCTATGTGTTTTGTATGATTTACAATTTAGTAAGTAATGTGTGGTCGATTCCACCTGTCCGCAGTGACAAAGTGGATCGGGCTGAATGTTTTTAAGGAAAAGATGATGTTTTAGCGAGTAACAGTTCATACGTAAACGCGAGTGAAGAATTTGGCCTTTCCTACTGCCAGTATAATAATATTTAGGAATTTTAGGATTATTGTTCAGTCTGGAAAGTGAATTTTAAAGGATTGGAGAGTGTTACTTTCTTTAACATTATCTGGGAGATTATTCCAAAGTCTTATACTAGAGGGAAGGAAGCTGTCGTATCGGTAAGAAGTTTTACAGTTTATATTTATTATACTATCAGAATGTCTAGTGTTGTACTGATGAACTCGATTATGTTGAGAAGGAATAAGAGAACTAAGGTAATCAGGGGTGATTCCATTAATCATTTTGTAGAACTGAACTAATTTGTGAAATTCCCTACGTTTTTCTAATTTTTCCCACCCACATTCCCTATATAAAGATTCAAAACTAACCAATTTTGTGGCACCAGTAACAATTCTAGCGGCTTCGGCGTTAACTTTTTCCATTTTTTCTTTATAATAAGCTGGACAATTATCAAATATAATATCTCCGTAATCTAATAAAGGCCTTATGTAAGAAAAGTAAAGAATTTCAAGGGTTTTCCTATCAAGGTCGAATTTCAGATTTCTTAAGATATTAAGTTTTGAAGAAACTTTGTTGATAACTAGGTCAATGTGTTCGTGGTCATGCTGAAGTTCCTCTCCGATAACGTGGTCATGCCGTAGTTCCTCTCCGATAACGTGGTCATGCCGTTGTGGTTTGTCCGTGGATAAAACTCTTAAATGTCAAAAAAATTCTTAACTCGCCATAATTTCTTCAAAGCACCGGAAATTATATTCAAACTTCATAAGGATACACAAAAGTGTATATCTATCTTTGTATAAAATGTTTTCAGAATGTAAAGATTGTACTTTTCCTAGGAAGTGAGAAAGCATAATATGTCGCCGCCATCTTGGTGTTCAAACCCACCTCAATATGTGAATATGGGACCGAAAGTAAATCGTGTTTTTGGACTTGCTAGTTTCTTTTAAAATTCACACGTTTCACTTACATGTTTATTTCTTTATTTCTTGTTAAAATCGCTTTTCATTCAAAAATTGAAATGTCTTATTAATATGTTCTAAATTCTGCACTTAACGATTGTTATCATTATAAACATCATATGACTTTATTTAACAGGTCATCACAATGTCTTTATCTGTCCATAAACTAATACATTGATACCGTCAGCAACCGCACTCTAAAGCAGTGGTCACAACCCGCCCTACGTGCAAGTACGTGCTGTCTGCGTGCAAAAACGTAGGCAAACCTTGGGTACTGGTACCCAAGGTTTGCCTACGTTTTTGCACGCAGACGGTTATCAGTACATGTCCTGTATGGCCTCTTTGTGGATTTAAGAACACATAGACAGGACGTAACAATCTTAGTACATACAGAACTTTCGCTGCGTCCTGTCTGCGTGCTGTCTACACTTCCTTCCTTTCGTCTTCAGAAAAACGTAGCGCACATAGCCTCTACAAACACGCACATCCTAAAGCACACACGGCAGGTTGTGACCAGGATTTAGGGCGTTTACTGATCCATTTGAATCAATCTATTTGAGACATATCTTGGTTTAAATTGTGATTTTGTTAATCTTGCGTAGAGCTCTGTGACTTAACTTTATTGACTTATTAGGCCTACGTTTTTTCTCAATCAATTCTCGATAGTCCTTTTCCTGTTTGGTTTATACATTTTTATAAAAACATACTCTCTTTTGTAACATCGGCATTTTCATTAAAATTTTTTGTTAGGAAATAACTACAAAAGGCAACTTAATTTTCAAAGTTTGACGTCTCAGAAAAATGACAATGGGAAACTGAGCTGTCAGCACAATATTTTGACCGCGACGCTTAATTCTTAGACCGCAAGGAATAAATATTTTAAATAACAATTTGATATAAATACTTATTTCTTTATATGTACATATACATATAATTTAATAGTAGAAATAACCTGAGATTCGTTATGTGAATAGGATATAATACTTCAGTATATTATTTTGTGTTTTTATGTTTCTATGTTTCTATGTTGTGCTTTGGTGTTCCTCGTGCCTTTCGCGTTTTTTTGGTGTGCATGTCTGCCCTGTGTTTTTGCATGCTTTTATTTGGAGTGTTGTTGTGGGTGTTGTTACAAATCCCCTCCCTTCCTTCTTCAATTTCATTCTCAATAAAGTACCCTGAAATTGATAAAATAACTGACGTTGATCAATAGGATTTTGCTTAAATGTAAATCTGTATGTCTTGTAAAAACGCCCCTTTGCAATTTATTACAAATGCGACAACACAAAACGACTAAATTGTTTTTGGAACCGAAGGAATGGCACCTTTCAATTTGTAAACTAAGGACAATTTACACGAGTTTAGTTTATACTTATTTCGATAAGAATGGCTTTTTTAGAGCCGAATATGGGCACATAATATGTAATACTAAAATGTCTATTTTTTTCTATAATACCCGAAAGCCCATCTGAACATTGAAGACCTGTAATGCTTAGGAATATTATCTTTTCAAATAAAGTGTAATGGTTTGCGTTTTATTTTTACTATATTCAAAGTGCCTTAATATACGCATCTATCAGTTCGTGCCAAACAACTCTCGTCTTTTAATAACTTCTATACATCATAGTAGAAATATTAATAATAACTTGTTCATAATTATGTTTGTAAGGTCATCATCACTGATAATAAACGTGACCTGCATCAGGTGACTATGTGCACATTTTATCAGAATACCTGTTCATTACTTACTATTGTACTGCCGTAAGGACACCTTGAATAATTTCCATATTTTTAGTTATATTTCCATTAAGGCGCAAGATTGTTGGGAAAAGCTTCAGTCTAATTAAGATCAGAGGTAAGATCAGCTCGCTTTTGAAAACATCTAACAGAACAATGCAATAATTTATTTTGGTTTAAAATTTGGACTAAAACGTCGAGCCTTGAAGAAATTCGTTTACCTTCTCTTCAGTGCGAATGTTGAATTATGAACACTAGTTACTCAATTGTATATCACACGGTGTTCGTAAGCGTCATATTTTTATCCTCATTTGACCTTGCCGTGAACCTTATTGACTAAATTTATTTAGTTTATTTAATGATATATATAGGATCTCAAATGAATTTTCATTATATACGATGTATTATGAAACGAGTTTTGTGTTTTATATCCCCGAGCCTTGGCGAAGGGATATAAAACGGACAACAAGTTTCATAATACATCGTATGAAAGTTAAATTCATTTGAGATCCTTTTTATCACATGATATTGCCAAAAAAATGTGTATTTCTAACGTGAACTCAACGTTTCCGAGAACTACAGAGGCGAATCACGCCGTGATCTAGAAGTCGTCTGCTACGCCATGAGAAGTAGTTTCCCCATCGTATTGATATTCTGTGCGTAAGAGAAAAGTATTTCAATTTTGAATAGTATTTTAATGCAACAATTAATTTAACAACAACAATTTTAATCATTCATATTAACTCCGAGTCTGAATTTAACAGTTGACCGATATTTGAAAGGTCACATTTGTCAAGGTTTATGTGATTAGGTTCCAAGCCTGACCAATCGCATTCAAGCAGAGCGATATGTAACGTGTCATCATATGATATATTTATGAAATGGCTTTTTGAAACTGCATAACGGGTGTATCATGTGATAAAATAAAATTTTACCCCTTCGTGAACTATTAACGAGTGTTCGTTTATCGCTGCTGGTAGAATGTAAGTACCGAGGATACCGCTTGTCTATTTTAATGGATTACGCACTGCATTGAAATTATAATCTAAATTTTCTGTCATCCAATAGCTGAACTTCCAGTAGAATCATTTGGTGGACAGACACTAGACATCACAACATTTGACGATATTTTCATTGTGATGTCAAAAAACAAAACATGACAACGCATGAAGTCAGTATGATAAACTATGACGTCACAATTCAAAATGTTGCCAAATCATGTGATTTATGGTGTCAATGGTTTATGCGCATATATAACCGAGGTTTTAAGCGGTCATAAATATTGTCTGGAAAATTGACTATTACACCTAAGGTTTCAAACTGAGGGGTATCTCCCTTATTGCATAGCTCTGTCCTTATCTGGGGATTCGGCATTCGGTTGTTGCATGCAGCAGAGATGCTTACTCTTCCGGGGAACCTGGTCTCACTCCCATATTGGGAGTTCGCTTCTTTTCATGTGGAAGAGGTTTTCGTTTGTTTGCTTACGTTCCTGTTTTAGCCTGATTTTGTATGCCTTCGGTTTATGATTTTCCGAATCATCGATGTTGTACTGTGTATTGGGATATATAGTCATAATCCATATTTTTCATGACAACGCATGAATTCGGTACGATCAAATATGACATCACAATTCAAATGTGCCAAATCATGTGGTTTCTGGTGTCCATGGTGTATACGCATATATTACCAAGGTTTATAACGGTCATATGATGTTAGAACCTACTGGATCAAAGTCTTCAAGTCCAAACTTTCTAAAATCGCCATAATTTCTTGAAATGACGCCGGAAATTATTCAGACTTCATCAGGATACATAAAATTAATGTGTATATCTATCAGTGTATGAAATAATTTCAGAATGTTAAGACCTTATTTTTCCTAGAAAGTGAGAAAACAAATAATGTCGCCGCCATCATGGTTTTCAAACCTCCTTGATATGTAAAAATGGGGCCGATAGAAAACCGTGTGTGTGGACGTGCTCTTTTCTTTAAAAAATTCACACGTTTCACTTTTTTGTTTCTTGTTAAAATCGCTTTTCATTCAAAATTCATGACTCCATTCTCTTCCAATCATAAGGAGGAAATGTCTGATTAATATGTTCCAATTTCTGCACTTACGGATTGTTATCATTGTAAACATCATATGACTTTATCAAACAGGTCATCACAATATCTTTATCTGTCCATAAACTGATACATTGATATCGTCAGCAAGTGCACACTAAAGCGGTGGTCACTACCCGTCCTACATGCACGTACATGTACGTGCTGTCTGAGTGCAAAAAAGTGGGCAAACCTTGGGTATCCGTACGGTGTCTGTGCGTTATCAGTACACGTGTCGTACGGCCTCCCTGTGGATTGACAACACGCAGAGGGACGTAGCAATTTAAAAGCATACAGAACTTTCGCTGCGTCCTGTCTGCGTGCTGTCTACGAATTCAACAAGAAGTGCGACACGCATGTGCAAGTACGTTGTAAGTACATGCAACGCATCCACGACGCAAGGAAGTGAGGACTCCGTGCGTTAGCATTACGCGTCAATTCGACATCCTTACAATAACGCAGAAGACCTATGGAGAATGTACGTTGTAAGCAAGTTGCATGTTAGTCGTAAAAGGAGGGAAAGGATCTCCAACAAGACCCCGTTCGTAAGTACGTGCAACACACTTTTTTTTGGGCTACATTTGATGCCATCCATAAAACCGTGCGTGCGACGTGCCTGATGCACTCCTCTCGTACTCTTGCCACTTCCTTCCTTGCGTCTTCAGAAACACGTAGCGCACGTAGCCTCCACAAATACGCACGTCCTTAAAGCACACACGGCGGGTTGTGACCATGACTTAAAGCTTTTACTGATCCATTTGAATCAATTTATTAGAGACATATCTTATTTTGTTTAAATTGTGATTTTTTGAATCTTGCGTAGGGTTCTATGATTTAACTTGTTTGGCTAATTAGGCCTAAGACTTTTCTCAATCAGCTCTCGTTAATTTTTTTTCCTGTTTCGTTTATACATTCCAATAAAAACACACTCTCTTTTGTAACATCGGTATTTTTATTAAATTTTATGTAAGGAAATTACTATCGAAGGCAGCTAAAAGTTTGACATCTCAGAATAATGAAAATGGGAAACTGAGCTGTCGGCACAATATTTTAACCGCGACGCTTAAATCTCAGGCCGCAAGGAATAAATATTTTAAATGAAAATTTGATATAAATACTTATTTTTTTAAAAGTACATTACGTGGAGTTCGTTATGTGAATAGGGTATAATACTTCAATATATTCTTTTGTGTTTTTTTATGTTTCTATGTTTCTATGTTGTGCTTTTGTGTTCCTCGTGCCTTTCCCGTGTTACGTGTGCATGTCTGCCCTGTGTTTTCGCATGCTTTTATTTGGTGTGTTGTTGTGGGTGTTGTTGCAGATCCTCTTCCTTCCTTCTTCAATTTTATACTCAATAAATTACCCTGCAATTGATAATATAAATGACGTTGATCAATAGGATTTTGCTCTTCTTTCTTGTTAAAATCGCTTTCCATTCAAAATTCATGACTCCAATGTCTTCCAATTGTAAGGAGGAAATGTCTGATTATTATGTTCTAATTTCTGCACTTACGGATCGTTATCATTGTAAATATCATACGATTTTATCAAACAGGTCATCACAATATCTTTATCTGTCCATAAACTGATACATTGATATTGTCAGCAAGTGCACACTAAAGTGGTGGTCACAACCCGCCCTACGTGCACGTACATGCACGTGCTGTCTGAGTGCAAAAACGTGGCAAACCTTGGGTATCCGTACGGTGTCCGTGTGTTATCAGTACACGTGTCGTACGGCCTCCTTGTGGATTGGCAACACGCAGAGGGACGTAGCAATTTAAAAGCATACAGAACTTTCGCTGCGTCCTGTCTGCGTGCTGTCTACGAATTCAACAAGAAGTACGACACGCATGTGCAAGTACGTTGTAAGTACATGCAACGCATCCACGACGCAAGGAAGTGAGGACTCCGTGCGTTAGCATTACGCGTCAATTCGACATCCTTACAATAACGCAGAAGACCTATGGAGAATGTACGTTGTAAGCAAGTTGCATGTTAGTCATAAAAGGAGGGAAAGGATTTCCAACAAGACCCCGTTCGTAAGTACGTGCAACACACTTTTTTGGCTACATTTGATGCCATCCATAAAACCGTGCGTGCGACGTGCCTGACGCACTCCTTCGTACTCTTGCGACTTCCTTCCTTGCGTCTTCAGAAACACGTGGCACACGTAGCCTCCACAAATACGCACGTCCTTAAAGAACACACGACGGGTTGTGACCGACCAGGACTTAAAGCTTTTACTGATCCATTTGAATCAATTCATTAGAGACATATCTTACTTTGGTTTAAATTATGATTATTTAATCTTGCGTAGGGTTCTATGATTTAACTTTTTTGACTAATTAGACCTAAGACTTTTCTCAATCAGTTCTCGAAATTACTACCGAAGGCAGCTAAATTTCTAAAGTTTGACGTCTCGGAAAAATGAAAACTGAGCTGTCAGCACAATATTTTGACCGTGACGCTTAATTCTCAGACCGCAAGGAATAAATGTTTTAAATGAAAATTTGATATAAATACTTATTTCTTTAAAAGTACATATACATAGAATTTAATTCTAGAAATTTCGTGCAATTCGTTATGTGAATAGGAATAATACTTCAGTATATTCGTTTGCTTTTAATGTTTCTATGTTGTGCGTGTTTGGTGTGCATGTCTGCCCTGTGTTTTTGTATGCTTTTATTTGGTGTGTTGTTGTTGCAAATCCCCTCCCTTCCTTCTTCAATTTCATTCTCAATAAAGTACCCTGCATTTGATAACATAAATGAGGTTGATCAATAGAGGATTTTGCCAAAATAAATTTAAGTCTGTATGTCTGGTAAAAACTCCCTCTTTGCAAATTATATGTAATGCAACAACACAAAACCACTCAATTGTTCCTTGAATCGAAGGAATAGCACCTATCAATTTGTAAATTAAGGATAATTTACACGATTTTAATTAATACTTATTCGATGAGAAATGGCTTTTTGGAAGCTATATTGGACACATAAGATGTAATACTAACATTTCTAGTTTTTTTTTTTTTCAATAATACACAAAAGCCCATCTCAAAATCGAAGACCGGTAAAGCTTTGGAATATTATCTCTTCAAATAAGGTGTAATGGTTTGCGTTTTATTTTTACTATATTCAAAGTGTCTTACTATACTTATCTATCAATTCCTGCAAAACAGCTCTCGTCTTTTAATATCTTCTATACATCTAAGTAGAAATGTTAATGATTTGTCCATAAGTTTGTTTGTAAGGTCATCATCACTGATAACAAACGTAACCTTCATCAGGTGACTATGTGCACATTTTATCAGAATACCTGTTCATTACTTACTATGGAACTGCCGTAAGGACACCATTGAATAATTTCATTGAGTTATATTTCCATTAAGGCACAAGATTGTTGAGAAACGCTTCAGTCTAATTAAGATCAGAGGTAAGATCAGCTCGCTTTTGAAAACATCTAACAGAACAATGCAGTAATTTATTTTGGTTTAGAATTTGGAGAAAAAAGTCGAGCTTTCAAGAAATTCGTTTAGCTACTCTTCAGTGCAAATGTAGAATTATGAACACTAGTTATTCAATTGTATATCACGCGGTGTTCGTAAGCTTCATATTTTTATCCTCATTTGACCTTGCCGTGAACCTTATTGACTGTTCTTGTATCTTTAATGAAATAATAAAATTTTACCCCTTCGTGAACTATTAACGAGTGTTCGTTTATCGCTGCTGGTAGAATGTAAGTACCGAGGATACCGCTTGTCTATTTTAATGGATTACGAACTGCATAGAAATTATAATCTAAATTTTCTGTCATCCAATATCAGAATTTCCAATAGAATCATTAGGTGGACAGACACTAGACATCACAACATTTGACATTTGGAAAATTGAATATTACACCTAAGTTTTTCAAACTAAAAGGTATCTCCCTTATTGAATAGCTCTGTCCTTATCTGGGGATTTGGCATTCGGGTGTTGCATGCAGCAGAGATGCTTACTCTTCCTTGGCACATGGTCTCTCTCCAATATCAGGAGTTCGCTTCTTTTCATGTAGTGGTGGTTTTTGTTTGTTTGCTTACGTTACTGTTTCATCCTGATTTTGTATGCCTTCGGTTTCTTATTTTCTGAATTATCGTATTGTTCTGAATACAGGGATATGGTCATTATCCATATTTGTCATTGCTAGGGGTCTGTCGATCTTAATTTTGTGTTCTTTTGTGAGTGCTGTTGAGATTATCATCAGGATCTTCTTTAACTCATTTGTGTCACACCTATGCCCTTTGCTGTGTGGAGCTCGTAAAAAAAGTTCCCCGCGAGGGCTTTGACTGTAAATGTTTAGAATATATTTCCCTTACATTGTTGCCATATCACTTTTTATATAGAAATAACGTCAGAGAGTGCATGGATTGTATATATTGTTTTCATTCTCTTGCTTAAACATCGACGGCGGGTGCGACTAGCCAACAGGGGATGCTGGTCCCACCTCTAGCTTGCTAGGGGTCTGTCAATGCTTAATTTTGTGCTCTATTGTTAGTGCTCTTGAAATTTTCGTCAGGATCTTCTTTAAGTCTTTTGACGTTTGAAAATTTAGTGACCTACCTCGGCGTCAAGGTGGGACACCACGTGACCGTAATACTGCGACGTCATTGGCTGATATTAGTACGAGGCGTGATGAAAAACTAATCGTATCCTATGAATAGTTAAGTACGAGGCGTGATAAAAAACTAATCGTATCTTATGAATAGTTAAGTACCCGAAACGTGCATGACTGGTCAGCGTTGCCAATTTATCTGTTCTTAAAAGACGTTTACATTCCTATTAAAAGAATGGAATTAATTGAAGTGGTGGCGTCGCTGCTGAATATACATTCAATACTGTATTAAGCATCCACCTGATGGAAAGGAAAAGAATGGTCGCTAGAGACAGAATGTCGTTTAAAAGAAAGCTCTAACAAAAAGGACCCCATTTTAATGTATGAATAAGGTGAAAATATTCACCGGATTATCGAACTTCTAAACAGACAACGTACGTAATTTATCACATTTGTATAAAGAATTCTAAAGTAGCGTTCACTAACTCCTCCGTGAATAAGTCTTCCTTGTGCATCAAATAAAGATTGTAAACTATTCTCGTTTCCTTGTACGATTTCGTACGGCAATTTTTTTCATATCCTGAAGGTTAAATAAATCCACATTGTCATTTGAAATAAACATTACAGAAGTACCAATCAGTTATTCAATCTCATAGTCGAGAAGGCAAGGCAAAATCATTATATTTTCCACAGGAACGGTTGCCAACCCCGGAATGTCATTTTATTTTTTACCTGATCTACGCTATTTACGTTTTTATAAATCGTTCGACATTTTAGTTTTACGTCCATTTAAGTTTTGAGATCTTAGGGATTTACTTTCTTTCAATCTTTGTTTTTTAAATCAATTTCTTGTTTGTTTGGACTTTTGTGTTTTGCATTTCCTTTCTTTTCTTTCGTTTATTTTTTTAATTTCTAACGATGCTGTCGGTTCATTTTCTTCCTTCCGTTTCTTCGAGTTCAAGCGCTTCAGTTTCAAATTAAGTTTCGTTTTGAATTATCATTAATTGATAACCATAATACTTTTCAAAATTTCTTTCAGTGATCTATATCGGTGCGCGTATGTTTTGATAACAATTACGATACGGCAACTACGCGATCAAATAACCGACGTAATTACCTTATTTGGTCGCTTATTACAAATGAATTGATCATAAAGATGACAATAAAGATGGACGCTGGTCGCGTTGGACAGATGTCCGTTTAATACAGAGGAATTATATAGCAAAAAACGTTGGGAGGATATTAGACTGGTCGGTGAGGACAGATGGACGCTTAACACGAGTGGTCGCATGTACAGTATTGACTGTATTGTAATTCGCGAAAAATAAAACAGGCATAGATTATATATCACAGCCTAAAGGGACTTAACTATGACAATTTTGCAATAAATGAGTGTGCAAATTTGAAAAAATAAGATTTGAAAAAAAAATGGAATATTCAGCTCTGAAATCGTAGCATAATAAAGATCAATACCGATTAAATACAGTTTTTGACCGATTAATTTTTGAAAAAAAGTCGCTTAAAGAGTTATGGACCCTTAAAGTTAACATTGCACTCGATTGTAAAAAAAAGTTATCTTGATCTAATTTTCTTTAGTTGAGGGAGAAGATATCAAATATCCATTTGTCAAAAATCTTATTTAATTTTTCTGAAAAATCAAAACTTCACCAAATAGTTTTTATGTTATCAACGTTTAACCGTTTTCATCAATAGGGGTAAATATAGCTCCAGAACATGAATCTTTTCAAATCTTTATTCTGTTTCAATATCTATTTACCTTGTACAAAGGTTTTCAAATTATCATAAGGCACAAAAAATATATTTAAAAACCCTCATAATTTCTATTTTTACCCATTGAGTACCTCAATCTATAGTCCTATGTTATCAGACAAATTGCTTTATTTCGTTACTTATCATACAAGTCTCGTCTTCTCACACCACTTTTTGTTTTGGCCAGGGGCGGATAGAATATTTAAGTATGGGGAGGGGTACGGGACTTAATAACAAAAGGTCGGGGTGTTCCTCTCCGATAACGTGGTCATGCCGTAGTTCCTCTCCGATAACGTGGTCATGCCGTAGTTCCTCTCCGATAACGTGGTCATGCCTTAGTTCCTCTCCGATAACGAGGTCATGCCGTAGTTCCTCTCCGATAACTTAGTCATGCCGTAGTTCCTCTCCGATAACGTAGTCATGCCGCGGTGGTTTGTCCGTGGATAAAACTCTTAAAAGTCCAAAATTTCTTAACTCGCCATAATTTCTTCAAAGCGCCGGAAATTATATTCAAACTTCAAAAGGATACAAAAATGTGTATATCTATCAGTATATAAAATGTTTTCAGAATGTTAAGACTGTACTTTTCATCGGAAGTGAGAAAACAAATAATGTCGCCGCCATCTTGGTGTTCAAAACCTCCTTTATATGTAAAGATTGGACCGATAGTAAATCGTGTGTGTGGACTTTCTGTTTTCTTTTAAAATTAACGTTTCACTTATAGTTTTTTTTTATTTCTTGTTAAAATCGCTTTTCATTCAAAATTCATGAACTAATGCTCTTTCAATCATAAGGAGGAAATGTCTGATCTATCTGTTCTAATTTCTGCACTTACGGATTGTTATCATTGTTAAAATCATATGACTTTATTTAACAGGTCAACACAATATCTTTATCTGTCCATAAACTGGAACATGTATACAGTCAACAAGCGCACTCTAAAGCGGTGGTCACAACCCGCCGTACAGCACGTACGTGCTGTCTGTGTGCAAAACGTAGGAAAACCTTGGAAGTCCGTGCGTTATCAGTACATGTCCCATACGTGCTGTCTGCGTGCAAAACGTAGGCAAACCTTGGAAGTCCGTGCGTTATCAGTACATGTCCCATACGTGCTGTCTGCGTGCAAAACGTAGGCAAACCTTGGAAGTCCGTGCGTTATCAGTACATGTCCCATACGTGCTGTCTGCGTGCAAACGTAGGCAAACCTTGGAAGTCCGTGCGTTATCAGTACATGTCCCATACGTGCTGTCTGCGTGCAAAACGTAGGCAAACCTTGGAAGTCCGTGCGTTATCAGTACATGTCCCGTACGAAGTCCGTGCGTTATCAGTACATGTCCCGTACGAAGTCCGTGCGTTATCAGTACATGTCCCGTACGACCTCCTTGCAGATTTGGGATCACACAGACAGGAAGTAGCAGTTTTAGTGCATACAGAACTTTCACTGCGTCCTGTCTGAGAGGTCAACAAGAAGTACGACACGCACTTTGCAAGTACGTGCAACGCACCATCGACACAAGGAAGTGAGGACTCCGTGTGTTAGCAGTACGTGTATCCTTACAATAATCGTGCGTGCGACCTGCGTGACACACTCCTTCCGTACTCTCACCATTTTCTTCCTTGTGACACTCTCGTAAAAACACCTTTTTTCTATCTATAAGTAATGCAATAACACCAAACCACTAAATTGTTCTTTTAACCAAAGGAATGACGCCTTTCAATTTGTAAACTAAGGACAATTTACACGAGTTTAGTTTATACTAATTTCGATGAGAATGGCTTTTTTGGAGCCAATATGGGCACATAAGATGTAATACTAAAACTTTCTCTTTTTTTTCAATAATACCCGAAAGCCCATCTTAACATCGAAGACCGGTAAAGCTTTGGAATATTATATTTTCAAATAAAGTGTAATGGTTTGCATTTTATTTTTACAATATTCAAAGTGCCTTACTATAAGCATCTATCAGTTCGTGCCAAAGAACTCTCGTCTTTTTATGACTTCTATACATCATAGTAGAAATATTAATTTTAAGAAACACTGATTGATTCAGGCTAATTATCATTGTTGCATTCGCACAAAATAAACTATATCCTTTGGTTAAAAACACCTCCCCTAAAAGACGGTTCATAAAAATTCCATTTATTAACAAAGGATTTGATTTTCTGAACATCTCTAATATTTTTCGGGATCATCGCGTACAAAGTGCCATTTCTCAATATTTTGAAAATTTAGAACCTCCTCTTATTTGTTACAAATATAAGAGACCTATTCGAAACTTCGTTTTTAACTACAACAAAGTTACACAAGATCCTTTAATACTTGAATCATGTCCTGCTTCTTGAGAATGTGCAACGTCTGCATATCTATATAAACCAGCTGGTCATATTATTACAGGTGACTTTTCAATTATCAAAGACAGGCAGCTCCGTGGTCTTCTTAAGAAAGGACCTAAGTATAGAATCCCATCCAAGATAGATTATATTAGATGTCGCGAAGTGCTAAAGGAAGCTTTAGATACCTATACCAAACGATGGTGTAAATCGGAAGGAGTCGATTTGCATGCTCTGAATGACTGGAAAAATCTCATTTTGGATATTACCGATATTCGAATAGATAACTACCACAAAAATCCTCAACTTTTTTGAAAATCCAATTTCTAAATCTGAAAGATATTTCAAATCCAAGTTACGTAATTTACATGAAAAATATGTCTTCGCACCTACAGACAAAGCAGCCAACAACACCATAATTATTTGAAATCGTTACTACATATCAACATTATTTTCTGAACTTTCCTCTACTAAAACTTATATCGAAAGCAACGAAAGTGTTCCCAATATTTTGAACAAACATAACATTGAAATTTCTTCTTTTAACATCCCTATTTCTAAATTGGATCTACCTACAATATACTGTATACCAAAACTTCACAAGTCTCCTTACAAGTTTCGATACATTGCTAATTCTAGCAACTGCTCAACAACAATTTTGTGTAGAAATCTGACGTCAGCACTCACGGCTAAAAAGGATAACGTGGCAAAATACTGTGAAACTGTCATGAACAGGAATGAACAGGAATGGCGTAAACTTCTTTTGGTCTATTAAAAATTCAGGGGACGTGATTGACAAAATGAAATCAAGAAATTTTGAAGCAAATACGATATCTTCATAAGACTTTTCTAATATGTACACCACGCTTCCTCATGACAAAATAAATGATCGACTGTCCAAACTCATTAAATGGTGTTTTGATCGAGAGGGGAAAACTTATATTTGTACTTCTGAATCGAAGGGTTTCTTTTCCGCCACAAATCATACAAATCATGGACATGTGGTGACCTGTGTATTTCCTTGTCCTTCCTTTTGGACAATATTTATGTAAGATTTGGTGAGAAACTCTACAAGCAGATTGTAGGGATTCCAATGGGTACTAATTGTGCGCCTCTTGTTGCAGATTTATTTTTATACACGTATGAAAAGGAATTTATCCAAAATCTTCAAAAACAAAGAAAAAATGATGATGTGAAATGTTTCTTTGGTACTTCTAGGTACCTGGATGATAATCTTGCTATCGACAATCCTGGTTTTGAGAAATATAAAAATGTTATTTATCCACAAGAATTGATTTTAAACAAGGCAAACGTATCAAGCACAGAAACACCATTTTTGGACCTAAATATCAAAATTGTTGATGGAGAGATCCATACAAGTGTGTATGACAAAAGAGAGGATTTTGGATTTAACATAGTAAATTTCCCCTGGCTTGACGGTGATGTTCCTAGATTACCGTCCTATGGTATCTATATTTCACAGCTCATCCGGTATGCTAGAGCATGTACTGATGTTTTGGATTTTCATAGCAGAAATTTACAAATTACCAAGAAACTTTTAGGACAAGGTTTTCGCTTTCACAAACTAGTAAAGACTTTCTGGAAATTTTACAAAAATTATTGTCAACTTCTTCTGAAATTCGGACCAATACAGGCAACAGAGTATATTACTTTTGGTATTTCACAACCTGCATTTTATGGTGACATTATTAACAAGATAAGAAGGATAAAAGACAGACAACATCATTATCGAAAATGCGTCAGAATCATCAAACGCCTTTTATACCGTGGGTATGATCCTAATGTCACCAGACGGACACTAGGCTTGGTACTTGACCAATCTACAGTCTTGTACAAGCGCATTCTTAAAACTTGCAGTCTAACTGACTGTGACGACGGGACTCCATGACGGGCCCTGTCCAAACCTCTTTAGAGAAGACAGGGCCCCGATCACCTGTCCTCTCTGAATGTCAGTCGGACTCCTCGGGTGATAACATACATGAGCTCGCGGCGGCAGAGCACGCATTGTATTACGTAGGCCCTCTTTTTATATCCATTTACATATTCATCTGTGTTGCTTGGGCCCCTGCGTTTGCGGTCTTGTTTGTGTGTGGTCATCTGACAGTGAGGAGGTTGTTTTACACCACAATTGTACGTTCTTCGAAACCTCTGGGTAATCGGAAAAATGGGAGGGTTGTGCGCATGTAATCCAGGATAACCATACCTTCTGCTATTTCCGTGGCAGATGGCCGTCCTAAGTCGGCACCGGTTGCCCATTGGTCTCGTTGGTTTATGTGCAGTCCTTTGTAACGAGTTAAGCGCACTCTAAAGCGGTGGTCACAACCCGCCGTACAGCACGTACGTGCTGTCTGCGTGCAAAACGTAGGCAAACCTTGGAAGTCCGTGCGTTATCAGTACGTGTCCCGTACGACCTCCTTGCAGATTTGGAAGCACACAGACAGGAAGTAGCAGTTTAAGCACTTTGTCCTTTCTGCGTGCTGTCTAAGAGGTCAACAAGAAGTACAATATGCACTTTGCAAGTACGTTGCAAGTACGTGCAACGCACCATCGACACAAGGAAGTGAGGACTCCGTGCGTTAGCAGTACGTGTATCCTTACAATAATCGTGCGTGCGACGTGCGTGACACACTCCTTCCGTACTCTCACCACTTTCTTCCTTGCGACACTCTCGTAAAAACACCTTTTTTTCTATCTATAAGTAATGCAACAACACCAAACCACTAAATTGTTCTTTTAACCAAAGGAATGACGCCTTTCAATCTGTAAACTAAGGACAATTTACACGAGTTTAGTTTACACTTATTTCGATGAGAATGGCTTTTTTAGAGACTAATATGGGCACATAAGATGTAATACTAAAACTTTCTAGTTTTTTTTTTCAGTAATACCCGAAAGCCCATTTCAACATCGACCACCTGTAATGCTTTGGAATATTATCTTTTCAAATAACGTGTAATGGTTTGCGTTTTATTTTTACAATATTCAAAGTGCCTTACTATACACATCTATCAGTTCGTGCCAAAGAGCTCTCGTCTTTTTATGACTTCTACACATCATAGTAGAAATATTAATTTTGTTTGTAAGTTTATTATCCACCAGCAGCGATACCAGCCTAGTGATTGAAATTGTCAATATTGAAATATTTGTTCTATAGTACCATCTTTGTTGTACTAGACACGTGTTTCTGATAATTTAATCCTCGTCAGTAGTACTTCAAGGTTATCATCACTGATAACAAACGTAACGTTCATCAGGTGACTATGTGCATAGTTGATCAGAATACCAGTTCATTACATTCTACGGTACTGCCGTAAGGACACCATATAGAATTTCAATGAGTCCTATTTCCATTAAGGCGCAAGATTGTTGAAGAATTCATTAAATATTGACTACAGTCTAATTAAGATCAGAGGTAAGATCAACTCGCTTTTGAAAACATCTAACAGTACAATGCAATTATTTATTTTGGTGTAAAATTTGGATTTAAATCTCGAGCCTTGAAGAAAGTCGTTTATTTAATCTTCAGTGCGAATATAGAATTATGAACTCTAGAAATTCAATTGTATATCACGCGGTGTACGTAAGCTTCATATTGTTATCCACATTTGATCTTGCCGTGAACCTTATCGACTGTTCTTGTATATGTAGTGAAATTTGACCCCTTCGTAAACTATTAATGCGTGTTCGTTTATCGCTGCTGGTGGACTGTAAGTCCCGAAGAAACCGCATTTCTATTTTAATTGTTTACGCATTCCATTGAAATATATTCTAAATTTATGTCACCCAATAGCTGAATTTCCAGTTGATTCATTAGGTGGACAGACACCATACATCACAAAATTTAGCAATATTTTCATTGTGACGTCAAAATACAAAACATGACAACGAATGAAGTCAGAGTGTGATCAAATATGACGTCACAATTCAAAATGTTGCCAAATAATTTGATTTCTGGTGCCTATGTTGTATGTTCATATATAACATAGGTTTAAAACGATCAAAAAACAAAGGAGGGGATCTCCAATAACACCAGGTTGCAGAACCCACAGCAAACCCCCAATACACCCAATGCAAAAACACAAAGCAGACAAGCACAGAAAGAGACGCATAAGGGACAAGGAACGTCAACGTACAAAACAGAAACATTAAACACAAAGGACTACACATAAACCAACTAGACAAATGGGCAACCGGTGCCGACTTAGTACGGCCATCTGCCAAGGAAATAGCAGAAGGTGTGTTGTAATAAATATCGTCTTGAAAATGGACTATTACGACTAAATTTCTCAAACTACGGGGTATTATATTGAGGATCACTGACGAGCGTTAAGTACCCGAAACATCCATGTCTGGTCCATGCTAAAATTAATCTGTTCTTAAATGATGCTATTGAATTTGAAGGCGTTTAACATAGCTTTATTCAACCTGATGGGCATTAGGTACTGCTAACGAGATTCAATATCCGCAAAACGTGTCTAGTACAATAAAATTAGTACTAATATTGACAATTTATCTTTAGTGATGAGATCTCAATGAGCCAGGTTCTATGATATTGTTTTTACTTTAATTTCTATCAAACTTAAAGAAGCTGAAATTAACAGTTATTAGCTTCTAGAGTTCATTTGAGTTTTATATTCTTTATTCGACCGAATATCTTGAATACATCCCAGAAAAAAATAAAAAAGCTAAATTGTTCTAAATGTTGCACATAGAAAACATACGAAAAATTTATACAATGACATTTGATAAGATGATTCCACACAATCCATTCATAACTCTTCAGCAAACATTAACATTTCGTTCATTGTATTAGGGGGGGGGAAGTAACAATAAGTCGTTCTGAATTTTGCATCTTTATCGTTGATAACGGATTTAGGTTGTCATATAATTTGGTTGCAATTTATCAAAATCTGGACCAAACTTCCTGGTGTTCCTTTATTATATTAGTTATAGGGTTTGTTCCTGTCATTCTTCCTACTCAAAGTAGGTGTGTAAATTTGTGGAGGATGAGGCCGAAGGCCGAACCCCCTACATATTTACACACATCCTTTGAGGAGGACGTATGACAGGAATGAACCCTATAACGAATTCATCATGCCGAGAACCATTTCGTAACGTTTTTTGTGTAATTTTTGACGTTTGAAAGTGAAGTGACCTACCTCGGCGTCAAAGAAGGATACCACATGACTTTAATACTGCGACGCCATTGACTGAATTTAGTACGAGGCGTGATAAAAACTAAATCATATCTAATGAACAGTTTCCAATAAAACTGCAAGAAAGGAATTGAAGAGGTGGTATGGCTGTTGTATATATTGTAATTCGCGAAAAATAAAACAGGCATAGATCGCAGCCTTAAGTGACTTAAATATGACAAATATGCAATAAATGAGTGTGCAAACTCCGAAAAAATAAAAATGGAAAAACATATGGAATAATGAGCTATAAAATTGTAGCAGAATTAAAAATCAGTAACAATTAAATAATGTTTTTGACCGATTAATTTTTGAAAAAAATTACTCAAAGAGTTATGGACCCTTAAAGAGAAGGCATGAAATATACCAAATTGTTTAAAAAATCTTAAAATATTTTTCATCAAATTTTTCTGAAAAATCCAAATGTCACCAAACAGTTTTCTTGTTATCAATGTTTAACCGTTTCCATCAATAGGTGTAAATATACCTCCAGAACATGAACCTTTTTTTTTAATTCTATTTCAATATCTATTAGCCTTGTACAGATGTTTTCAAATTATCATAAGGTACATGAAATATTTAGAAACACTCCAAATTTCTATTTTTACCCATTGAGTATTACAATTTATAATGCAATGATATCAGACAATTTGCTTTATTTCGATACTTATCATACAAGTCTTCTCATCTTCTCACATCACTTTTTGTTTTGGTCAGGGGCAGATACAAAATTTAAAGTTTCGGGAGGGGGAATTAGCAACAAAAGACCGAGGTATTCTTCTCCGATAGCGTGGACATGCCGTCGTGGTTTCTCAATGGATAAAATTCTTAAAGTCCAAAATTTCTAAAATCGCGATGATTTCTTGAAATGACGCCGGAAATTATTCAAACTTCATAAGGATAAACAAATATGTATATCTATCAGTGTTTCAAATATTTTCAGAATGTTAAGACTGTACTTTTCCTAGGAAGTGAGAAAAAAAATTATGTCGCCGCCATCTTGGTTTTCAAAGTCTCCTTGATATGTAAAAATGGGACGGATAGTAAATCGTGTGTGTAGACTTGCTGTTTTCTTTAAAAATTCACACGTGTCCCTTTTTTAATTTCTTTGTTAAAATTGCTTTTCATTCAAAATTCATGAATTAATGTCTGATTAATATGTTCTAATTTCTGCACTTACGGATTGTTATCATTGTCATCATCATATGACTTTCTTTAACAGGCCATCACAATATCTGTATTTGTCCATAAACTGAAACATAGATATCGCCAGCAAGCGCACACGAAAGCGGTGGTCACAACCCGCCCTACATGCACGTACGTGCTGTATGCATGCAAAAACGTAGGCAAACATTAGGTGTCCGTGCGTTATCAGTACATGTCCTGTACGGCCTCCTTGCGGATTTGGGTCTCTTCCTGTGCTTGTCTGCTTTGTGTTTAGCTCTACTGGTCTCAGACCAGTCGAGCTTATGCGATCACCCTTTGTCCGGCGTCCGTCCGTCTGTCCGTCTGTCTGTCTGTCCGTCTGTCCGTAAACAATTCTTGTCCGGACAACTCCTCTAAAACTGTTAGAGATAGAAAGTTAATTCTTTTTGCATTTTACTTGGTCCATGGTCAAGTTGTGCACCTGATATTTAGTTTCAGTCCCTGACTCCCAGGGTCTTAGAAAATGGGCGTGGTCATTAAATTCTATGTAATTTTGTCCGGACAGCTCTTCTATCACTATAAATGATAGAGACATAATTCTTTTTGCAATATGATGGGTCTGTAGTCTAGTTGTGCACCTGATATTTTGTTTGAGCCAATGACCCCCAGGGTCTTAGAAAAGGGTGTGGCCTTTTTCTTTATATTATTCCATATAATCTTATGCTTACAGCTCTGACACTATAAATGACGGAGGCTAAATTCTTTATGCAATATGATCGGTCTGTAATCTTGTTGTGCACCTGATATTTTGTTTGAGTCTCCGACCTCAAGGGTCTTAGAAATTGGGTGTGGTTGTTTTTTCTCTATTCAACTACATGTGATCTCATGATAGCTAATTTCCCAGAATTTATGGATAATAATTAATTGATTTATTTCACAATATTATCGGTTTGCAGTTTAGAAGTCATAACAGTATTTTACTTGAGTCCCTGTTCCCTAGGATTATGGAAAATGGGTATATGACTATTTTCTCTTACCCTATCTACATGCATTTAGAGAACATAAGTGACAGAAACTATAAATAAACAAAGATATTGCCATTTTACAATATTATCATAGATGAGTCTGTAATTTAGTTTTTCTCATATTTTATTTGGGACCTGACCCAGGATTTTATCTTTAATTCTATAGAAACGCTAGGGGATAGTTTCAGAATTTCCTCTGATCAATCAATCAAGATGAAAATCTTTTCTATAGTGTTTATACAGTGCAAGAAAGATATCAAACAATCAAAATTCATGTATTTCTTACTTATTTTTTATTTGTTTACGGTGTAAGATTTTTTGGGAGAGTAGTGAGAATATTTGTTGCAAGAATAGAATGTCTTAAGTGATCACAGACTTGAGCTGTGCTTTCTGTTAAATTGGAACACCAGAATCACAAAGATTGATCATTTTATCAAATGAAATAGCAATAATGCATCCTTCACATTGCCAAATGAAAGGAATATTGTGTTTGTGTGTAAGTTTGTTTTTTTTTTGGGGGGGGAGGGGGAGGTAACTCTTATTTCTTTCTTCTTATAAATTCCTCCACTGCTTGGAGTACCACCCCCAATAGGATGTATAATTGTGTGGTTTGATAAAATTTTCATAATGTTTACATAAAAACAAGTGACATCATGTTTTAATAGTAGATAATATAACAAGAGATGCCATAAAGGCATATATACTATGTGTTAATCAAATTAAAAATTTAAAATGCTCAAGAAAAACTCTCTAAAATACTAAAAAAAATCATTTGTAAGAGCCGACTGGTACGAAAATATTTCAACCTAGGAAAACTTCTACCAAAATCTTCCTTTATTGCCATTTTACAATCTTATCATAGATGATTCTGAAACTTAGTTTTTCTTATATCTTCTTTGGGACCTGACCCAGGATTTTATCTTCAATTCTATAGAAACGCTAAGGGATAGTTTCGGAATTTCCTCTGATCAATCAATCAACTCGAATATCTTTTCTATTGTGTTTATACAGTACAAGAAAGATAACAAACAATCAAATTGCATAATTTTTTACTTATTTTTTTATTGTTTAAGGTATAAGATTTTTGGAGAGAATAGTGAGACTTTTTTGTTGCAAGAGTAGAATGTCCTAAGTGATCACGGACTTGAGCTGTGCTTTCTGTTAAATGCAAACACCAGAATCACAAAGATTGATAATTTTATCAAAAAAATAGCAATAATGCATCCTTCACATTGCCAAATGAAAGGTGCTTGTGTAAGTTTTTTTTGGGGGGGGAGGGGGTAGAGAAAGGGTCGAGGTAACTCTTATTTGCAAAAAGAAGGGAGGAGATCTCCAACAAGACCCCGTTGCAGCATCAACAGTAAAACACCAAAAACACCCGATGCAAAAACACAAAAGACGAATACAGCACGAGACGGAAAAGAGACACACGACATGTGAACATCAAACATAAAAGACTACACATAAACCGACGAGACCAATGGGTAACCGGTGCCGACTTTGGACGGCCATCTGTCACGCAAGTGGCAAATGGTGTGGTTATCCTTGATTACGTTCGCACAACCCTCTCACTTCTCCAATTCCCAGAGGTCTCGAAGAACGTACAATTGTGGTGTAAAACAACCTCCTCACTGTAAGATGACATCACACAAACAAGACCGCAAAACGCAGAGGCCCCAGAGACACAGATGAATATGTAAATGGATATAAAAAGAGGGCATGCGTCCGTGCTCTGCCGGCTGTAGCGAGCTCATGTATGTAATCTCCCGAGGAGTCCGACTGACATTCAGAGAGGACAGGTGGTCGGGGCCCTGTCTTCTCTAAAGAGGTTTGGACAGGGCCCGTCATGGAGTCCCGTCGTCACAGTCAGTCAGAGTGCAAGTCTCAAGGATGCGATTGTACAAGACTGTAGATTGGTCAAGTACCAAGCCTAGTGTCCGTCTGGTGACATTAGGATCATATCCACGGTATAAAAGGCGTTTGATGATTCTGACGCATTTTCGATGGTTATGCTGCCTACCTTTGATCCTTTTTATTTTGTTTATCATATCACCATAAAAGACAGGTTGTGTAATACCCATAGTAATGTACTCTGTTGCATGTATAGATCCGAATTTTAAAAGAAGTTGACTGTAATTTTTGTAAAATTTCCAGAATGTCTTAACTAGTTTATGAAAGCGGAAACCTTGACCTAAAAGTTTTTTGGTAATTTGTAAATTTCTACTGTGAAAATCCAAAATATCAGTACATGCTCTAGCGTACCGGATGAGCTGTGATATGTAAATACCGTATGACGGTAATCTTGAAACATCACCGTCAAGCCAAGGGAAATTTTTACTATGTTGAATCCAAAATCATCCCTTTTTCATATACACTTGTATGAATCTTTCCGTTTACAAATTTGATATTTAGGTCCAAAAGGGGTGTTTCTGTATTTAAAAGGTTTGCCTTGTTAAGGGTTAATTCTTGTGGATAAATTTCATTCTTATATAATTCAAAAGCAGGATTGTCAATGGTTAGAATATCATCCAGATACCTAGAAGTATTATTGAAACATTTCAGCTTATCAAATTTTCTTTGCTTTTGAAGATTTTGGATAAATTATTTTTCATAAGTGTATAAAAATAAATCTGCAACAAGAGGCGCACAGTTAGTACCCATAGGAATTCCTACAACCAACTTCCAAGAGCCAACTCGTACAAAAATATTTCAACCTATGAAAACTTCTACCAAAATCTTCCTTCAACTGCATCATTTCTGTATTTCAAGCAATAGAGCAATATATATGATTTAAACATTCCAAATTTAGTATTATAATTATGAAGTTAAATTTGTAACAGGAGAGGGAGAGATGTGACTGGACCGGGAATCGAACCCGAGATCTTCTGCTATCTGGGCAGACGCTCTTACCAGCTGAGCTATCTGGGTACGATACCCGTTCCTGCCATGAATTACCGGTAATAACCAAATGTTTCAGGCCTTTTTGCCAATTGGACCTCGAGTCATTTTGTCCTTTTACAATTTGACCTAAGATATTTATTTTAAAATATTTATGGGACACCCTTATTCTTAACTGGGATATATGGTAAAAATGTTTTCTATAGAGGATCAAATATTTCATATGTAAAAACATCTTGTATTATATTTTAATAATTAGCTTCCGTCTACATTAATACCACATTCACCCTTAAAGTTCATGTTCTTCGTTCAATATCCTATTTCCATTGTTTTACATTTACGAAGAAAATAGCCTAAAACATTTTTAGGTTTTAGAACAAAATGGCCGATATTTTTTTCACTCGGTAGGCCACATGTCCTATTATATTCACGTTCAATCTGAAACTGTCTGATTACTTGATCAAAGTATTTTTACTGATCAGTATAAGAAAGAAAGAAATATCTTTATAGAGTATCCTATGCAGTACTATTTCAGCTCAAATGAGATGACAAATATGGATAATGACCATATCCCTGTTTACAGCACAAAATCGATAACCCAGATAATCAGAAACCGAAGGCATACAAAATTAGGATAAAACAGGAACCAAAGCAAACAAAGAAAAACCTCCGCCATATGAGAAGAAGCGAACTCCCGATATGAGAGTGAGACCAGGTGCCCAGGAAAAGTAAGCATATCCTGCTTGCATGCAACACCCGTCGCTTCAATTCGATAAAACTGTCTCATCCGGTTACTTCCATTTTGGAAGATATAGAGTACAATCTTTGGTTGGATGGTTCAAATGGTCTATGACAGAATATCATCCACCATTCTGGAAAGTGGGACATCATAGTGTATGACGAGTTCCTCATATCGACCGTAGAACTTCCTCAGTGACGATGTTAGTCGGTCACAAACATATCCCTGACTGAGAAGCTTATCTGAAAGACGCCTAGCTCTCAGAAAAAAATCCGTATATTTGGTACTTGCTCTGGCATAGCGTATCAACTGAGATATGAACACGCCATAAGCAGGCGATGAAGGGATGTTTCTACTCAGAAAAGGAAAGTTTGTAATGCTGCAATTGAAGTCGTCACGTTTGTCATAGAGTGAGGTGTTCATGTGACCATCAGTGTCGTTGGACAACATTATGTCCAAATAGGATGCTGAATTATTTGTCTCTTTCTTTGACTTCAAGCTCCGAAGGATAGATACTGCTCAGGTAATCCGCGAATTTTGGATTATTGATGGTCAACACATCGTTTATGTATCTGTAAGTGAAGTTGAAGTCAGAAGCTAAGTATCTTTTCCTTTCAGAGACCAAAGATTGAATGAATTCAGCTTCGTACGAGTAAAGGAAAATGTCGGCAAGGAGTGGGGCACAATTGGTCCCCATTGGAATTCCGACAATTTGCTGGAAGACCTTTCCACAAAAATTTTGTCGATCAGAAAGTTTAACATCTGAATAATGTCTGTTTCAGTGTACTTATTTTCAGAATCGGACTTTTCTTTTACAAAGTAGGTTTTGTCATAGTTTACAACAATAAATTTGTATTTGCGATTACCGTTCTTACTTGTAAACGCATTTCTTATATTTTTTTGCGAGTCTTTCTTTCAATTTAGAATGTGGAATTGTAGTGTAAAGTGTCGAAAAATCAAAGGCTTTGATCGAATGGACTCTAGTAAAATGAGTGGATTTCAGATGTTCTAAAAGTTCCTTCGAATTCTTTAAAATCCACATCTTGTTGATACCACTGCGAGAATATACTTTCGAACAATAATTTTGAAGCCCAGATTTGATTTCAGATAAAACTTTGATGAGTAAGATCGATACAGATTTGGTAGAACATTTTGAGGAACCAGCGATGAAATGTTGTTTGTACGGATTCATATGCATTTTAGGTATGCAGTATAAGTATGGTAAATCTAAATCTAAATTGGTAGTGTCGAAGCCAAAGGAAGCAAGAGCTGATTTGTGGTAATCTATTATTTCAGATGCAGAAAGGTTTGTTGGGGTGTAAGTGGGATTTCCAGGTGTCGAATTTAAACCCAACTCTTTAACTAAACTGTCGAAATAGTAGTTTTTGCAAGTAAATGTGTAATTATTTGAGGCTTTGTCCGCTGGTGTGATGACATAATGTTCTTGGAGGTAGGAAAGCTCTTTGATAACATCAGGGTCTTTAAATATAGACACGAATCTGGTGTTCACAGTTGATTTTAATCGGTTAATTCTAGATAAAAGTAACCCTCTGATTGATTTTATCCATTCGGAAAGGGTGCATATCCTCTTTCTTTGCCCAACGTCTTGCATATTCCTCACAAGAGTCCATGATAATTTTGACATTTTGGTTCTATGTAAAGGGAATACTTTCTCTGTATTTGGGACCCTTTATTAACAATGCTCTCAACTTGTCGTTCTTGACTATACTAAGGTCACCAGTAATAACGTGTCCACAAGGAGAGTAGTTGAAATCCGATGAAGAACATTCGCAGGGAAGTGGATGTATTGAGGGATTACTTAAATCAATAAACCGCAGGAATCGTTTGTAATTGTAAATTTTAGATGCAACTGTTGGTGTGTAGTTATAGGAAATACAAGGAGTTTCTTTCCTTTTGAAATATGGTGGGATTTTTTCTGTGACAGTTTTGTGATTCGAAATTTGACCAAGATTCAAGTTATCAATACCTTTGTTTGCAAATCTTACTTTAATGAAAGGGCGGTTCGTTTTCTCCTCTGATTTACCTGATCTAAATGCTTGAAATAAACGAAAAGTAGAAATGTCCAAGATGACTCCTTGTAGTCTGTATTCTGGGGAACGTGTATCGGTATATGCGAGGTCCTTCGTACATTTGTAACAAGAACCTAAAATTGAAATTTACAGGGCTTTTTCTATGATATCTGCGTCGTTTACTATTTCGTTTATTTTTAAAAATTCTTTGCCGACCAAAAAAAATGAAATCGTTCCGTTACTTTTCATTTCGTTTCTTGTGCGTTTCATATTTTAAAGAACCCGTAAAACTCGGTTACTCAAGATGAGTCCCGGGAATCAAATGTTTGTTAAATTTTATAGTTTGAATTACCTCCCTTCTTTAGCAAATTTAATTTAAAATTTGGTAGAAAAAATTAATTATTTATCGATAATTAGCATGTCTTTCCCAATTCAAAGTTCCTTACTGCTATTTAGACACAGATTCAAAAGTCGTGAAGCACTTCCAAAGGAAAATTTTTGGATTTTAAAATTTAGTTGAAAGGCCTATATTGTAGGTGTCGTTAGTGGAATGTATTACTATATGATACTATATGATAAAATAGCCTCCAATATGTCATTATGAAAAAGGAAAAGAAAAAAATGATAAAATAAATAAAAGGTGAAGAAAATGATAAATCTCTTTAAAAATCCATCCTTGTAAACTGGGTGCAATGAGAACGTACACGACACATGCAAGTTTAGTACGTGAAAGGTACATTTATAGCAGGTAGTTTACATATTTAATTACATCATTAGATCAGGGACGTATATATTTTTATATACGTCCCTGATTATATCAAGTCATAACATTATATTTTATAATTTTTAACATTTATAAATTGTGAAGATATTCTCTCCCTATCTAAGTTGAAATGACCGCATGGTGATATATCACGCTCCGTTGATTTTCACACCTGGCAGGTAATGGATAAACCTACGTACATGTACCCTGCGCGGTTTATTTACATGTGTGTATTTGTCATAACAACGATTTGTTAATTGGTATGTTACTTAAAAAATGGATTTGTGCTATAGATGTACAAATGCAAAGAAAACAAACTACGATTTATAACTTATACATGTACATACAAAAAGCTACTTTTCGATTTACAAATAAATGTTAAATATGCAGAAAAAGTTTTTTTTACAATGTATCTAAATAAAACTAATTAGTCGTGTACTTTAATGCAACACAAAGAAATATCATCAAACTACGTTTGTACCCTCTATTTAGGGAAATCCCCTAATATGCAAATGACGAAGCCTCGCTTTGATTGACAAGAGGACTGAAAGTGGAATGAAAGCAAAATATTTCGCTTTCGTTTCTCTTCTGTTTACGCTTTGCGTTTCTCTTTCCTTTCACGTTTTGCTTCTGTTTCTCAAAAAGTCGTGTTAATTTTTCTCTTCCAACACTGAAGGCGAAATTTTGAGGCGAAATAAAGGAGGAAAATTAGAAGAGAAATTGTGTGAGGGAAAATGAAGACGGAAAAATAGAAGCGAAATTTGGAGAGATGAAGGGAGAAAAAGCGTTTAAGGGGGGACAGTTAACGTAATCGGGACTGTATCATCTTTGATTTGACACAGAGATGAGAGAAGCATCAATATAAACATTGAAAATACTCCCATGGGAACAGAGATAATTGACATGCAAGGTCTAATGCATTCGTTATATTTTCATTTCAGAAAAAGAAAAATACGTTAAGCACAAAAATTCAATAGATCCAAATACTTGATTACTGTAAAGTGTCTCCGTGTATACAACACAATGGGAAAGTGTTTTTCTAGAGCAAGTGAATCCTCGCAGCCAAAAGGTGCCGATAGAGGTTGTACAGTTACGAGGGACACCACGTCACAGAATTATGGAGACAGTCAAGAAGGCACAGTGCAATCGACATTGCGGTCACAAGGTCAAGAAGAAAATTTTGGAGTCGCCATGGCGACGGCAACGCAGTCACAAGGCCATGATGGAAATCAGGGAGTGACAGGCACATCAACATCACAGATACACTTGTCTGACGGTCAGAGTACACAGACGGATGGGTCTGACGGCCAAAGGATACTTGACATTATTACAGAATCTCAGGGACCCAGTACAGGGACCACGTCATCACCATCACAGACTGATGGGTCTGACGGCCAAAGGACACTTGACAATATTAGAGAATCTCAGGGACCCAGTACAGGGACCACGTCATCACCATCCCAGACGGATGGGTCTGACAGTCATAGGACACTTGGCAATATTTCAGAATATCAGGGACCCAGTATACGGACCACGTCATCATCATTACCGACGGATGGGTCTGAATCTCAGGGAGCCAGTACAGGGATCACGTCATCAACATCACAGACGGATTGGTCAGCAGGGCAAAGAAGACAGGACAATGCTACGGAACCCCAGGTACCTAGTACAGGGAACAGGTCACAGTACATGGTATTATCAGGTAATGAAAGATTAACATAAATTTCTTTCATGGTTCTTCATGATTTGATTGTGTCCGTTAAGAATAATTAATAATCTTTCTATTTATTTCCCTTTTTAAACGGAGATATCCATAAGTCCTTTCATACATCAAATTTCCGTATCATATTATCCTTGAACATTGATTCTTTTTTTTTCAATCTCCAGCTCTGATTCCTCGTTTTAGATACAGATTAATCTCTTTTTTGTGAGTGATTTTAAAACGCAAATTAACTATAGAACGACAATTATATTGGATTATGCATATCATAAATACGCATATCTTTTGCCATGTTTTGACCGAATTCTATTGGCTACTTGTATTTCCACTTCTATTCATTTGGACAATTTTATTTTGAACGGCACCGCATTGATTTATTTTGGTTGCTGTATCTATGAAGTTTTTGATTTTTTCCTTTGACTCTGGGGAGATTTTTTATCAAGATGACATTTTTCATGTTTCTATAGCCTAATGCTAAGTTGTCTCCGTCTGTTCTATGTTTTCCTCATGTCTAGAAATGATGTTCCACTGTTTTCCCTGCTTATGTTGATATTGTCTCCGTCTGTTTGCTCTCTTTTTTCCTCGTATCTAGAGATGATGTCCCACTTGTTTGTATTGTCTCCGTCTGATTGTTCTCTGTTTTCCTCATATCTAGAGATGATGTCCCACTTGTTTGTATTGTCTCCGTCTGTTTGTTCTCTGCTTTCCTCGTGTCTAGAGATGACGTTCCATTGTTATCACTCCTTGTGTTGATATTGTCACCGTCTGTTTGTTCTCTGTTTTCCTCATATCTAGAGATGATGTCCCACTTGTTTGTATTGTCTCTGTCTGTTTGTTCTCTGCTTTCCTCGTGTCTAGAGATGATATTCCACTGTTTTCACACCTTATGTTCATATTGTCTCCGTCTGTTTGTTTTTTGTTTTTCTCGTGGCTAGAGATGATGTTCCACTGTTTTCACACCTTATGTTTATATTGTCTCCATCTGTTTGTTCTCTGTTTTCCTCATGTCTAGAGATGACGTTCCATTGTTATCAATCCTTGTGTTGATATTGTCTCCGTCTGTTTGTTCTCTGTTTTCCTCATATCTAGAGATGATGTCCCACTTGTTTGTTTTGTCTCCGTCTGTTTGTTTCCTCGTGTCTAGAGATGATATTCCACTGTTTTCACACCTTATGTTCATATTGTCTCCGTCTGTTTGTTCTCTATTTTCCTCATGTCTAGAGATGATGTTCCACTGTTTTCTCTCCTTACGTTCATATTGTCTCCGTCTGTTTGCTCTTTGTTTTTCTCGTGGCTAGAGATTTCACACCTTATGTTCATATTGTCTCCGTCTGTTTGTTCTTTGTTTTTCTCGTGGCTAGAGATGATGTTCCACTATTTTTCCTCCTTATGTTTGTATTGTCTCCATCTGTTTGTTCTCTGCTTTTCTGCCCACTGAATAAAAATAACATTGCAAATATACATAATGAAGGCGTATTTTAATTGAAATCCATGATCGTCCGTAAAATTCTAAAAGTACACAGTTATATTTATATCTCACAGAGAGGTTTTTAGGAGACCTGGCGTCACAGATTGGTGCAGATTGGCAGTTACTCTTCATCAGGCTTGGATTAACAGATGCCGAGTTAGAACACATTGATTATGATCGTGGATTCAATCAAGTAACAAAGAACTTGAAAGCATTTTTACTATGGAGGAAGAAAAATAAGGAACGACAAGCTTCAGAACAACTGAGGATTCTTTTTGAAGGATTTCAAGAGAGTGGCAGACAGGACTTGGTGGACAAATATACGGAATATCTTGGTAAATATATGGGATAGTGGGGTTAATATAAAGGATATATTGTTGATATATTGGATATTTTGGTTTTAATAATGGGTATGGGATATTTTGGGTACATTAAATGGATATCTTGGTAAATATATTTGACAATAGGTAAACATAAAGAATATGAATAAATGTGACAGATATATGTAATACCGAAGTAAAATCAGGATATGCATATAAGTGTATATGAGATTCAGGGGGTAAATATAACAGATTTATGGGATGTCAGTGGTAATAAAAGGGTTGTCTCGGTAAATTTACATGATTTATATTGGATATCAGGTGAACAATAAGCAATGATTTTATTCATACATGTACAAGGAAGCAGGATCACTACTTGTTTTGAATGCTATTGTATTGATGAATTCACGGTTTATGTTTCGATTCTATGAATTTCCAATAATGAGGCAATAACTCTTAATCTATTCATATGTCACCTTACATACCGAATAAAGCACCTGTTACACTGTCGCGAGTTTGAGCTACAAGTCATATGTCACCTTATGACGTAAGATGATTAGCATTTCAACAAATTCTAAAAGTCTAAAAACTGTCATAATAAATACTTATTGTTGACTGTTTATTTACAGATGAAACAAAACTCACGGATATATCAGGATATGAATCCTGTGGTATGTATATACCTATCTATTTCAATATCATTGGTTTTCTATCAGTCATCTTCATGATCAAATCTTACAACGAACAAATCCAAAAGAAAATTGAAAAATATATTTAACATATAAATTATGCTAATACAAGATAAAGGCAAATTGAAGTACGAACACACGATATAATTATGACGTACAAATAATAGTAATAAAAGATAAAGGCAAATGCATGTACGAATACCCGAAATAGAAGATATAATTAATGGTTATACATGTATAAGATAAAGGCAAATACATGTACGAATACACGAAATATGACATAAATAATGGTAAAATAAGATAAAGGCAAATGCATGTATTGTATTATCCTCCCCAAAGAAAGCCATGCACATCCTACGCGCCATGGTGATCAACTTCCGGAGCAATCGCAATAAAAGTTCATGAAACACAAGATTTGGTAGAGAAGGCAGACCCAGACATAATCTAAGGCACAGAGAATTGGCACAATGGAAATATATTCTCTTCGGAGGTTATTCCCTCTTATTATACCGTATCTAGGCGTGACAGATTGGACTCACACAGTGGGGTTCTGATTGCCGTAAAAATGACATTACCTGCACTCCATTATATACCAGCTGCTAAGTGTCAAACAACAGGCAAACAGATCGAAGTCAATTGTCTTATATGTATTCTATCGCCCGCCTAACTCGACTTCATAGAAAAAGTGCTGAGGAGGCTGTTGAAGAACTCATGACTTCAGATGAAAGTGCCGAGGAGGCTGTTGAAGAACTCCCGACTTCAGAGGAAAGTGCCGAGGAGGCTGTTGAAGAACTCTCGACTTCAGATGAAAGTGCCGAGGAGGCTGTTGAAGAATTCACAACTTCAGAGGAAAGTACCGATGAGGCTGTTGAAGATCTCACGACTTCAGAGGAAAGTGCCGAGGAGGCTGTTGAAGAACTCACGACTTCAGAGGAAAGTGCCGCGGAGGCTTTTGAATAACTCACGACTTCAGAGAAAAAGTGCCGAGGAGGCTGTTGAAGAACTCACAACTTCAGAGGAAAGTGCCGAGGAGGCTGTTGAAGAAACTCACGACTTCAGAGGAAAGTGCCGAGGAGGCGGTGATTGGTGGTGATTTCAACTTGCCCGATGTTAGCTGGTCCTCTTTGACAGCTATCTCACACCAGTATTCACTGACGATTGGCGGTGATTTCAACTTGCCCGATGTTACCTGGTCCTCTTTGACAGCTATCTCACACCAGTATTCACTGGCGACTGGCGGTAATTCAACTTGTCCGATGTTAACTGGTCCTCTTTGACAGCTCTCTCACACCAGTGTTCACTAACGATTGGCGGTGATTTCAACTTGTCCGATGTGAACTGGTTCTCTTTGACAGCTATCTCACACCAGTATTCACTGACGATTGGCGGTGATTTCAACTTGCCCGATGTTAACTGGTCCTCTTTGACAGCTATCTCACACCAGTATTCACTGGCGATTGGCGGTGATTTCAACTTGCCCGATGTTAACTGGTCCTCTTTGACAGCTATCTCACACAAGTATTCACTGGCGATTGGCGGTAATTTCAACTTGCCCGATGTTAACTGGTCCTCTTTGACAGCTACCTCACACCAGTATCCACTGAAGATTGGCGGTGATTTCAACTTAACCGATGTTAACTGGTCCTCTTTGACAGCTACCTTACAATAGTATCCACTGAAGATTGGCGTTGATTTCAACTTCTCCGATGTTAACTGGTCCTCTTTGACAGCTACCTCACTCCAGTATCCACTGAAGATTGGCGGTGATTTCAACTTACCCGATGTTAACTGGTCCTCTTTGACAGCTACCTCACACCAGTATCCACTGAATTTTGGCGGTGATTTAAACTTGTCCAATGTGAACTGGTCCTCTTTGACAGCTACCTCACACCAGTATCCCCTGAAGATTGGCGGTTATTTCAACTTGTCCGATGTTAACTGGTCCTCTTTGACAGCTACCTCACACCAGTATCCACTGAAGATTGGCGGTGATTTCAACTTTTACGATGTAAACTGGTCATCTTTGACAGCTACCTCACACCAGTATCCACTGAAGATTGGTGGTGATTTAAACTTGTGCGATGTTAACTGGTCCTCTTTGACAGCTACCTCACCCCAGTATCCACTGGTGATTGGCGGTGATTTCAACTTGTCCGATGTAAACTGGTCATCTTTGACAGCTACCTCACTCCAGTATCCACTGAAGATTGGCGGTGATTTCAACTTGCCCGATGTTAACTGGTCCTCTTTGACAGCTACCTTACACCAAAAGATTAAGGCATATACATGTACGAATACACGAAATGTAACATAAATGATGCTAATGAATTTGAAGACGTTAAACATAAATATTTACATTCCTACTGCGTTTCCCTTATATAAAGGTACCAAACCAACTGTTGCTTTATTTCTCGATAATCGCAAGAGCCTATCACGTGACTTTAGAACTTACGCGGATTAATTTCTGATAAAATGCCCATTTTATTTATTGCTTTAATACAGATTCAAAACATGTATCCATTATCAAACGACGCCATCTACCCCCAGTGATTAAATGTGTCAAAATCTAGGTCACACACATGTACACTTCCAAGAAGTGTGACGTAGTAAGTCGAACACGCGTCAGTAGACGAAGTTCAAGGACGAACTGCATTGTTGTCTGCAGAAAGATGCCGTGTTTGGATGAGCGAATATTCAGGCATAAGTGGATCAAATATTCAGTATTTAGGATGAGGATTTGATTCACTTGTGTCATTATCAACAGTGAATTTATCTTAAAGTTGCTTCTTTTGGATTCATAATATCAGAAATACTTCGAGTATCAGCGAATCTTTAGCCATGATGTTGAGGTAAGTCATGAAAATACCGAAAGTTTTCGCGTTTTCGACGGCTGTACTCGACTTTTGCATTATTCTGATTACTTCCAGATGAAATAGGGTATTTACAGAAGTTTGTATACAATAATACCGATTGATTTCATATGTCTAAGCAGTTTAACAGTGTGTTAAAAAGAGTTTTCAAACGTTTTCCCTTCAGTTCTGTGAAATTTCTCCAGTTTAACTCTCCGCCATGTCTGAATTATGTTGGACAAAAGTCACGAATTTTCACGATTCAATTTTCTTCAGTTTTAATTGAAATGTTCAAAATACAGCAAGAGGACAAAATTCAGTTTCTCATTTGCCAACAACGTTTCCGTACAGAGGGTACTACTTCGAATCAAGCGAAAAACGTCGAACGTTCGTTTGCTCTTACGTCAAATGGCGTTCTCCCTCCGCAATGATATTTCAAATGTAAAGAAACTGGATGAAAAATTGGCAGAAATAACTTAGTTAACACGTAAAATGTAAATATAAGGATTGTTGTTCAGCTTTTGCGCTTTATCAGTGTGTATTGGCAGTAGGGAATGGAAACAAAATTCATGAAAAGAACTTCGTGCTTTACATATTTTGTTTCCATTCCCTACTGCCAATACACACCGATAAAGCGCAAAAGCTGAAAAACAATCCTTAAATAATGATAATATAAGATAAAGGAAAATACATGTACGAATGCGCGAAATATGACATATTAATAATTGTAATGGTTATATAAGATTAAAGCAAATACATGTACGAATACACGAAATATGAAATAATAATAATGGTTATATATGATAAAGGCAAATACATGTACAAATATACGAAATATAACATAAATAATGATAATATAAGATAAAGGCAAACACATGTACGAATACAAGAAATATGACATATTCATAATGGTTATATAAGATAAAGGCAAATACATGTACGAATATACGAAATTTAACATAAATAATGATAATATTAGATAAAATCAAATACATGTACGAATACACGAAATAGAACATATTGATAATGGTAATATAAGATAAAGGCAAATACATGTACGAATATACGAAATATAACATAATAATAATGGTAAAATAAGATAAAGGCAAATACATGTACGAATATACGAAATATAACATAAATAATGTTAATATAAGATAAAGGCAAATACATGTACAAATAAACGAAATATATCATAAATAATGATTATATAAGATAAAGGCAAATACATGTACGAATATACGAAATATAACATAATAATAATGGTGAAATAAGATGAAGGCAAATACATGTACGAATATACGAAATATAACATAAATAATTCTAATATAAGATAAAGGCAAATACATGTACAAATATACGAAATATAACATAAATAATGGTAAAATAAGATAAAGGCAAATACATGTACGAATATACGAAATATAACATAATAAGAATGGTAAAATAAGATAAAGGCAAATACATATACGAATATACGAAATATAACATAAATAATGCTAATATAAGATAAAGGTAAATACATGTACAAATATAGGAAATATAACATAAATAATGGTAAAATAAGATAAAGGCAAATACATGTACAAATATACGAAATATAACATAAATAATGATAATATAAGATAAAGGCAAATGCATGTACGAATACACGAAATAGAACATATGATTAATGGTTATATAAGATAAAGGCAAATACATGTACAAAATACGAAATATAGCATAAACATGATAAATAATGATAATATAAGATAAAGGAAAATACATGTACAAATACACGAAATATGACATAAATAATGGTAAAATAAGATAAAGGCAAATGCATGTATTGTATTATCCTCCCCAAGGAGAGCGAGTAATCCTTAACAAAGAAAGCCATGCACATCCTACGCGCCATAGTGATCAACTTCCGGAGCATTCGCAATAAAAGTTCATGAAACACAAGTCTTGGTAGAGAAAACAGACCCAGACATAATCTAAGGCACAGAGAATTGGCTCAATGGAAATATATTCTCTTCGGAGGTTATTCCCTCTCATTATACCGTATTTAGGCGTGACAGATAGGACTCACACAGTGGGGTTCTGATTGCCGTAAAAATGACATTACCTGCACTCCATTATATACCAGCAGTAATTCGGAACTGCTAAGTGTCAAATTACAGCAAACAGATCAAAGTCAATTGTTTATATGTATTCTATCGCCCGCATAACTCGACTTCAGAGGAAAGTACCGTGGAGGCTGTTGAAGAACTCATGACTTCAGATGAAAGTACCGAGGAGGCTGTTGAAGAACTCACGACTTCAGGGGAAAGTGCCGAGGAGGCTGTTGAAGAACTCACGACTTCAGAGTAAAGTGCCGAGGAGGCTGTTGAATAACTCACGACTTCAGAGGAAAGTGCCGAGGAGGCTGTTGAAGAACTCACCAAATTACTACTTGACCACCAGAAGAGTTACTCTTTGACAGCTACCTTACACCAGTATCCACTTAAGATTTGCGGTGATTTCAACTTGCCCGATGTTAACTGGTCCTCTTTGACAGCTACCTTACACCAGTATCCACTGAAGATTGGCGGTGATTTCAACTTGTCCGATGTGAACTGGTCCTCTTTGACAGCTACCTTACACCAGTATCCATTGAAGATTGGCGGTGATTTCAACTTGTCAGATGTTAACTGGTCCTCTTTGACCTGCTACCTCACACCAGTATCCACTGAAGATTGGCGGTGATTTCAACTTGTCCGATGTTAACTGGTCCTCTTTGACCTGCTACCTCACACCAGTATCCACTGAAGATTGGCGGTGATTTCAACTTGTCCGATGTTAACTGGTCCTCTTTGACAGCTACCTCACACCAGTATCCACTGAAGATTGGCGGTGATTTCAACTTGTCCGATGTTTACTGGTCCTGTTTGACAGCTACCTCACACCAGCATCCACTGAAGATTGGCGGTGATTTCAACTTGTCCGGTGTTAACTGGTCCTCTTTGACAGCTACCTTACACCAGTATCCACTGAAGATTGGCGGTGATTTCAACTTGTCCGGTGTTAACTGGTCCTGTTTGACAGCTACCTCACACCAGTATCCACTGATGATTGGCGGTGATTTCAACTTGTCCGGTGTTAACTGGTCCTCTTTGATAGATACCTCACACCAGTATCCACTGAAGATTGGCGGTGATTTCAATTTGCCCGATGTTAACTGGTCCTATTTGACAGCTACCTTACACCAGTATCCACTGAAGATTGGCGATGATTTCAACTTGTCCGATGTTAACTGGTCCTCTTTTACAGCTACCTTACACCAGTATCCACTGAAGATTGGCGGTGATTTCAACTTGCCCGATGTTAACTGGTCCTCTTTGACAGCTATCTTACACCAGTATCCACTGAAGATTGGCGGTGATTTCAACTTGCCCGATGTTAACTGGTCCTCTTTGACAGCTATCTCACACCAGATTCCACTGAAGATGTCAAGCACGTATATCAACCTAACAAGTCAGTGCAGCGTTGAACAGATAGTTCACCAACCAACCCGAGTCTCTAACATTCTGGACCTCTTTTTAACCAGTAATTCATCACTAGAAGATAGATGTAAACGTCTTCAAATTGAATAGCATCATTTAAAAACAGATAAATTGGCAACGTGGACCAATTCTGAGCAGGTGACCACGATGCACTGGCCATCGACACATTGATAAAACCTAGAAGAGCGATACCATCTAAGTACATCATATACCTCTGGGATAAGTCAGATATTCCATCACTAAAGAAAGCTACATTTAAAGTTTGTATCGGCATTCACTACTGGCATCACAGATCAGCTAATTCCCCAAAGGTCCACCCGCTCCCGTCATATAAACCCTTGGATTAAATACCACCACCAGACGCTTGACTCGCCGTAAGAATCGTGCCTTTGAAAAAGCAAGAGCAACTGGTTACAAGAGGGGTATCAGGCGTTATAAACACCTTAAAGCGGCTTGCCAAATGAACATCAGACAATACAACGACTCATATGTGCATGACATCATAAGTCCAGAGGCCAAGCAAAACCCCAAAAAGACCTGGTCGTTTGTCAAGGGCAAGAAACAGGAGGCATCAGGAGTATCACCCCTTCGGAATGAGAACGGCATCATACACAGCGACCCTAACACCAAGGCAGACATTCTTAATCACGAGTTTGAGTCTGTGGAAACCTTGAAGGAAACCTTGAAAATATTCCTAGTACAGGACCTAGTTTCTTCGATGACATGCCATCCATCGCCATCACAACACCTGGGGTTAAAAAACTCCTCCTCAACCTATGCCCACACAAAGCGACAGGCCCAGACTCCATTCCAGCCAGACTACTTAAGGAGCTCGTATCAGAACTTGCGCCAGCCTTGACATTCATCAGATGTCACTGGATGCTGGGACAGTACCAACAGACTGGAAGTTAGCCTACATTGTTCAGCTCTTCAAGAAGGGAGATAAGAGTACGGCTGCTAATTATCGGCCAGTTTCGCTGTCCTCAATCTGCTCCAAGATTATAGAGCATATCCTGCACTCCAGTATCATTGGTCATCTGGAAGAACATTTCATCCTAACAGACGCTCAGCACGGCTTCCGGAGTAAACGCTCCTGCGAAACACAACTGATCGCTACGGTGCAAGACTTGGCAAAGATCATAAAGTCCCACATCGACTGTTGATGAACAAGCTGCATTACGTGGATCCATCTTGAGCTGGATGGAGTGTTTCCTCAGTGGCAGAATGCAGCAGGTACTGGTAGAGAACACCACATCAGAGGTAGAAGTCACATCCGGGGTGTCACAAGGCACGGTCATGGGTCCCAGAATCAGCTCCAACGTCAAACTATTTGCGGATGACTGCCTGCTGTATAGGACCATCAGCTCTGCCCAAGACTCTGAAGCACTTCAGTGTTATCTTACATCTCTTGAGAAGTGGGAGCGCACCTGGCAGATGGCATTCCAACCCCATCCGCATCACTAAGAAGCGTCTTCCCATTTGTGTGAATTACCACCTACACGGCCACACCCTAGAGACAGTACCTGGTGGCAAATACCTGGGAGTGTACATCAACCAGGCGGCACCACATCGATCAGACCACCGCTAAGGCTACAAGATCTGTCAGATTCCTGCCAAGAAACCTTAGGAGCTGTCCAACATCAACTAAGGCTCAAGCATATACCATCCTTGTTCGATCAGTGCTGGAATATGCTTCAGCAGTGTGGGACCCCATAACCAGACACAGATCCGACAGATAGAAAACGTCCAGCAATAGGCAGTCCGATTTGTCACAGGTAACTATTTCTCACGGGACCCTGGTTGCGTCACCATTATGTTACATCAACTGAAGTGGGAGCCACTAGAACATCGCAGGACCAGGCACAGAGTTATCATGTTCTACAAGATAATTAACAACATCGTAGAAGTTCCTGTTCACCATCTCCTGTCATACAACACCAACAGGACTCGTTGTTCTTCAGCCAACAACATCCGGCAGATCAGAACCAGGGTCGACGCATACAAGTATTCCTTCCTGCCAGCTACTATTGTAGCTTGGAACACCATCCCCCCAGCCAATCGGGCATCAACGTCATTAGAGAGCTTCAGGGCCGCCATCACCACCCATGGCTTGCCTAAGCCACTGCACCATCATTGAGTAGCCAGCCCTGATATTAACCTTTTCAAATGTAAATACACGCTTTTAAATTTTTAGCTGTCCGCCCATGTGGCGCTGGAGAACCTACACTCGTCAACGAGTTCTCTCCTGTATAAGAAGAGGAAGAAGAAGATGTACAAATACACGAAATATAACATAAATAATGATAATATAAGATAAAATACATGTACGAATACACGAAATATGACATATTGATAATGCTTATATAAGATAAAGGCAAATACATGTACGGATACACGAGATATACAAGGTAAACTTATCCATGCGGTAAGTATGCTAAGTGCCTTGAACCAAATGAGATGTATTACATTTTTCGTATTACTAGCAAATACTTTTGACGTCTGTGTTTACCTTCCCGTGAACATTACAGTTTATACTAAAGCGATGATATGATAGATCGCTTTTAAATCTAAGGTTTACCTGCGTTTTCCTTCCCTTGAAAATTACCGTTTACACTAAAGCAATGATATCATACGTCGCTTTCACATCTAAAGCTAAAGATTAGACTAACAACACGAACCTACATCTAACTTACTAGTATTACCTGTCACGTAATATCATACGTTTGAACACCAAGATGGCGGCGGCATTATTTGTTTTCTCTGTTCCTAGGAAAAGTACAGAGTCGTAACACCCTTTTAATATTTCTAACATTGATTGATCTATAAAATCGGTTCTCCTTATGAAGTTTGGACAAATTCCGACGTTATGTGAAGAAATTATGCCATTTTTAGAAATTTTTGACTTTGGAGCTTTATCCCTGAGAAGACCACGACGTCATTTTGACGTTATCCTGTAGAAAAAGGCAGCACAACCTCTTTCATTCAAAATGCTGTAAAAGCATTAATACCCAATGTATTTTGAAATTTTGCATAAAAAAATTTAAAAAATCATACCTGAACGTAAAATAATACAATTCATACATACATGTACCACTTAAACCTACCACTATATATCATACCTGACTGTAAAATAATTCAATTCATACATACATGTACAACTTATACCTACCACAATATATCATACCTGACTGTAAAATTATTAATACAATTCATACATACATGTACCACTTATACCTACCACTATATATCATACCTGGCTGTAAAATAATAAAATTCCTACATACATGTACCAACTATACATACCACTATATATCATACCTGTTTGTAAAATAATAAAATTCCTACAAACATGTACCATTTATACCTACCACTATATATCATACCTGACCGAAAAATTCTACAATTCATACATACATGTACCACTTGTACCTACCACTATATATCATACCTGACTGTAAAATAATTAATAGAATTCATACATACATGTACCACTTATACCTACCAAATATAACATACCTGACTGTTCAATATTATATACAATTCATACAAATATGTACCACTTATACCTACCACTATATATCATACCTGACTGTAAAATTATAAATACAATTCATACATACATGTACCACTTATACCTACCAAATATAACATACCTGACTGTTCAATATTATATACAATTCATACAAATATGTACCACTTATACCTACCACTATATATCATACCTGACTGTAAAATAATACAATTCATACATACATGTACCACTTATACCTAATACTATATATCATACCTGACTGTAAAATAATACAATTCATACATACATGTACCACTTATACCTAATACTATATATCATACCTGACTGTAAAATAATACAATTCAAACAAATATGTACCACTTATACCTACCAATATATATTATACCTGACGTAAAATAATACAATTCATACATACATGTACCACTTATACCTACCACTATATATCATACCTGACTGTAAAATAATACAATTCATACATACATGTACCACTTATACCTAATACTATATATCATACCTGACTGTAAAATAATACAATTCAAACAAACATGTACCACTTATACCTACCACTATATATCATACCTGACCGAAAAATTCTACAATTCATACATACATGTACCACTTGTACCTACCACTATATATCATACCTGACTGTAAAATAATTAATAGAATTCATACATACATGTACCACTTATACCTGCCACTATATATCATACCTGACTGTACAATAATTAATAGAATTCATACATACATGTACCACTTATACCTACCACTATATATCATACCTGACTGTAAAATAATACAATTCATAAATATATGTACCAACTATACCTACCACAATATATCATCATTGACTGTAAAAAAATTATTACAATTCATACATGTACCTCTTATACTTACCACTATATATCATTCCTCTCATACAAACCATTCCATACCAGACCTAACTACCAACTCATACAAACCACTCCATACCAGACCTGACTACCAATTCATACATACCACTCCATGTCAGACCTGACTACCAACTCATACATACCACTCCATACCAGACCTGACTACCAACTCATACAAACCACTCCATACCAGACCTGACTACCAACTTATACATACCACTCCATACCAGACCTGACTACCAACTCATACATACCACTCCATACCAGACCTGAATACCAACTCATACAAACAACTCCATACCTGACCTGACTCCCAACTCATGCATACCACTCCATGCCAGACATGACTACCAACTCATACAAACAACTCAATACCAGACATGACTACCAACTCATACATACCACTCCATACCAGACATGACTACCAACTCATACAAACAACTCCATACCAGAACTGACTACCAACTCATGCATACCACTCCTTACCAGACCTGACTACCAACTCATACAAACAACTCCATACCAGACCTTACTACCAACTCATACAAACCACTCCATACCAAACCTGACTACCAACTCATACAAAGAACTTCATACCAGACCTGACTACCAACTTATACATACCAGTCCATACTAGCCCTGACTACCAACTCATATATACCACTCCATACCACACCTGACTACCAACTCATACATACCAGTCCATACCAGACCTGACTACCAACTTATACATACCAATCCATACCAGACCTGACTACCAACTCATACAAACCACACCATACCAGAGCTAACTACCAACTCATACAAACCACTCCATACCAAACCTGACTACCAACTCATACAAACCACTACATACCAGACCTGACTACCAACTCATACATACCAGTCCATACCAGACCTGACTACCAAGTTATACATACCAGTCCATACTAGCCCTGACTACCAACTCATATATACCCCTCCATACCAGACCTGACTACCAACTCATACATACCAGTCCATACCAGACCTGACTACCAACTTATACATACCACTCCATACCAAACCTGACTACCAAATCATACATACCACACCTGACTGTAATATAATACAATTCATACATACATGTACCACTCATACCTACATGTACCACTATATATCATACCTGACTGTAAAATAATACAATTCATAAATACATGTACCAACTATACCTACCACAATATATCATCATTGACTGTAAAAAAATTATTACAATTCATACATGTACCTCTTATACTTACCACTATATATCATTCCTCTCATACAAACCATTCCATACCAGACCTAACTACCAACTCATACAAACCACTCCATACCAGACCTGACAACCAACTTATACATACCACTCCATACCAGACCTGACTACCAACTCATACATACCACTCCATACCAGACCTGACTATCAACTCATACAGACAACTCCATACCAGACCTGTCTACCAATTCATACATACCACTCCATACCAGACCTGACTACCAACTTATACAAACCACTCCATACCAGACCTGACTACCAACTCATACAAGCAACTCCATACCAGACCTTACTACCAACTCATACATACCACTCCATACCAGACCTGACTACCAACTCATACAAACAACTCCATACCAGACCTGACTATCAACTCATACAAACAACTCCATACCAGACCTTACTACCAACTCATACATACCACTCCATACCAGACCTGACTACGAACTCATACAAACCACTCCATACCAGACCTGACTTTCAACTCATACAAACAACTCCATACCAGACCTGTCTACGAACTCATGCATACCACTCCTTACCAGACCTTACTACCAACTCATACATACCACTCCATACCAGACCTGACTATCAACTCATACAAAGAACTCCATACCAGACCTTACTACCAACTCATACATACCACTCCATACCAGACCTTATTACCAACTCATAAAAACAACGCCATACCAGACCTTATTACCAACTCATACATACCACTCCATACCAGACCTGACTACCAACTCATACAAACAACGCCATACCAGACCTTATTACCAACTCATGCATACCACTCCATACCAGACCTGACTATCAACTCATACAAACAACGCCATACCAGACCTGTCTACCAACTAATGCATACCACTCCTTACCAGACCTGACTACCAACTCATACCAACCACTCCATACCAAACCTGACTACCAACTCATACATGAACTTCATATCAGACCTGACTACCAACTTATACGTAACAGTCCATACTAGCCCTGACTACCAACTCATATATACCACTCCATACCAGACCTGACTACCAACTTATACATACCAGTCCACACCAGATCTGACTACCAACTCATACAAACCACACCATACCAGAACTGACTACCAACTCATACAAACCACTCCATACCAAACCTGACTACCAACTCATACAAACCAGTCCATACTAGCCCTGACTACCAACTCATATATACCACTCCATACCAGCCCTGACTACCAACTCATACATACCAGTCCATACCAGACCTGACTACCAACTCATACATACCAGTCCATACCAGACCTGACTACCAACTCATACATTCCAGTCCATACCAGACCTGACTACCAACTTATACATACCACTCCATACCAAACCTGACTACCCAATCATACATACCACACCATAACAGACCTGACTACCAACTCATACATACCACTCCATACCAGACCTGACTACCAACTCAAACATACAAGTCAATACCAGACCTGACTACCAACTTATACATACCACTCCGTACCAAACCTGACTACCAAATCATACATACCACACCATTAACAGACCTGACTACCAACTCATACATACCACTCCATACCAGAACTGACTACCAAATCATACATACCACTCCATACCAAACCTGACTATCAAATCATACATACCACACAATATCAGACCTGACTACCAACTCATACATACCACTCCATACCAGACATGAATAACAACGCATACATACAACTCCATACCAGAGCTGACTACCAAATCATACATACCACTCCATACCAGACCTGACTACCAACTCATACAAACAACTCCATACCAGACCTGACTACCAACTCATACATACCACTCCATACCAGAACTGACTACCAAATCATACATACCACTCCATACCAAACCTGACTACCAAATCATTCATACCACACAATAACAGACCTGACTACCAACTCATACATACCACTCCATACCAGACCTGACTAACAACTCATACATACCATTCCATACCAGAGCTGACTATCATCTCATACACACCATTTCAAACCAGACCTGACTATCAACTCATACAAACCATTCAATAACGGAACTGAATAACTCAATTCCATAACAGATCTGTCTACGAATGCATATAAACCATTCCATACCAGATCGGACAACTAACATGTAATAACGACTTCATAGCAGACCTGACTACCAACTCATACAAACAATTCCATACCAGACCTGACTTCCAACTTATACAAACCATTCTATATGAGACCTGACTACAAACTAAAACATACCACTCCATTCCAAATCTGACTACCAACACATACCTACCACTCCATACCAGACCTGAGTTCCAACTCATACAAACCATTCCATACCAAACCTGACTACCAACTCAAACATACAACTCTATACCAGACCCGACTTCAAACTCATACAATCCACTTCATACCAGAATTAATTTTCAATCAGCAATCTTATTTCAGAATAATGAAATCTCAATCATTTGTAGTGTAAGAGGAGTTACATTTTTATCACAGTATAATATAAAGGAAATCCATTGGGCAGGCGCATATTCAAAACTATACTTCTATGAAAGAAATACCACTGAAATCTTTGCATTATTAACTTTCTCTTCTTATCCGGGGTGGAAGCAAAATCAGAACAGCTTACGACAGCTGAAAGTTGAGAAGTAGTTCTGAAATTGCATCTGCGTTTTAGCTATCTTATGGTACACAGAACATGCAATATATTGACAGGCAGACGGACAGACGCCATACTTGCTTCCTGCAATGTTTCGTAAATTCTGTGCAGCGCTTGAAGAGGAGACATCGAAAATGCGTCAGCCAATCAAAGCCCTCAGCGACTATGTTTGTCGACCATTTGGCACGAAAAACACAAACTAGGTAGAGAACCTTGAGTAGCTGCTTCCTGTAATGTTTCGTAAAATTCTGTGCAGCGCTTGCAGAGGAGATTTCGAAAAATGTGTCAGCCAATCAGAGCCCTCGGCAGCCATATTTGTTGACCATTCGGCACAAAAAACACACACTTTGTAGAGGACCTTGAATACCTGCTTCCTGTAAGGTTTTTTGAAATTCTGTGCAGCACTTGCAGAGGAGATGTCGAGAATGCATCAGCCAATCCGAGCCCTCAGCGGCCATATTTGTTGACCGTTCGGCATGAAAAACACAAACTTTGTAGAGGACCTTGAGTACTTGCTTCCTGTAAGGTTTGGTGAAATTCCATGCAGCGGTTGCAGAGGAGATGTCAAAAATGTAAATAGCCATTCTCTGTAAGGACCAAAATCGTTCGGCACGGCATGCCATGGATTTTGATGATTTTCGGTATAATGGGTATATATTAAGTACTGACCATGATTATAACACTTTTAAGCCAATGTGACCTCTGGTTGCCATGGTAACGAGGTCATTCTATTTATAGCACTTTTTGGACCATGAAATAAGCCAGCTCCGGAGACTTCGTTGCCATGGATACCACTGTAACAGCTTGTTCATCTTTATATAATCTATCCTTTCTTAGTTCCATTGTTACTTAGTACACTTAGATATGTGATATTTATTACAGGAAGCTTATTGTATTAAGCCAAAATAAGTCAAAATGAAGCGAAAAATAGGTGAAAATAAGGGCCAATTTAATGTGTTTTTGACCATTTTCAATCTTAAATATCACAAAAGGCACCAATATGAGACTAGTGATTTTCATCAATGGAAATGTATATCTATTGACAAATAAAATGAACGAAAAATTGGAGTGGGTATTTAAGAGTTTTACTTAAATTCTGTCGTCAAAGACCGTTGCCATGGCAACATTAGACCTTTTTGCTTGTTTCATATTATCTTTGAAATTGATTTTATTCCTCTTTAGAGTTACATAACATTGTCAAAATGTATGCATGTATAGATATGACTTATATCTTTTACATAAGAACAATTAAAATGTCCAAGGTCATTGGCTTGATGTTCAAGGACATTTATACTTTGAGACTCAAATTTTGCATAAAATATTGATTTTTTAATTTTTTTGTTACCGATTTTAGTGATTTTTTTATTTAGATATTTTCATAAATATATATAGGTCATATGTAACACGAAAGCACATGAATATAAGAAAGACAAATCTTAGAATTTATTGAATTGTAGCAATTCAATAGGAAATATTTTTCCGTCAAAAAAACAAGACAAATACAGATTTCGTCCCTTTTTTTATCAAAATACTCACCAAGAATTTAGATATTCGAAGATTTGAAGAAACGTAATCAATAGTTCTAAGAAATAAGCGATACATTTATCATTTTATGGCAAATAACTGTTAAGTTCAATATTTCAAGGTTTCTAAAATATTAACACATTCATTTTATGAAAAATCAGGATTTTTCGTCAAATCTGGTCACTTTAAAATTAATGACCTTGAAAATTCAGTGGGTGACCTTGAAATATTTTCAAGGTCATTTTTATATCAAAACGCCTCTGATAGATGTATACATGAACTTCTGTTCCAATATCTTTCAGCCGATTGTTGCCATAGCAACTAAATTTGATGCTGCTTTGCATATAAAAGGACAAATTAGCCCAATTATTTTTTTTATATTCATGTAGAGTTCAAAGATGATACTAGTTTGATAACTAGAATTTGGACTTCAAAATTTGGTGCTTTTATGAAATTTTCAACCTTGTAAAACAGTAAAAACATGCAAAAAAGGGTCTTTTAGTGCCCAAAACAAAGCCTTTTGATACCCTGTTTTGGCCCAATTTTTCATCTTGTATACATAAAGCATCCGAGATGAATGTAAAAAAAACTTTATTAATATGCATAATAATAAGGATTAAAAGAAAACAATCAAAGCAATTTAAGATTTAAAATGTACCTGTTTCCATGGTAACGAAGCCTACAAATATGCCTTGTCCTATAGATTTTCCCGAATTTTGAAACTTCAGACACGGTTACCATGGCAACGACAACCTTTTTGAAAAAACTGGGGTTGATTTTCATATTAGTACTTCATATTGAACTTCCATACCAAAAATCTCAAAAATCCATGACATGCCGTGCCAAAATGTTTTGAAATTCTTTGGTTCTTACAGAGAATTGGTGTTAAAAGTTTACGCCGGACGGACGACGACGACGACGACGGACTACGGACGACGGACGGCGCGCTATGACAACAGCTCACTTGAGCTTCGCTCAGGTGAGCTAAAAGTATTGAAGGTCCTACATGTACACCAATTGGAATTATTCTGCCAGGTGGGGGGGGGCATTTTCTTCAATAAAACCAGAACATGAAGAGTGACTTAAGTATCTTTATCGATATGTTTTAGATACTTTCCAGCTTAAAAACGCTTATAACTGATGTTTTTGAATTTCTTGCATGAAATCTCACCAGATCTGACGGGGAGTATGTACTCACTGTCTTATACGAAAATAAATATTCCATTATACATATTATAGATGAAAGACGGAACTTTTTCTTTCTTTTTTAATTATTCATTATGGCAAATACCGGTAGATGGAAGTTATATGGACAAACTAACCATGGTTGATTGATTTTTTTTCCCATTTTTTTTCGAGTTCGCTTGGACCTTTGAATATGTCAGCCCATTAGGGCCCCTGTTTCTTTTTTCTTTCTGTTTCTTTTTTCTTTTTGTTCATATACTATGAAAATGAAAACATTAATGTAAGAGGGAGTGAGGGAATCATGGGAATGGCTTTAAGCTCCCTTCACACTTTCATGGATCGGACCACGAATAGCTACGGATCGAGAAAAAAATTGCATCCGTAGCTATCCGTACCAATCCGTATCTCGATCCGGCACAAGTCGTACCTATCCTTGCCAATCCGTACCTATCCGGGATGAGACAGAACATTCAAAATGTTCTGCGGATAAATTTTACGTAGCGGAGTCGTAGGGGAGTCTTAGCGACCCGAAGTGGAGTCGTAGCTATCCGCAGGGGAGTCGTAGCAACCCGTATCGCATCCGTAGCAATCCGGGATCATTGTTGTGATAAAAATAGCCATACGACTCTCCTACAGATTGCTACGACTAGCCTACGGATTGCTACGACTCTCCTACGATTTGCTACGTCTCTCCTACGGATTGCTACGTCTCTCCTACGATTTGCTACGTCTCTCCTACGGATTGCTACGTCTCTCCTACGGATTACTATGCATAACCACGGATTCGAAAATGAGAGGCTATGGATAGCTAAGGATTGTGTCTTAAATTAACTTCAAATCTACCAGTATTCTGTGCGTTTTTCGGTCAATATACGAGTTAATACTCCAACTATTCAATTTCAGGTAATGATATAAAGACATGTATTAAACCTCAATACTGTTGTAAAACAAGTGAGAGTGTCTCAACTTGAAAATATTGAGTGTTTTAGTATATAATGACTGTTTAAAAACACAGGAAATTCAAGCCAGTCCTACCAATCCGTACTGAAGTCGTAGCTATCGTCGTGGTAATCCTTATCAAGTCGTACCTATCCGGATCCATCCGTACGCGTATCGTAGCAATCCGTGCTCGTATCGTAGCAATCCGTAGTAATGTCGGGACGATATCCGTAGCTATCCTTGGCTATCCGTACTCGATTCGTATAAACCCGTGGCAGTCCGTACTGGAGTCGTAGGTTCATGGTTCATCGAACACTTTGCGTCCCGACCCGCCATGGATACATTTTTTTGAGTAGTAGCGGAGTCGTGGCTCGATCCGTGGAAGTGTGAAGGGGGCTTTATAGGTACTCAAATCGGTAGAGCTCGCGAAAACGTTGCGAAAGTGTCGAGCAGAAGTCGTATAAGGTCGTGCAGATGTCGAAGAGGAGTCGTTACAACTTGCAAAGAGTGTGCGCATGCGTCAGTAGACGTTGGTCAAGCTTTTTTGAGTTGAAAGAAAATTTGTGAAAAAATGCATTAAAACTCGTACGAATGGTCCTCTCTTATTTCTTCTTTTTTTCGTTTTCTCTCCTTTTCTTTCTATCTATTTACTTGTTTTGATAATGTTAAATGACTAACATGTCGTAAGGTAATAAGATGAAGGAGAAGAGTTATAAATAAGCTTTACAGCTTTATCTCCATCCTTATTTATTATTACTGTAATATCATTGTTGCTTCAGTATAAATAGAAATAAATATTGTTTAAACTAATTCGCACGATGTAGTATATGTACAAACTCGTATATAAACTCATCGCCTCTCGCAAGAGTTTGATTAATACTGTTGCTTCCCGTCCCGTTACAGACCAATTCCAAGTTTTCTTACGGTCTGTAACGTCCTGTCACGTTTTGTTGCGTTCACCACGTTTTAAGTCGGTTTATGAAAGTAGGCCATCTGCGCCTCGACTGCCGTCCCAGTAAGCACAAGCATGCTTTAAAAACATGTCAAAAATATTTCAGTAAATGTTATAGAAACATGATTTTGTATGGTTCCAGAAATATCAATAAAACATTTTTAGAAACATTTCATTATGTTCAGCGCTGTTAAACATGTTAAAACGTTTTTAAAATATTTTATTCAAAGTGACATGATATTGACTTTTGACCCTGAATCAATAGATGTTGTCTTCTCACACAATGTTTGATGAATACTGGAAGTAACTGGTGACTTTTACTAGAGTATTCACAATGATTTCCAATTATCACCAATTGTGACCTTGACCTTTGATTGCTGACCCTGAAATTCAAAAGGTCTTGTCCTCATACCATGGACACCTTGTATGCAAGGTTTGATGAAGATCTGAGGTAAACTGTGACCTCTAGAGAGTCCACAAGGTTTTTTTTATAATTATATATGAATAGTGACCTTGACCCTGAAAATCAATAGGTGCTGTCTTCCCATCATGGACATCTTGCATGCAAATTTTAATGAAGAAAGGAAGTAAACTGCGATATTTTTTTTCTATTATCACCAATCGTGACCTTGACCTTGAATATCTTCTCACTATGGACAACTTACATGCTAAGATTGATCAATATTGGAGGTAAACTGTGACAGGTCTGACCCTGAAATTCAGTGGGTTTTGTCCTCTTGCCATGGACAACTTATATGCAAAGTTTGATGGATATTTTATGAAAACTGTGATATCCAAGAGTGTCCACAAGGTTTTCCAATAATTACTCATTGTGACCTTGACTTTTGACCATGAAATTTAATAAGTGTTGTTTTCTTACCATGAACAAATAACACTTACATGCCTGAAGAAGACTGGAAGCAAAATGTGACCTCTAGAGTGTCTACAAACCTTTTCTATTAGGGAGCAACCATTCGATTTTTATGGGGGGGGGGGGGGGCAGGAAGACTTTGCAAAAAAAAATTTCCGGATCGAAATTTGAGGGGAAAAAATTTTTTTTCCGGATCATGAAATTGCCCCTCCCCCCCCCCTCTCTTCCAACCTTTCCACTGCCAAATAATTTTTTTTTGTGTATCATAAACAAAGTATAAAAAAATGTAACAAACTTTACGCAATTTGGAGTGAATAAATAAAATTCAAGTCATTAGCACCATATAGCCTGTCTCCGTTGAGTATCATTTTAGTAAACAGATTATAGGCACCAGTTGCCATTCAAGAAATTAAAATGAAGTGATCGGCTGGCAAGAGATGAACTCATTGTGTGTTTGATGTTTAACATGGCTGAAAAATCACGCTGAATTATTTAAACTTTAGAGTAATTTTCAACATTGGGAAATTATTTTAAAAAATAATCCGGCCCGAAGGGCCGGCGAAAAAAATTTTCCGGCTCTTAAAATGGCCGAAAAAAATTTTCCGGCCGGCAAAAGTCTTCCTGCCCCCCCCCCCCCCCCCCCTAAAAATAAAATGGTTGCTCCCTTATCACCAATTGTGACCTTGATTTTGACCTTTAAAATCAGTAGGTATGGTCTCAACATGGACAACTTGCATGCAAAGTTTAAGGAAATTGGAAGTAAATTGTGAGTGTTCACAAGCATTTGTAGACCTACATACGCACTAACACAAGGTGGCGTTATTATATCCCTTCAGCTTCAAAGTTTCACAAAGGGATAAATATGCCGACATAAAAGCACACATTTACACAAGTGATTGCTATCAACCAAGGGTTTCAGACAATTGCCTTGTTCCTATTGTAAAAACAGACCTGATTCCACTGTACATCGTGAAAAAATATGAATTGGGATAAAAAATGACAATTTTCACTGAAAAGAATTCTGGAGGCCAAATTTAACTTGGGATGGAGTTTTCCATTTGAAGTGGAAAAAATAGTCTGCAAATATAAAGCAGAACACAAAGATCCAATTCCACATTTTATTTTTTAAATATAGCCTACAAATATAGAATGTAAAACTAAATAATCAATATACGGTTGAACAATAGGTTTGTGTACCCACCAAAGAAATGGAGGTATTGGGACAAACAGTGAATTTGTGATACAGTACCTACATATAAAGCTGATATCAGTCAACAAAATGGGTAAAAACCGAACTAAAAGTAAATGCTATCATACCAATTTCATGACGTCAGATACCCTCTCAAATGGGAATGAGTCGTATTTAAAAAAAGACTTGAATTGTACAAATTCTTTTTTAAATCATCTTGGTTCTTCAATGACGTCAACTATTCTTTAAACAAGTTAAACGTCATGTTTGTAAAACATTAATGCCCCCCTACCCCTTGTGTGATTAAAGGCCGTCACAACTTTATACTTGCATTGATACAACCTATGGGGGTATAAAGTAACAGTGTAATGAAAAAAGTCAAAGAAGTATAACTGTCAGGAGGACCTGAATGTACATCATTTATGCTTTGTTAAAGCTCTTCTTCTAATAAACTTCTACAAGGTAATTAATATGAACTTGACCTAGATTTTCATTTGATGTGTCTGTACACAAAATTTCATTTCAATATGTGAATCCACTCCAGAGGTATTGAACGGAAACTGATGTCGTGGACCGACCGACGGACCGACAGACAGAAAGTCAGACAGCGGCAAAGCAATATGTCCCCTCTTCTTCAAAGGGGGGCATAAAATTTTTTGATTGAACCCAAATATGAACTTGACCTAGATTTTAATTTGATGTGTCTGAAAACAATTAAAATTTCATTTCAATATGTAACTCCAATCAAGAGATATTGAACGGAAATCCTGAAATTTTGGGTTTTTTCGAAGTGCAAGGGGCATAACTCTGTCAAAATTTTGTTCATCGGACCTAAATATGAACTTGACCTAGTAGATTTTCATTTGATGTGTCTGTATACAAAATTTCATTTCCATATATATGCACAACCAATGTAATTCCCTGAGATGTTACTATTGAAAGAAACGTGCTGCAATTCGTGTATTAACACTCGTGACGTCACAATGCATAAGATCTAAAGAAGCATGCCGCGACGGCTGTTCTAACCAGCAAACTGAGCCCGCGGTGACCTGAATTTTAACGTCACCCTTTTACCTAGAAAACGCGATTTCAGAAAACAAGAATGAAATAGACAACTATGGTGCATATATATAGAATAAATGTCATAATTTGTGTTTTGTTAAGGGTATACAACACACAGCAAATGCATTTATCACATGAAATGCGCTAACGCGCATTACATGATGTACGATAAATGCACTTGCTGTGTGTTGTATACCCGTAACAAAACACAAATTAAGACACTTATTCTCTATATGTAACTCCACTCAAGAGATATTGAACAGAAACCCTGAAATTTTGGTATTTTTCGAAGTGCAAGGGGCATAACTCTGTCAAAATTTTTTCGATCGGACCTTAATACGAACTTGACATGGATTTTCATTTGATGTGTCTGTATACAAAATTTCATTTCAATATGTAACTCCATTCAAGAGATATTGAACGGAAACCCTGAAATTTTGGTATTTTTCGAAATGCAAGGGGCATAACTCTGTCAAATTTTTTTTGATCGGACCCAAATATAAACTTGACCTAGATTTTTGTTTGATGTGTCTGTATACAAAATTTCATTGCAATATGTGAATCCATTCCAGAGATATTGAACGGAAACTGATGTCGCGGACCGACCGACAGACCGACCGACAGACCGACCGACAGACCGACCGACTGACCGACCGACAGCGGCAAACCTGTATGTCCCCTCTTCTTCGAAGGGGGGAATAAAAATCATACCTTCAAGTTCTAGATGTCATACAACTCAATTCTGATTTAAAAATCATGACACTTATAAGTCAAAGTCCATTTCTTCACACATTGTGCATATAAACCGTGAAAAAAATCACATCAATTTCTAAGGATAAGAAGAAGAAACAAGAGGCCCAAGGGGGCCACATTGCTCACTTGAGGAGACTGTATATATGTTTTTAGTCAAAGTCAGTATAAGACCTGAAGAAAATAGCTTTTAGTGAAGCTTTGAGAATGACAATGTGTACTTACTTTCTGTAAAATTTGGTGACATTATGTGCAGTAGTTTAAAAGGATAAGTCAAAAATATGTCATCCAAATAGAGCCTATGGAGGACATCTTGGATTTCTGATCAGCTCAAAAACATAAACTTGGTAGAGGACAATGAGTACTTGCTTCCTGTGAAGTTTCAAGAAATTCTTTGCAGCGCTTTCAGAGGAGAAGTCGAAAATGTGTCAGCCAATCAAAGCCTGTGGCGGCCATCTTGGATTTCCGATCGGCTCAAAAAACACAAACTTGGTAGAGGGCATTGAGTTCTTGCTTCCTGTGTAGTTTTGAGAGATTCTATGCACCGTTTCAGAGGAGAAATTGAAAATGTGTCAGCCAATCAGAGCCTGTGGCGGCCATCTTGGATTTCCCATGGGCTCGAAAAACACAAACTTGGTAGAGGGCATTGAGTACTAGCTTCCTGTGAAGTTTCATGAAATTCTGTGCAGCAGTTTCAGAGAAGTCGAAAACGAGTTAGCCAATCAGAGCCTGTGGCGGCCATTTTGGATTTCTGATCGGCTTGAAAAACAAAAACTTGGTAGAGGGCATTGAGTACTTGCTTCCTGTGAAGTTTCGAGAGATGCTGTGCAGCAGTTTCAAAGAAAAAGTCCAATCAGAGCCTGTGGCGGCCATCTTGGGATTTCAAATCAGCTCTAAAAACACAAACTTGGTAGAGGCGATTGAGTTCTTGCTTCCAGTGAAGTTTCATGAAATTCTGTGCAGGGGTTTCAGAGGAGAAGTTGAAAATGTGTCAGCCAATCAGAGCCTGTGGCGGCCATCTTGGATTTCTGATCGGCTCAAAAAACACAAACTTGGTATAGGGCATTGAGTTCTTGCTTCCTGTGAAGTTTCGAGAGATTCTATGCAGCCGTTTCAAAGGAGAAGTCAAAAATGTGTTAGCAAATCTGAGCCTGTGGTGGCCATCTTGGATTTCCAATCAGCTCTAACAACACAAACTTGGTAGAGGGCAATGAGTACAGAGATTCAGATTGGCGTCGGCCATCGGCCAGCAGCCATTTGCCGATAAAAACTCTGAATGGCCGATTAATGTGTCCTGTATCTGCCGAAATGGCCTAGTTATTCCTTTCCCGTTTATCTGACATATTGGCCGATCATATTTTCACATGAGCAGACACAATTTAAGGTCGAGTTGACTTGGTACCTCGATAAACATGTAACAACAGTTTTCATTGGATGATTAAAATGAGTCCGTCGTACAAGCGCTTTATGTAATGGTGACTTGGCGAATGCTTGTTAAAGCGTGTGAATAACCGAGTCAAATAAAAGCTGCGTCTGGGCGAGGGCCAGCAAACTTTCTTTAATTTGATCAAAGAATCTCCAAGCGGCGGTCCCCCTTGCGGCGGTCCCCCGAGCGGCACTCTTGATACCCCCAAGTTCAGGCTGAAGAACCTGAACGTACTATTGATAGAAAATTTCAACATAAATGGGTAACCCTATACCCTTGGTTACGGTATGATGAAACTGCGGACGCAATGCTCTGTAAAATATGCCTTGATGCAAATAGAAACAATACCTTTACACAAGGTAATAGAAACTTTACAATAAACTCCTTGAAAGACCACATCAAGTCTCACGGCCATCAAACGGTACTTATAGTCCCACTTCTACAGGAAAACAATAAGAAGGCCTCAGTTACACACCAATTATTTTCAAGTTTGTAGACTTCAATTTGGCTCAGATTGGCTCAGTTTGCACCATTTTGCTTTAAATTTTAAAAAAATTTCAGGGGAGCATGCCCCCGGAACCCCCTAGCAAGCTCGCGCCCTCGGCGACGGCCTATAATTTTTCCATGTTTAGGACAAAATGGCTTATTATTTTTTGATGCTCTGGGCCAAGAGTCCTATAGCTTCTGAAAACAGTCTGAATCACTGTGAGTACCTGCTTCCTGTGAAGTTTCATGAAATTCTGTGCAGGGGTTTCAGAGGAGAAGTCGAAAATGTGTCAGCCAATCAGAGCCTGTGGCGGCAATCTTGGATTTCTGATCGGCTCAAAAAACACAAACTTGGTAGAGGGCATTGAGTACTTGCTTCCTGTGAAGTTTCGTGAAATTCTGTGCAGCGGTTTCAGCATGTTCAGGGGAGAAGTCGAAAATGTTAAAAAGTTAACGACGGACAGACGACAGACGACAGACGCCGCACTATGACAATAGCTCACTTGAGCTTCGCTCAGGTGAGCTAATAAAAGCATACAATTCTACTGCACATAATAATGTTTAAAAAAACTTGCATATAGATTCCTCAACCAATTATACTACAGAGTGTATCATTATCACTAATAAAAAAACATAGGTAATCACAGATTACGAAGCTCACCTCGTGGCAGCAAAATTCAATTCAAACATATTTCTTAGTACATGTATAATGGCTTTTAAAGGTAAAATTATTCAAGTGGAAAAAGTAGGTCAAAGTCATTTTATGAAAGTTTGATGAAAGATACATCCAATATGCAAGTTTGGTACATGTAGCACTTATACTTTACTTAATATTTGCTTTTAAAGGCAAAATCACTCAAGCAGAGAAAGTAGGTCAAGGTCATTTTATGAAAGTTTGATCAAAGATACATCCAATATACGAGTTTGGTACATGTAGCACTTAAACTTTGCTCAATACTGGCTTTTCAAGGCAAAATCACTCAAGCGGAAAAAGTAGGTCAAGGTCATTTTATGAAAGTTTGATCAAAGATACATCAAATATACAAGTTTGGTACATGTAGCACTTATACTTTGCTCAATATTGGCTTTTAAAGGCAAAATCACTCAAGCGCAAAAAGTAGGTTAAGGTCATTTTATGAAAGTTTGATCAAAGATACATCCAATATACAAGTTTGGTACATGTAGCACTTATACTTTGCTCAATATTGGCTTTTAAAGGCAAAATCACTAAAGCGCAAAAAGTAGGTCAAGGTCATTTTATGAAAGTTTGATCAAAAACACATCCAATATGCAAGTTTGGTACATGTAACACTTATACTTTGCTCAGTGTTGGCTTTTAAAGGCAAAATCACTCAAGCGGAAAAAGTAGATCAAGGTCATTTTATAAAAGTTTGATCAAAGATACATCCAATATGCAAGTTTGATACATGTACATGTAGCACTTATACTTTGCTCAATATTGGCTTTTAAAAGCAAAATAACTCAAGTGGAAAAAGTAGGTCAGATGCTGCATGGGTCCATCTTGGCATCCCAAGATGAATCACTTGTGCAAGTTTGGTTACTGTAGCATCAGTACTTTGTCAGATACTGAGCTACCCCAAACTTCTTAACCAAGCCACTCTGTGCTACCCCAAACTTCTTAACCAAGTCACTCAAGCGGAAAATGTAGGTCACATGCAGCATCTGATGCATGGGTTCACCGCAGCATCCAAAGATGAATCACTTGTGCAAGTTTGGTTACTGTAGCATCAGTACTTTGCCAAATACTGAGCTTCCCCAAACTTCTTAACCGGACGCGGACACGGACGCGGGGGGGGGGGGGTTTAGCATAAGCTCACTCAACTTCGTCGAGGTGAGCTAAACAGCCATCTCAATCATTTAACTCCGACCATTTTGGCAATGGACAATATGAAAAGTATGTGACCTGTCTTGTTTGTTTGCCCCTGGATATTTGACCTAGACCCTATTTGGGTGTTGAATCTAATCATAATTGACTGTCCCTGCAAATTTTTCCAGAATTTTTCTGCTCATTACAATAAACACACTGTCAGCAATTCATAATTTTTTGTTATATACACTCAAGAAATATTAAAACATCGCCGATCGTTTTTTTTTTTTTTCGTTCCGCTAGCACTGCTTGGAGAAGAATTGAACTTTTTGTCAGCCGTCAAATCATGATCAACATTTCTTTTACCGGAATGCTGCAACTTTATATTGTCTATGATGACACGAGCTGTCAATATCGTCACCATTCAGTTGTTTGCATTTCTATACTGTCTAGTTTTCCTGATCCTCTCCCCTTGGATTTTTCGCCTTTGCTCTGAATGGTTTTAAAGGGATTGAATTTTGAGGATTTTGATGCAGATTTAGGATTAGCTGAATCGACTGGATTCCCATGTTTGTGGATCATAGGCAGTTTATTGGAGGCTTCAGGATAAGGAATTACCGTTACATCATCTGAAATTATACATCCATTGTTAATTAATGATTGTAATTTAATAGTTGGCAACATAAACATACCTGAATAAATTTTACTGTTATACACCATAAATGATAAAAGATTTATAAGATATAAAATTTATTCTGCGGGTGGCCTTGACCCTAATAGGGTATTGAGTCTTATCATGCTTGACCAACCCTTCAAGTCTAATTTAAGTATAACATACACTAATCAAGTTATAGCCATAATGTGAATGCGTGACTACAATACCCAACAAGCAAACAGATTGAAGGACAGTTTAACAAACAGATTGGCAGAGGGATTTTCACAGGACAAAGTGATCCCTATAAACTGCTCATGCTTTAGGGTTTTAATAAATGAATTGTCAGATAGGCTGTATGAAACAGATAGACAGTTGAACTAATAAATGGAAGTCCCATGTAAAATAGGGCTGGGTCAATATATCGATATACCAGTACGTATTGATATTGGTCATCGATACGAGTATCGATATTTTTGCTCCGATACATTCAGATACAGTTATTTTCAGCACAAAACATGCTATTCTTGTGAAATCTCAAGTATTAATTTGCATGGAAATGTATGTTTGATCATGTTTTTCCTTTTGTTTGCAAAAGGCAGATATGTTCTTGATTTTATCGATCATGCTTGCCTTTATTTTCTGCTGGCTATTCAAATCCTTTTATACTTCGAAGTCTAGGAATAACAAGCAATGATTAAGGAATTAATTAGAAGGTCGGCATTTAAGATATATTTTTGTCATTTTGTCAAAATAATATCGACTTAATCTTTAGTTTTCAATCCAGAGACTTTCGAATACGAACTGTCTAAATGTGTTTGCTTTCTCTAAAACAAATTTCTGAAATTTCTAAAATGGGTTGACGGGAAACTTGCGACCGAATTTAAAAAAAAGCAAAATAAAGATAACATAAAAAAAGACCCGTTAGGGAATGCAGGCTTTCTACTCTACCTTGATGAAAAAGTAGGAAAAAAGTAGGAGTAGTCGGTGAAAAAAGTAGGAGAAAAGTAGGAATAAGTAGGAATTAATGTCAGAAAAATAGGAAATTTTCCATTACTTTTAGCGACAATTTTCAGTAAGTATGACACACAAAATCACAGTAAGCAATGATTGTAGACTGGTAATGTTCACCTTTGAGGAAATCACAGAGAGAAATAAGGACATATTGTTTTTTCATCTAAAATATCAAGAATGGGCGAGCGAAGCGAGCCCGAATTTTTTCTTAAAACTTTGAATCAGATGTCGATGACAAGCGAAGCAAATGATTTTTTACTTTTGAAATGAAAAAGTAGGAATAGTAGGAGGTTTTGAAGAAAAAGAAAAAATAGGATCAAAAAAAAAAAGGAGGAAAAAGTAGGAACAGTAGAAAGCCTGGGAATGTAATCATATATAAAATATGCAAAACTATAAGTTAGACCGATCCTACAGGAGCCCGTTTGACTTTGTGTTGGGGGAGGGGTAGTTATTAGTGAGTAAAATTGTTAGTTTTTGCCTTTTACAAAACATAAATTAAATGCGATATACCGGATATTGGTACTTTTTGTATTGTATTGTATCGTATCGAAAATTTGGTTATGATACCAAGTCCCAATATAAAACCAGGGATACATATGATATTAAAAAATAAACCATAAACCACTTAAGGCGGTAAGGACGGATTGCGAAGTGTTTGTATTAGATGACGTATATATTTTGGTGCAGACAGAAAGGTCAAAGGTCATTAAAATACTATTGCACAATGAAAAAAAAGCTATGGTCATAAGGAATCTAAATGAGAAATATCAAAGCCCTACCCCTTATAGTTCAAAAGTAGTTCAAAGGTCAATGTCAAGGTCATTTGATCAAAAGTCATGATATCAAATGAAAGGTCTGGTAATGTGGATTCTACAACTGAAATATCAAAATCCTACCTCTTATAATTTAAAAAGTAGGTCAAAGGTCAATGTCAAGGTCACTAGGTCAAAAGTCATGATATTAAATGGAAGTCCTGGTCATGAGGAATCCATATGTAAAATATCAAAACCCTACCTCTTATAGTTCAAAAGTAGGTCAAAGGTCAATGTCAAGGTCACTAGGTCAAAACTCATGATATCAAATAAAATATCTGGTCATAAAAATTCTGCATGTGAAATTTCAAAGCCATAGCATCTATAGTTCATGAGATATAGCCCAGATTTATTATTTTTTAAAGTAGGTCAATCTCCAAGGTCAGGTCACAAGGTCAAAACTTTTGGTATCCATGGTAAGGTCTTGTGACAAGGAATGCATATGTGAAATATAAAAGCCCTATCATTTACTATTCAAAAGTTATGGCCAAGGTTAAAGTTTTTCAAAAGTACGTCAAAATCCAAGGTCAAGGTCACTAGGTCAAAATTTGTTGCGGTGTTTGATTCGTCTCATCATGGTCTATCAGTATGTCAAGTTTCAAGTTGCTCCTCCAAACAGTTTTCTCTCAACGGACTTAAACGCAACACTTTAACCAAAATGTTGACGGACAGACAGACAGACTTCGCCATTTCATAGACAGGATTTTGCTTCGCAATCCGACCAATAAAAAGATTACATAGCTCGCCGTAGCAAGTTTTTATCAGAAATCAACTAACTTCTAAAATCTAAAAACTTTTATCAAGAGCAGACTATGCATCTAATATTAGTCTTATCCCTTAGAGACCTAAAGATAATGCTAAAGTATGAATAATTAAAAAGTAGGTTAAAGGTTAAGGTTAAGGTAGAGGTATAGCCCAGATCACAGTTTTTTTAAAGGAAGGTCAAAGTCCAAGATCAAAAGGTCAAACAAAATAGTCTCAAATAAAAGGTCTCATCAGAAGGTATCTACATGTGAAATACCAAAGCCCTACCCTTTTTAGTTCAAAAGATAGTATCTGAAAAGTAGGTCAATAGACATGGTCTGAAATAAAAGGTCTCATCACGAGGAATCTATATGTGAAATATCAAAGCCCTATCCCTTATAATTCAAGAGATGTAGCCCAGGTTAAAGTTTTTGAAAAGTACGTCAAAGTTCAAGGTCAAGGTCACTAGGTCAAAGGTCATGGTCTCAAATGAAACGTCTTGTCACAAGGAATCCACATGTGAAATATCAAAGCCCTATCCCCTATAGTTCAAGAAATATAGCCCAGGTTAAAGTTTTGTCTATGTATGACGACGAAAACAACGACAACGATGCCGAGGGTATGGCATTAGCTCTCCAGACTTTTTCGTCCCAGCGAGCTAAAAAGGTAAAATATCCAGATTGTCATGCAGTATTCACACAAAACAAAAACCTGAAATCTAACAACTTTCTTACCTGGTAATTTCTTGATTTGGAGATAGCATGGCCTGAGGAGGAGGGTGTTACTGTAGACATGCTCCGGACTCGATCATCTGATGAAACAGACTGCAGGGTGTTAGTCATAGCACACGTAACCTGAAGTATAATAGTGTTATTATATAAAATACAAAATCATAATGCGAGTCCTAGCAGTGAGATACTGAAATCAAATTTCTAGTAAAACAGATAATATAAATTGCAAAAATATGTACATTCTGTTTCTTATTGTATCTGAGGACTTATCTATCTGCACTTTTACCCTGGGGGTCAGTGGCTCAATAAGTAAATTATAGATATCAAAAAACGGTACTGTTCCTCCTTGAATAAATGTTTGCTTGTGAATGCAATATAGCAGGATAATTAACCCAAAAGATACCTTCGTTCAATGTTTTCCTGGAGTTGTTCTAGGTTCTAGGTACTTGGTCTTAGCACTTTTGATTTCTTCTCTCGAACATCCTGAGATCTTGAGTTCATTGTAGAAATTGGACTGTATAGAGCACCTTTGTGTCAACCAGTGCTTCAAGACTGTTTTGGCACTCCTCAACTTTTACCTAAATGTATATAAACCATTTACAAATAATTTCTTTAATTTGTTACTGTCATCATAAAGGGAAAAATGTAATGATAGCTGAGCCATAAAACTTATTAAAAGTCCCCTACCGGCGGCGTAAAGGAGCTCAAACGATTTGTAGGGAATTCCGCCCAGTTAGGACCAAAAAAAAATTCTTATCACAAGAAATTAAAACTCTGAATTCGGTATGAATTTTGCTGAATTTTATGAAAATAGTAGTATTTCAAACATGTGACCTTTATGTTGTGTACAATTTGTGTTAAAACAGCCAATTTTAACACTAAAGCCTATGGAAACTGGAATAGTTTTTTAGATTATTGTTCCCCACTTTTCTACAGGATTTCCTTTTTAAAAAACCTTTAGTATGGCAACATCAATCAGCATGACACCTATGATCCTGTAGCAAGGTAAGGAACGATGTCAACCAGGCAATCGAAATATCAAAAAGGAGGGGGGGGGGTGAAAATGCTCGAAATCTTGAGTTATTATACAGAAATCTATCATGTGATCTTTCGATGATGCCTTCTGGCCAGTCTATTCGTTATGTAATCAAATGTTCCTGTGCAAGTTTTTATAATATTTTCATTCCCTGGTGAAAATTTTAACGTTTCATGATAGTAATTTTAATTTCTTCGTTTTAAAGCGTGATTTGATTGACAAGTAGTCAGAGGTTGTTTGGCAATTGATACGGTATGTAGCAGCCCTGGTCCGAATTCGGGCCAGGGTTGCTACGTACCGTATTGCTGATGTTGGCTAAACTGAAGAATGTACAAGGGGCTATTCTTAGAACTGATTTTTTGCTCTTTTTTTTCGGACAGACAGTCTTTGTTTCGGACCTATGTGTTTCTTTATTATATGGGTCCGAATGACATGACCTATGTGAACTGAAAGTTTTTAAGAAAGACTGTGATCGCTATCTTCCTCAGTGCAGAATGCATTTGGTCAAGGCAATTGCCTCCTTAACATGTGTGGTCCCCTTACAAACATGTAGTTCACTCTGTTATGTGTCACAGTCATGGTGTATGTATAATTATTACATGTACCATGTGTACGTATAAGTTATAGTCACTATAAGTGTTCTAGTACCAAAAGTTTCCAGAGTCATAAATGAGCCATACAGACAGTCATCGGTCCAGGGGGTTAAATTTAGGGCTGTCACCATACGCTAAGCTCACGATATGATACGTATCGCAATACATCATTTTTAATGTAGTAGAATATATTCATGAAAGCATTTCTGTTACTCCTCAGATATTCTAACTTTAAAAATGCATGAAAAATAACTTGAAACGATCCTTTTCACTGTTTCAGTCATGGTTATTGTGGTGTGTAAGGACGGGGGAGGGGGGGAGGAGGTGGGGAGCAGGGTATATATTTGCAAGTATCTGTAAATGAAAATAGTAACATTAAACAGGATCAGTTCACAGATGAAGATTCTTTTACTCCACGGCCACATTGGCCATGAGTATGAGAAAGAAAGGGGGAGGAGTGGAAACGATCATATCTGCAGGCACCTGTTGACCAGTTTACCTAAAAACTAAATTACTTACTGTAGCGTTGTTTTCCAATTCAGGTTCTAACGTTCTGTAGGATCCTCTATGCTGGACTCAGCTACATTTATACGCCACGTCTAAGCTCTTTACTGACAAAAATAATACAACAAAACTATCAAAAAATATCTTTTTTATTGCCTGCGGATACCTTGAACCATTTTGAAATACCGATTAGGTTTATGGGGAATGGCGATTTTTCCCACAATTTCCAACATTCCTCACAAGAAAGGTCATTTGACAGGTGTGAGTTCCCCATCTCTCTCTCTCTCTCTCTCTCTCTCTCTGAAAATGTCATGCACATTTTTTTTCTACCTCCGCGATGTGCACGTGCTGGCGTATAGGCAATTAGGCCCCTGAATTTATTATAATTAATTCTTACATGAACTATATGGCCGGTTATTTTCCTGATATGACAGGAAAGTCAACATAGGAATAGGATATGTTCTACCCCCCCCCCCCTTATAAAATTATATTAGAAAATCGGTGGCTCCCTTTGCTCGTCATACTCTATATGGCACAATATCAAAAAAAGTGCATATTTTTGTCCTTTTGAGCCTGTTTCATATATAAATGAAAAAATACAGAAATAAGTACTGGTAATGCTTTGCCTCATCCTATTTTAACTATATTCATGATGAAAAGGTATGAAATTCGACACAAATATGTAATTATAAGAGGTTGATATGTCCATCATATGTCAAAATCGGATGTCCTGACTATGGGTACTTTAGTTTTACATTGGTATAACTTTTATTCCATTGAAATTTAAACTTGATTTTTTTTCATTGGATTTGTTTATTATATGAAAGAGATTCTGTAAACATCCTATATACCCTACGTATATTTAAAATGAGCAATTTTTTATGATTGATATCACTGTCACTGATTATTTTGTCAGTTGTGTTACCTTTACATAAAGGAGAGAAATAACACAACTAATTCAAATATATTAATTAGGTTCACATGTTAAAATGTTTTATAAGGATTTATCAAATTATATATTAAATAAATTTTAATATTCCGCCAGCTTCAACTTAGATGTTTAAAAGACCTTGGTTAGCACTGTAAGGTTACCTTTTTCACATGTCCATTATGTTACCGTTTTTGTATGATAAATGGAGGCATTTTCTGTCTTTTCCTTTTGCTTATGAAATGAAATTGTTGAACATTGTTTAAGAAGGCAAGAATTTTGAACAGTTTTGCTTCTCAGATTATACAATGTGTCTATTTGTACGAAAAATTCAGTTGTGTTACCGTCATTTGTGTTACTTTTTAAAAAGTAACACAACTGAAATAATTAGTAACATAACTGACACTTAATTGGAAACACAATGGACATTTGACAATCTAAATGAAAACCATCATCAAAGGAATGTTAAGATTCCAAACTTTTATTGATCTTTTGCTCATATTATTTCTTACAAATCTTTTAATGTTTCAATTTTCGCTGTGAGAAGAAAATGAATGAGGTTCAATTAAGTGTTTCTTCACTTGATAACACAACTGACATTTTATGGTAACACAATGTACATTTCATGTTTTATATGGAAACATAAGTTTAATTAAGTGATTGTGCATCAACTTGACAATATTTTTGTGTGATTCGTTTAAAAGAGTGTCTATTTGAGAAACATAATTCTTTAATTGACTAAAAGAAAACAATTGTCATATCATTTCATAAAATAATAACACAACTGACATTAAGTGGTAACACCAATGACATCACTTTATGCCAACTTCTGAAACTAGTGTGGTAGAAAGGTTTCATTTTGTTAACAGTACGCTCAAGGTGACATACCACTTCAGCATAGGGTTCCTTTCAAACACATGAAAGAAACCTACAAGTAAGACTGTACAAAACACAGGTTCCTGGATGATCATTGTGGGCAATGACAAAGAGTTAATCGTAACATAATGGACATTTGATGAAGTCAAATCAGATAACTTATTTTCTGTAATACAAAGAAGTGACAAGATTGAATGGTATACAACTGATCTTCTCAAAAGCGTCTTATTCTTCTCGCAATTTGTCTTTTTCATTTTCAATTTATTTATCGATTATCACTAGTTAATGATTGGTAACACAACTGACATGATATGGTGATTCACAATATTTTTTAATGCAGACTATGTTAGCCTTAGAGTATAACATAAGAAAAAAATGAAGACCAGTTAGCTTCTAAAATTTGTAAATACACGATTTTCTTTGTTTTTCTGATAAAATCAGTCACATCGACACTAGACAATATTCATTTCAGTTGAAAATCATATGCACCAATATCAACAAATGCTCACATAATGAACAGTAAAGTAAAATGGAGTCTTAATCATTCTAACACTCTAATAATGTTTATGAAACTAGCATTTTGGTATCACAGAATATTCTTTTTCATTATTTTCTGATTTGCATGCATAAGTACAATGATAGAGACTTGAAACAATGGCTTTTTGATGAAATATCCAAAGCAAACATAAAGCTATATGACAAAGCAGGCTAATTCCATCAATGTATTACTCAAAACACCTATAAGTTATAAAAAAGTCAGAGAATGAGTGTTAAGCTGGGCTAAGTAACAAAAGAAATAAAAAAAACCCCAGAATTTTAATTAGAATTACAAATACAATATCATGATTGATATGGATCGATAAGATTGCTTATTTTGAAATAATTCAAGCGTGTATTGTCCGTTTTACAGGTTTTTGGCACACTTAAATGTTCATTAATTTTGTTTCCAAAAAGTAAGAGCAGTCTTATTAACAATCTTGTTGGCTAATTATTCTAAAATATTCTTATCTAATTTGAAGAAAATCTTAAAATAGAAGTAATTCTGATTACATAAAGTGATATTTAAATTATAAAAAAATACATATTGCGCAATGATTCAGTTGAAAATTGCTAACGTTTTTCTTCAGCTTTTTATCACCTGATTGTACTATTTTCCTATCACTTTTGTCTCTGTTCTGTTGAGATAATAAGTACATTCTTAATTACTTCTGTTTTCTATAATCTAAACATCATTTTATGGGGATAATCTAAGATAATATCAACTAAATTTGTGAACACTTTGATGCATATCATCATAAAATGTCATTTGTGTTACAGTCTGTCAATTGTGTTACCATGAATGATCACTACTATGCATAAATTGCTGATCAAGAGTTCCAAACAGATTAAACCGTTTTAGAATTAAGTCAGATTAAAATTACTAGCATTTGATTTCCTTTTTATCATAAAATAAACTCCATTTTGCCTATATAAATCTGTATGTGTCATTTGTGTTACCATTTTGTCCGTCGTGTTACTGCATAGTCATTTGTGTTACTTTCAATATTTTTGGGGGGAAATTAATGAAGTAGAGCATATATCCTTATAAAATTGCGTTCAGTAATTTTGTTTTCTCGCAAATAATTAAGTACATGAAAGAAGTTAGGAATTTCATATTTATATTATCTTAAATGATGATTTCCAATTATCCAAAAACTAACTTTTCGCAAACAATGCTATATGTTACCGTTTATCTTGAAAAAAGGGCATCTTATCATAAATTTTCCTCAAGAGGCTGATAAAATCTATACATTTTTAGAGAAACAAACATAGAATAAATTCTAAAAAAAAAATATTGTAATTTTTATGACAATTTTTTGTTTGGTAACACAATGGACATTTCAAATTAATGCCATGTATGTAATGACCTCCATCTCAATATCAAAACAAGTTTAAGCTCCCATATTCTAGAATTTGTCCCTTTGGATGTTTACAAATTGATATTAAAAAGAAAATTCATTGGAATCAAAAATCAATTTCTCAGATTTATGGTTTGCAAAATATGCACTTTTTTGATATTGTGCCATATATGTACAACTTCTCCATGTTGTAAAATCTGTTATCAAAAGACGTTTAAAATTATCTATTGTATAACTTGATGTAGTTTTTCCTTAAAAATATATAATTTCTTTCAAATGAATATTTTTTCATCAGTTTCAATACGTGGTTTCTTTATAGAAAACATACATTCACAACACATTATTATAAATCTTTGCCCCCATCCCCCTTCCGACCCCTCCAGATATTGCTCTTAGCCAATATGGAACCAAAACTACCTAAATCTGTACGATTTTTCCTATATTCATCAGGCCCCATTAAAGGCTAGATCCTGTGACCGCCCCTGGTCAAACACGTACTTTCTACAGGTATAGACTATTTTTAGACTGGTTTTCTGAAATCGTTAGTTCCAAGAAGTTGTTAGTTTCGTTCTTGGCAGGATCTATATATAGAGACAGGATGTGTGACGTTATCTGCTATGCATGATTGTCGTTTGGTGGAAATTATTAGTTCTCGTGAAACGTCATATTGTGAACGTTAGACAGCTATAAGACAGTAAAGAATGGATAATGTAAGTAAACCAAGCTTAGTACATGTATCTCTTTATGTCCACATTCAGTGACTCGGCGAACGTGAAGAGAATAGTCGAAGTTAGGACTTACAGTAAAGTCTGTGTCCCGACTTCATTGACATTTTACGACCTTTGTTTTCTACCGGCCGCACATCTCACTTTTATCAACAAGATGTACACCCCCACAACAAAAATGATTCAGTACTGTACAATAGTACATTAGTCCGACTTTAGAGGTTTTGGCGTACAGGGGGTACTGCACTCTCCCCCTCCCGCCTCTTCCTCCCTCTCCTGTCCCCTCCCCTCCTCCCCCTCCTCCCGCACCCTTCCTCCCATTCCTTTCACCCTGTCCACCCCTTTCCTTTCGCCTTTCTTGAATACTGTTACTACTAGTAAAAAAAGGAAGGAAAAGTTGTTACGAACAAATTGAACTCAATTAAAAGTTCACTTGAGCAAATGCGTTGAATGAAATGGGTTGGAGGGGAATTGGTTAGTAGAATTGGTGAGGGATCGCGGGACTGCATTTCACACTTTTTGTGACCCTGGAATCGCAGAGTTTGAGAGTTAGTCTTTTGTTGATTCAGGGTGGTTGTCTCACCATACCCCATTATTTTTCATCATAGTTGCAATATTAATGGACAATTATCATTGATGTTAAAAAGGCCACATGTATTCATGCCTTAATTCGCTTAATGCTAAGGAGTAATGCACATCGTAAATAAACGATTTATTTACATTGTTCAAGTACGGAAGCCCGTAGATGACAAGTATGAAATATAATCTATCTGGCGGCCGAGAAATGTCCATACATTTGTTTTACCCAAATCCCGCATGGAAACTAAGGAGTTGTTTTCTAATAAAATGTACAATTTTGTGAGATGTAGCTCATTTAAACTCCGCGTGTAAAAAAAACATCACACACATTATAATTAGATTTGGCCTATTTTAACCCCGCGTATAAATAAAAAAAAACATAAAATTATTCTTTCGTGATTTTCTCGTAGAGATGACGGCGAGCGGCAGAATCCGCTGTCAGCCTTTTCTCTGAATGAACATACCCATCAAACAATTGTTTTACATCAATTTTGAAGCAAGATTCAAAGGGAAACGATAGAATACCCAATCTTATCGAAATACAAGTTTTATTTAGCACAATCCCTGCAATACTAGTTCATGTTTCAGGACGTAGGTGACTCAGCGTCCAATAATAAGAGTGCCGATGCAATTTTGATGCCTTTTTCGTGACGTCATAGATAACGTGACGTCGATTTTGGCTACGAGAGAGACTCCGAAGTGAATTGTTGTTCGGATGGTGTATCATTGAACCTTAATTTAATTCTCATCAAAATACACGAATGTTATCGCTTTTAATGAAAAAAGAAATATCACCAAACAAAGTGTCATTTGTTTGTGATGACGCCATAAAGTGACGCCATTTTGACGTTATTTAGGGAATAATTATTTTCTGACGCTATGTTTGCGGACGGTGAATGCTGATTTTACGGTCGCAAACTGAGTTTTTCTGGCGACGCGGTACAATGTTCAAAATTAGGGCCAATATCGGCCTTTGTGGCCCTACCCCTTTCATATTTTTGAACAATTCACGAACATGATGTAGATAATCGTGTGAGATACAGGGATCACCCTAGCCCTGCAGAGTAATGAGATAAAAATCTCATTTGCTAAAAAGCAATGAGATTTTTTCGATTTCAATGAGATTTTGAATGAAAAAAAAAGTAAAAAGTGAAATAGAAATCAACTACTGTTTCCCTTTATTTCCGTGGAAATCTAGAAACACGTTATTTGAATGTGATAATCGCCATGGAATTTTTTTTCCATTAATATTGTTTGAATGCCATTTTAAATGACAAATGAGGTCAAATAAGATTAATTCTTTGTTTCTTATCATTTGTCGCCGACGAGACTTTTTTTCACAACTTCAGTGAAAAATATCAGCCTTGCCTCATTAACAATCACTGATTAAATATGAAGTATCTATTCACTCAAAGGAAATTACATTGTCTTGTGAATGTTTTTTTTTCTAAATGTTCCAACAGATTTCAGCGCGTCGTGACAAGTCATTTTACGGAAACGTCTAATCTGAGAGTATGGGGTCATTGGGGCCGTGTACGTCAAGACTTTTAATTGCCGATTTCAAGGACTTATAAACTGTTTACAAGTCATTGAAGATACTAACCCGTAGTTATTGCTGAGTACTGGCCACAAGCCGACACATTTCGAGTACATAGCTGGTCTACTCGCGTGCGCCATACTAAGAAAGTGTTTCAACTGTGTTTGTATATAATTTTCTTTTCCGGTCATTTTCTATGCAAACAAAAGTCAATACCGAGACTGCATTGTAATATTTCATACTATTTTGAGTCTTTGGTAATCACCGTATTATAATGACAAAAGAGCATGTACCGCTGACAACCGCTAGAAAAATGTAAACCTAAAGGCTCGCATCTACGGATAAAAAAAAATGCACGCATACAAACGTTATTACGAGAAACGGGAATTTCGGGGAAAAGATTTGGAATTTATATATACAGAGTCGGCAATACCTGCCAAGTTTTCATAAATACATACGTGATGTCCTACGCGAAATTCGAATAATCGGCGTACAATTTTGAAAATTAAAGACAAAACTCTTGTTCTGTCGCAATGTATCAACTTAAGTGCGATTTGTGCAAAGGAGGTACGCGATTTTTTAGCGCGACAGAGCAGCAAAAATGCGATATTTGAGTAAAAAATGCGAGAATATCGCAAAATCGCGGCCTAGGGTGATCCCTGGAGATATAAGTGTCTTTGTGTTACACATTTTGAATGTATTGTCCTTTACTAATTTCCAACCATATAATAAGATTGAATCTGAAAGTGCTTTGTGTGTCTGATTTTCATTAAGGAGCTAGAACGATTAAATAGGGAATTCTACGGAAGCCCATAGGCTTCACAGAAAAATAATTGCGTATGTACGCAATTACATTGCGTATACGCGCAATAACATTGCGTATATTCGCAATATTATTGCGTATATTTGCAATATTTTTTGCGTATATTCGCAATACTGTTCGCAATATTGTTGCGTATATTCGCAATGATATTGCGTATATTCGCAATAGTAATACGAATATTCGCAATATTATTGCGTATATACGCAATACTGTTGCGAATATACGCAAAACCATTGCGGATATACGCAATAATTGTAATTCCATTTATAGTGATTGGGATTTACATGATCGAATCTAGATTTTTTAAGGGTAGTCCAAGTCATCGGGATGGGGGTGTCAGTCTTTGTTGTTGAAAAAAATGTAAGACAATGCATATAATAAATATCAATATACTAGTATTTGCAAAATTATACGTAAAAACTGAGAGAATGAACCATTCAGCAAATTGGAAAGGAAGAGGGGGGGGGTCGAACTATATATTCTCTAGAAAAGGACCCGCGCAAGCGCGGAATAAATTGACAATTCAGTGGCATATATTCCAAATAGGCTAAAAGACTCAAGCCAACACATAATTTTTTTTTTGATATCATAAACCTTAAAAACTGTCTATTAATAGCATTCGTAGATTTAAAAAAGGCGTATCTCACACCCTCCCGCCCCATCTAAAGTTTCCAAAGGCTGCCTTAAAAGTCGCCCCTTGGAACCCCTTAAAAATCTTCAAGATTATCATTAAGACAATTGTCAGTTTTTAACAGTTTATACATTTTGTTTTACTTTAAATATTCCTAACACTTCTTATATACACTTTTAAGAAATCCATGATGGAATAAATTAAATATCAAAAGTGAGCATCATTAATTATTATGTAGATTTATATGCAACTTTTGAAGTCAATCTTCATAGCAAATAAGATTGTTAGATATAACAAAAATGCAGCATTTTAATCCTAAGTATTCAAACATTTTCCGGGGAAGCCACCCCTCCCCCTACCCCACCTGTGGGAGGGACTACATATTTTAAGTATACAAAAGTGAAAAAAAATGTGTGAAAGTGTCCACATCCAAGTTTGACACTGTGTCACTGGAAAACGTCAAGGGAAAAAAAAATATGTGATTGGTCATTGAGAATGCACTGAGTTTCAAGGAATTAGAGCCAGAAAACAGGTTAAAGCAAGAAGATATTTCACATTGGAGAATGTCTGCCCTGGACGGGATTCGTACCTAGAATCTTCAGGTTTGATATCTTGATAGATGTCCGCCGCTTTCCAAACTGATCTATGATACCTTTTTCTCGAATTTTCTCTTGTGAGATTGTAGGTCGTACATTTCAGAAAACGAATATGGAGTTCTAAATTAAATCAGCTTCCTACTAACATAAGAAATGTATAATACTGAAAATGTCGAGGCTTAGAAAGATAGTATAAATCAGAGGAAAATATGATTCAGAAGTTAATGGTTAGTGTCCGTCGCCGGTTTTGAATTTTAGATTTAGGAAGACAGTGAGACACAATAATGATTACACGTTAATTAAAAATAATTCCTTCTCAATAATTATCAATTTCACATTGTCATATCATCATGATCATATGCTATATTTTCATATCACACCTTTTATCTCTGTCCTCTTCGTTTGACGGAAAATCGGCTTATTCGTTCCTTTAGTAGTACAGATTTTACACATTCAAGGACATATAAACATAAACGTCACTTTATATACTTCACTGATAAAGCTGCCGTCAACTTAATCCACAACCCGCTGTGAACACGGTCATATTGTGAATTTCAATCAATAAAATCATTCTATTTTTGTGGGGGATTATCGGGTACATGGTCAATGTAAGACGAGTACATACAGCTGGCTTCAACATAGACTCCATACATGTACAAGTCTAAGTAGAAAATGGGAAAGGTAAAGTTAAAAAAAATTCAATATTCCTGACAAAGTATGTACGTTAGAAGAATTAAAATGTGACATTCAAGGCAAAATAGTTGCCCTATTTAACAAAGAGTTCGGTATACAACACCTAGATGATGAAGATAACTGGATTATTGCTATAAGTGATGCATGTATTCAAGAGGCATTTAGATGTTCACGTCAGATAACTGGGACCTCTATGCGTTGTATGAAGCTTATAACATTTGACAGATTTTCTCCTCAAGTGCAAAATGTTGTTTCCGTTGAAAAACTGTCCAACCTACTCCCTAAAAAACTATTTGAAATCGATTCGGAAACGGATTCTGGGACTCAGGATTGTAGCAGTAGAGAAACTTCCGTTGGGACATCCGCTGTTGCGCAAAGCGGTGTTTCCGGTGGTGACTTCCGTCGATCTCAAGATATATATATATATAACACCTTTGAAAATTCTTATGACCGAATTAGAGGATGATCTTCACGTTGAAACTGTTGAATAAGAGAGTGCAAAAGATTTTTTAACAAATCTAGAAAGACAGTTTCAGAATCCGAATATCAAAATCGTCAAATCAAATACACAGAGTGGTCAGAGTCATTTGCGTCTAGTTCACACGAAAAGAAAAATTGTCACCTGGGAGTTTGCGAAGGACCCTAAATGTGCGGTGATATAGAAAAGCATGATAATGAGAAAAAACACAAACTGGACGCCACTCAATAAGTGAAAACACTAAAAAAGGAAGTAGATCGATTACAACAGTCGTTAGCATTGAAGAAACATACTTACAATGACACATATAATACATTTTTTAATCAGATATTACAATATTTGGTCAACACCGATATCGATAAATATTATCCAGTGGGGAATTTTGGTTACGAGCTCTGTGTATGGGGGCAGGCAATTCTGATATAGAAAAAAAAAAAAAAAAAAAACATTTCCGTGGTGTCATCCCAAAAGATTTGAAATCGGCTGCCAAAACCTTTCGGCAGGTATTGAAGAATGCCAAGATTTCTGTTCCGAATAAGAGTTCTTCTAGAACAAATCCGGTAATCAATTTTCTGGAAAACAAGGGGGTTCGTTTTCCTAACTTTTCTGATCAGCCAAGCTCATGCCCATTGAATTCAGGGCCCCCATGCGTTATGATCGACAATACTGCCACTGTTTCTGGCCACTGTTTCTGGCATACCTTTTTACGGAGTTTTCCCAATGAATGTTCCCATTGTTTTCCGGGACCGTATGGTTCGTAATCGTAAGTTTACAAAACTTTTCTGATATATATTCTATCGCACGTATCAGTTGGAGTGCATACATTTAAGGATTCGTACAGACTATCGCGAAGTTTATGTAATGAACGTCACAGAGGTGGTTTTCTGTTTACTTTTAAAATTGGTCCTTATTCCAAGGAGTTATTGTTTCTTTTATCTCAATTTCTAAATTTTATCGGATATTAACAAATACTTTACATGTTCAAATAATTTGCAAAACATGCATGTGTGTCAAGCAATCCGGCAATGTAAATGGTACGGGGATCGGAAACTACACTTTTCAATATATTCTTTTGTTTTGTTTTGGTTTTTTTTGTAATCTGCAAATCCCCCCCCCCACTTTTTTGTGCTTGTGCAGTCCTAGTCGGTTGAAGTTCATGATGCACCTTAGTGTAAGACCGATTTTTTTTCCCAGCATATTGTCTTACCAAATTTTATAAAATCAAAAAACATTCTTGATAGTACTGTTTCAGAAATTATATCTCCTGTTACTTACTTGCTTGCATGAGAAAATATGAAAATAACAAAAGCAATGATACTAGGTTTTTACTCCATCTCGTACATGTAACCGCGGGGGCAAATCAACAAGCCAGGCGTACGTTTGTACGCAAAAAAAGTTCACATCGTCCCCCCTCCAAAAAAAATTGATATCGAGAGTGAATCCCCCGGCAGCGGCCAAAAAGAAGGGGGGGGGGGAACTTATGAAATGGTATATAAAACAAACTGCTGCTCAGAAAGAGCTCAAAGACACTCCAGAAACCACCAGTTTGAATGCATTTTTGATTTTTCTTCTAATGTTTTATTCGAACTCAATACAACAATCGCTGACAAAGGGCGAGGGGTCGATTGGAAAGAACTTCCAATATTTGTTTGTGGACAGTAGTATAGAATGAGGGATATCTTCCTTACTTTTTGGTGCAGAAGGCCCGTTTTATGGCCCAGAGGGCTATTTTTATGGCCCAGGAGGATGTCCGCCAAGATGGCGGCCCCTATGACGCGCGTACCAAGATGGCGTCCCTACTCGAAGGAGAAGGAGACCGTTTTATGGCCCAGAGGGCCATTTTGTATGGCCCAGGAGGGTGTTCGCCAAGATAGCGGCCCCTATGACGTGCTTGCCAAGATGGCGTCTTAGAGTTAATTATAGGTAGCCATCACCACTTTATCAGGACTTTGGACCCGCTGGTACGTGTACCAGGTGGGTTTACTACCTTTTTAGTAAGACGTGAAGAATGAGTGCCTTTGAACTTACAGGTATTTCTACCTTGCCAGAGGTAAGGACACACGCTAGATGCACAAAGCAAGGGCACAAAGCCCGTTTCTCGTAGTGACAGGATCAGCGTTCATAGCCCGATCATCATACAAGGGGAAGCTCCGTCCACTTCCCGCGTGGCTTAGGGGTATTTCTACCGCGCCAGAGGACCACTCTAAAAGATAGTGCGTGACCCACCCTTCAACATCTTTTTCTTTACATTATACACCAATGTTTTCGTCTCTCTTAGTCCGAATATGTTTCTAATTACTCTTATCACTTATTACTATAAAATATTCTGTTTACTTAAGTCTAGGTATAGTTTTATTGCCCAGTTTTAAGATCAGATAAGATTTTATTGACCTTTGTTTACACGCGTTACAGTCTTATACTTATCTATACATTTATCCCGCTGTACATTTTCTTTTGTCTTAGATATTATAATTTAATAGTCCAGTGATAAAATTCCTGATCGTAGATAGATATCGTCCGTGGGGAGGGGGGTGGGGTTGAATTTATATACATGACGTCATTATCGGCGAGCCGTTTGGGGAGGGGGGGGGTCTCCAAATTGATTTCGGGGGGGGGGTAATTTTTACTGCTTATATACAAAGTCTTATCTATAATCACAGTCACAAACAGTTTATCTTCTATCGCAGCTTTTTATGGATTTATTTACATTGTGAATCGTTATCAGTGCAAATAGGAAGGAGGGGGGGGGGGGGGTCTTTGCCTTCTTTTTAATTTATTTGATTTTTTTTTTAAATTTTATCTTTTTTGTTTTTGGGGTTTTTTTTTCTATTTTTATTAAATGTGCTTTTAAATTATTTATCTACAAAGTCTTGTTTATCAGTGCAGTCGTTTTAGTCACTCGGTTTCATCTGATTCTTCACTGTCACTGTTTTCATTACTTTCATTTTCACTCTCGTCAAACAGTTCGTCATAGTCTTTCTTGTGATTTTTAACGACAGCTTCCACGGCTTTATCAACACTTTTCCTTTTCGATGCTTCTAAGATTTGATTCATAATCTTTCTATGTAATTTACTAGATTTTAGTTGAATTGTTCTAAAAAGAAACCTTTGATATTTTTTCATGAATAATTTCTTGTCCTTAGGTAGCATGTATTTGCTGGCTTCAGATTTTGCTTCTTTCTCTGTTAGACTTTTTTCTTTAAGTAATTCATTGACCCTTTTGTAAAACTCTTTATTATGATCTTTCCAAACACTGTTAATTAAAAAATCATACCCTTCATCATCATCTTCACCGTCCGTGTCCATTTCTTCTTCACTGTTTTCATACATCGGACAGCCCCGTCTCACGTGTCGTTGTACATCGTACTGATTCTCAAACATTACACCACAATCTGTACATGATGGGTATTTAGGATCGGTTTCCATCCCAGAATCCCTTGTTGTTTGTCTCTCATGCTCTATTCCTCGCCTGGAGCTCATATTTGATGTATTTACCGCATGAATAGATGTCAAGGAATGATCGAATTCGTGTGTGTCTTCCTTTATATAGTTTCGAAAAATATAAGTTTGCAGTCTGTACAGTTCAGGTGTATTTTGTTTCAAATCTACCACTAAATAACCATACGGTCTTTCAATAGCTTGGCGATAAGCATCCAATAATTTACTTGCATTTCCAGGGTACATTTGACTGGCCAGGATAGCAATTTGTTGTTGATCTCTTTGATTTTTGAAAAAAAACTAGATACTGACTATTCAAACTCATAGTTCTATTTTCCCTCCCTTTATAAAAAATGTTTTGCATAATACAAATTACACTTAAATTGCGATGATGAGCCCCTTCAGTAAAAAGTTCACATACATCTTGGCTGCTAGAAGCATCCTTTTGAAGGTCATCTATAATAACTAAGTTTATATCGCGAGGATCAATGAAGTTATCTTGTTGAAGATTCTTTGGTAAACCTTGTATAAAGGTCACAGGTGGATAAACACTACTTTTGATGACATCATAAATTGGTTGCCATCTTTTGTAGATCCATAATATTCGAGTTGGGGCTGGTTTTAATCATTACTTTATTAAGCTTCAATAGGTGTGTAAGCCAATTTGTTTTTCCACTCATCGTCGGTCCCGCTACTAGCATTGTAAATGGATGCTCGAATCCAAGGAACTGAGGGCAAGGAATAGGAGCAAGAGCAGAAGGAGTAGGAGCAAAAGGAGCTGAAGGAGCAGGTGTAGGAGCAGAAGGAGCAGGAGTAAGAACAGAAGGAGCAAGAGCAGTAGGAGCAAGAGCAGAAGGAGCAGGAGCAGGAGCAAAAGGAGCAGGAGCAAGAGCAGAAGGAGCAGGAGTAGGAGCAAAAGGAGCAGGAGTAGGAGCAAAAGGAGCAGGAGCAAGAGCAGAAGGAGCAGGAGTAGGAGCAAAAGGAGCAGGAGTAGGAGCAGGAGTAAGAACAGAAGGAGCAGGAGCAAGAGCAGAAGGAGCAGGAGTAGGAGCAAAAGGAGCAGGAGTAGGAGTAGGAGCAAAAGGAACAGGAGCAGGAGTAGGAGCAGAAGGAGCAGGAGCAAGAGCAGAAGGAGCAGGAATAGGAGCAAAAGGAGCAGGAGCAGGAGCAAGAGCAGAAGGAGCAAGAGCAGAAGGAGCAGGAATAGGAGCATAACGAACAGGAGTAGGAGCAGAAGGAGCAAAAGGAGTAGGAGCAAGAGTAGAGGGAGCATGATTAAGAGCAGCAGGAGTAGGAGCATGAGAAAGACCAGAATGAACAGGATTTTGAACACTAATAGAGTAAGGAAATTCTACTTGATGTACTTGCCTTAAATGCCGTTTCATATTGTTTCTTCTTGCAAAGCTCTTAGAGCAAATTGGACACGCTGTTGATTGCATGGTGACTTTTAGTTTTCTGATTATTTATTCAACCTGCTGTCTATTTATACATTTTCTGCTCTTGTCCTTTCTAAGGTCTTTGTTTTCTGCAAGGGGGAAGGGTAGTATGTTTACGTCTCGGTACATATATCCTGGTCCTTTTCTTCAACCGCTGAGGCTCCAGGGATATGGTTGTATCGTCTACCGGCAGGGGGTCCCCTCTCTTTATCATTTCTTTTACTTCTGCTTCCGCTCTCTTGATTTCTTGGGCTAAGGGGGTCACCATTTCTATTTTTGGCTCCACCTTGGCTTTCTTGTTTTTATGACTTTCCACAACCCAGTAGCGGGGTGGAGGTCCTTTCCAGTTGGCTTGAGCCCTAAAGTGATCAACTAATTCGTCTAATGTAGGTACCACTGCTTCGCGATTCATGTTTTAACGAAGGTGAAGTATACAGTTTAACTCCCTTTTGAAATCTAAATAACCCGTAGATTGTTTGTCCCTTTTATAGATTTTATGTTGACGTCAATCATGTTTGAAGACACGCCCACTTTTTCTCTCCTGCATTCTGATTGGTCAATTCAGTCACGTGACTAAAAAGACGCAATCTGATTGGTCCATTTTCTTTCCGTTTGTCTGACTGGATAGTTTGGTCACTTGGCTGTATGGTCTTGGGTTGGGTACATGTGTTGCCCGTGGCAACGTGCACCCTGTGCACTATCATTCGACTGTATGGCATTGGGTTGGGTCTATATGTTGCCCTTGGCAACCTGCACCCTGTGCACTATTCTTAGTAAAAGTCATGCAGCCCTGTGTCCTACCTGTGCACAATCGTGCATAAGTCAAAGGTTTTGTAGACGAGCACCAAAGGACTGCACCCTTTGCAGATGTGACCAAACTATCCAGTCAGACAAACGGAAAGAAAATGGACCAATCAGATTGCGTCTTTTTAGTCACGTGACTGAATTGACCAATCAGAATGCAGGAGAGAAAAAGTGGGCGTGTCTTCAAACATGATTGACGTCAACATAAAATCTATAAAAGGGACAAACAATCTACGGGTTATTTAGATTTCAAAAGGGAGTTAAACTGTATACTTCACCTTCGTTAAAACATGAATCGCGAAGCAGTGGTACCTACATTAGACGAATTAGTTGATCACTTTAGGGCTCAAGCCAACTGGAAAGGACCTCCACCCCGCTACTGGGTTGTGGAAAGTCATAAAAACAAGAAAGCCAAGGTGGAGCCAAAAATAGAAATGGTGACCCCCTTAGCCCAAGAAATCAAGAGAGCGGAAGCAGAAGTAAAAGAAATGATAAAGAGAGGGGACCCCCTGCCGGTAGACGATACAACCATATCCCTGGAGCCTCAGCGGTTGAAGAAAAGGACCAGGATATATGTACCGAGACGTAAACATACTACCCTTCCCCCTGGCAGAAAACAAAGACCTTAGAAAGGACAAGAGCAGAAAATGTATAAATAGACAGCAGGTTGAATAAATAATCAGAAAACTAAAAGTCACCATGCAATCAACAGCGTGTCCAATTTGCTCTAAGAGCTTTGCAAGAAGAAACAATATGAAACGACATTTAAGGCAAGTACATCAAGTAGAATTTCCTTACTCTATTAGTGTTCAAAATCCTGTTCATTCTGGTCTTTCTCATGCTCCTACTCCTGCTGCTCTTAATCATGCTCCCTCTACTCTTGCTCCTACTCCTTTTGCTCCTTCTGCTCCTACTCCTGTTCGTTATGCTCCTATTCCTGCTCCTTCTGCTCTTGCTCCTTCTGCTCTTGCTCCTGCTCCTGCTCCTTTTGCTCCTATTCCTGCTCCTTCTGATCTTGCTCCTGCTCCTTCTGCTCCTACTCCTGCTCCTGTTCCTTTTGCTCCTACTCCTACTCCTGCTCCTTTTGCTCCTACTCCTGCTCCTTCTGCTCTTGCTCCTGCTCCTTCTGTTCTTACTCCTGCTCCTACTCCTGCTCCTTTTGCTCCTACTCCTGCTCCTTCTGCTCTTGCTCCTGCTCCTTTTGCTCCTACTCCTGCTCCTTTTGCTCCTACTCCTGCTCCTTCTGCTCTTGCTCCTGCTCCTTTTGCTCCTGCTCCTGCTCCTTCTGCTCTTGCTCCTACTGCTCTTGCTCCTTCTGTTCTTACTCCTGCTCCTTCTGCTCCTACACCTGCTCCTTCAGCTCCTTTTGCTCCTACTCCTTCTGCTCTTGCTCCTATTCCTTGCCCTCAGTTCCTTGGATTCGAGCATCCATTTACAATGCTAGTAGCGGGACCGACGATGAGTGGAAAAACAAATTGGCTTACACACCTATTGAAGCTTAATAAAGTAATGATTAAACCAGCCCCAACTCGAATATTATGGATCTACAAAAGATGGCAACCAATTTATGATGTCATCAAAAGTAGTGTTTATCCACCTGTGACCTTTATACAAGGTTTACCAAAGAATCTTCAACAAGATAACTTCATTGATCCTCGCGATATAAACTTAGTTATTATAGATGACCTTCAAAAGGATGCTTCTAGCAGCCAAGATGTATGTGAACTTTTTACTGAAGGGGCTCATCATCGCAATTTAAGTGTAATTTGTATTATGCAAAACATTTTTTATAAAGGGAGGGAAAATAGAACTATGAGTTTGAATAGTCAGTATCTAGTTTTTTTTCAAAAATCAAAGAGATCAACAACAAATTGCTATCCTGGCCAGTCAAATGTACCCTGGAAATGCAAGTAAATTATTGGATGCTTATCGCCAAGCTATTGAAAGACCGTATGGTTATTTAGTGGTAGATTTGAAACAAAATACACCTGAACTGTACAGACTGCAAACTTATATTTTTCGAAACTATATAAAGGAAGACACACACGAATTCGATCATTCCTTGACATCTATTCATGCGGTAAATACATCAAATATGAGCTCCAGGCGAGGAATAGAGCATGAGAGACAAACAACAAGGGATTCTGGGATGGAAACCGATCCTAAATACCCATCATGTACAGATTGTGGTGTAATGTTTGAGAATCAGTACGATGTACAACGACACGTGAGACGGGGCTGTCCGATGTATGAAAACAGTGAAGAAGAAATGGACACGGACGGTGAAGATGATGATGAAGGGTATGATTTTTTAATTAACAGTGTTTGGAAAGATCATAATAAAGAGTTTTACAAAAGGGTCAATGAATTACTTAAAGAAAAAAGTCTAACAGAGAAAGAAGCAAAATCTGAAGCCAGCAAATACATGCTACCTAAGGACAAGAAATTATTCATGAAAAAATATCAAAGGTTTCTTTTTAGAACAATTCAACTAAAATCTAGTAAATTACATAGAAAGATTATGAATCAAATCTTAGAAGCATCGAAAAGGAAAAGTGTTGATAAAGCCGTGGAAGCTGTCGTTAAAAATCACAAGAAAGACTATGACGAACTGTTTGACGAGAGTGAAAATGAAAGTAATGAAAACAGTGACAGTGAAGAATCAGATGAAACCGAGTGACTAAAACGACTGCACTGATAAACAAGACTTTGTAGATAAATAATTTTAAAAGCACATTTAATAAAAATAGAAAAAAAAACCCCAAAAACTAAAAAGATAAAATTTAAAAAAAAAAAATCAAATAAATTAAAAAGAAGGCAAAGACCCCCCCCCCTCCTTCCTATTTGCACTGATAACGATTCACAATGTAAATAAATCCATAAAAAGCTGCGATAGAAGATAAACTGTTTGTGACTGTGATTATAGATAAGACTTTGTATATAAGCAGTAAAAATTACCCCCCCCCCAAAATCAATTTGGAGACCCCCCCCCCTCCCCAAACGGCTCGCCGATAATGACGTCATGTATATAAATTCAACCCCACCCCCCTCCCCACGGACGATATCTATCTACGATCAGGAATTTTATCACTGGACTATTAAATTATAATATCTAAGACAAAAGAAAATGTACAGCGGGATAAATGTATAGATAAGTATAAGACTGTAACGCGTGTAAACAAAGGTCAATAAAATCTTATCTGATCTTAAAACTGGGCAATAAAACTATACCTAGACTTAAGTAAACAGAATATTTTATAGTAATAAGTGATAAGAGTAATTAGAAACATATTCGGACTAAGAGAGACGAAAACATTGGTGTATAATGTAAAGAAAAAGATGTTGAAGGGTGGGTCACGCACTATCTTTTAGAGTGGTCCTCTGGCGCGGTAGAAATACCCCTAAGCCACTCGGGAAGTGGACGGAGCTTCCCCCTTGTATGATGATCGGGCTATGAACGCTGATCCTGTCACTACGAGAAACGGGCTTTGTGCCCTTGCTTTGTGCATCTAGCGTGTGTCCTTACCTCTGGCAAGGTAGAAATACCTGTAAGTTCAAAGGCACTCATTCTTCACGTCTCACTAAAAAGGTAGTAAACCCACCTGGTACACGTACCAGCAGGTCCAAAGTCCTGATAAAGTGGTGATGGCTACCTATAATTAACTCTAAGACGCCATCTTGGCAAGCACGTCATAGGGGCCGCTATCTTGGCGAACACCCTCCTGGGCCATACAAAATGGCCCTCTGGGCCATAAAACGGTCTCCTTCTCCTTCGAGTAGGGACGCCATCTTGGTACGCGCGTCATAGGGGCCGCCATCTTGGCGGACATCCTCCTGGGCCATAAAAATAGCCCTCTGGGCCATAAAACGGGCCTTCTGCGCCAAAAAGTAAGGAAGATATCCCTCATTCTATACTACTGTGGACGTACATTTAAGTATATAGGGAATTTCATGTTGACATGTCAAGTTTTTTTTCATCTTAGATACGGTTCATCGTCTGCTGACACCAAATCATATGTTTTATCCCATCTAACTTCAGCCCAAGTACGCTCCAGAGGTTAGCAATTTGCTTTATTTTTTCATTTTTTTCGGGGGAGCTCCGGAAACCCCTTCAATGGGAGGGTAACATATTTCCATACTATCCCCAGTTGTCCCTTCGGGTCTCGCAAGACATCCCCCATGAAAAGTTTATGTGCCCCCGGACAGTTGAAGTTCTGGGTCCAGCCCTTCTTTAGATGTCCACATCGTAAACACCTTGGCTACGCCCCTACAAGTAGTAAAGGACAAATAGATTCATTTTGAAATCTTTATTACATGTGTAACCAGATAGAGATAAAAGGAGACTCGCCCTAATGTCCTGTTGGAAAAGGGATCGGCACTTTCTTTGTCACATAAAATGACGGTGAAAAAAATGGTCCGGACATTCGAGAAGAAAAGGAGAAAATATGCTCCAGATTGCACCATTTCATTCCATTTTTTTCAAAAACCCCCTCCCGTACCCTCCCATGGTTGTGCGCCCCCCCCCCCCCCACTTTGAAAAGTGGGGGATGTGCCGCGGCTGCCCCCCTCCTTTCTTCTACGCCCTTGAAAGGTAAATGATATATCTTCTTGAAACGTAGAACGTTTAATTATATACAGATGCTGTAATTGACTTCAAGTAGATAAAATTCAACCTGCTATACAATAACAAGAGGCCCAAGGGGCTGAATCGCTCACCTGAGTTTCAAACAGAAACAAAAGAATGATAGTTGAAATTTAGTTGAGGCCCTTGAGTACTTGCTTCCTTTAATGTTTCATGAAATAATGAGCATCAGCTTTGCAATTGTCGAAAATGTGTCAGCCAATCAGAGCCATCGGTGGCCATATTTGTTGACCGATCGCCAAGAAAAACACGAACTTGAATGATGGATGACCTTGAGTACTTGTTTCCTGTAAGGTTTCGTGAAATTATGTGCAGTTGTTCAGATGAGAAGTCGGAATTGTTTGAAGTTTATGCGGGACGACGGACGGACAGCGCGCTATGACAATAGCTAGGGCTGGGACGATACTGCACCCACCCGATTGGATAGGCCAAGAAAAAAAATATGTGTGTTTCCCATAACATGCTGAAAAAAAATAGGGTAGGTCGGTCGGATTTTTTTTTTTTTGGAAATTTTGTTTTTTAAATTATCTATTCTTCTAGCCATGTTTAAAATTATATTTCAAAAGAGATATTAAGGGATTAAAAATGGAATCATGACCTTCAAACATGTGTAGTCTGTTTAATTCAAGACACTCTGAAATGTTTAACGATTTAGAAAAGAAGGAAAGGAGGCCATTTTGTGCCTGCAACCTTTGGGAAATAGTAAATGTTTTTAAATGATATTACTCTTCTTAAAACTGGCCTCCCAAGCATGGTGACCTTGAATCTGGATTTTTATAATCTGTCTAGAGCTCATTGTTTTTTCCTAACAATGTGGATTTTTATGATCTATCTAGAGCTCAATGTTTTTTTCCTAACATTGACCATGACCTTTGACCTAATTACACCAAATCAAAAGGCTTCACCTCCTGATAAAAAAAACGTATTTCTAGTCCGAGATACCTTAATACCAAATTCAGTCTTTGACGATTATTTTGGAGAATGGAAGCTGGCCTGCCAACCCAACCAAGCCCCATACCACCCAAAAGTCATCATAGGCTTGCTTTGGCCAGGTATGTCTGACTAGCAGATCCCAACAAATTTGATTTGGCTAGATGGAAAGGTTCTCGAGTTATCACTTGGATACCAAAATTTCAAATGAATATTTCCTACACCAAGGACGTAGACATTTGACCTTACCCAAAAATCAATAGGCCTACTTCTATATTGATCCCTATTTTGAAATGCAACGTCACAATAACGCCAAATTTCATTGTGTACGGCCATAAAACGAGAACATACTCGCCGTTAAAAGTAAACGTCACCATTTTGTCCTAATATTTCGAAAATAGAGATAGCATCAGAATGGGAGTAACTTGCTCCTGACGTTATGTTTGCAACCGGTAAGTGCTGATTTCACGGTGCAAACAACTGTATTACGTGTTCCCAGAAAAAAACAGCATTAACTGGCCGCAAACATAACGTCAGAAGCAAGTAATCAGTTTGGATCTCGAGCTATCATGTGGAAAAGTGTGACGGAAGGACGTGAATGACGCTCACTAATACGTTGCAAAGGGGGAAGGGGTTAAAATTATTGAGGAAGTCGGTTTGAAATACTTAATTATCAGGGCTTTGGTTTGTCAGAGTGAGACGTTTGATTCGTCGTCAAGGCATAGAAACATAATACGGTAAGATGAACTTAGATCTGCTCGAACAAAGATATTCTAAGTTTATCTAGTTGACGCCGTGCAAAAAATATTCTAATCTATGAATAAAATATCAAACCATCCGCTGTCTCAGGACTGATTTGCTAAAACTTACCCTGTATGCCTTTTTTTTTTCGTTATTCGAATTTTATTCGTTATTTTTGCGTTATTCGAATACAAAAACGTTTTGTTACAATATAAATGTGAACAAGATGGGTCTTTTAAATTATCGACAAGCGCGCAGCCGCGCACAGATATAAAACGTTTTAAGGGATTAAAAATGGAATCATGACCTTCAAACATGTGTAGTCTGTTTAATTCAAGACACTCTGAAATGTTTAACGATTTAGAAAAGAAGGAAAGGAGGCCATTTTGTGCCTGCAACCTTTGGGAAATAGTAAATGTTTTTAAATGATATTACTCTTCTTAAAACTGGCCTCCCAAGCATGGTGACCTTGAATCTGGATTTTTATGATCTGTCTAGAGCTCATTGTTTTTTCCTAACAATGTGGATTTTTATGATCTATCTAGAGCTCAATGTTTTTTTCCTAACATTGACCATGACCTTTGACCTAATTACACCAAATCAAAAGGCTTCACCTCCTGATAAAAAAAACGTATTTCTAGTCCGAGATACCTTAATACCAAATTCAGTCTTTGACGATTATTTTGGAGAATGGAAGCTGGCCTGCCAACCCAACCAAGCCCCATACCACCCAAAAAGTCATCATAGGCTTGCTTTGGCCAGGTATGTCTGACTAGCAGATCCCAACAAATTTGATTTGGCTAGATGGAAAGGTTCTCGAGTTATCACTTGGATACCAAAATTTCAAATGAATATTTCCTACACCAAGGACGTAGACATTTGACCTTACCCAAAAATCAATAGGCCTACTTCTATATTGATCCCTATTTTGAAATGCAACGTCACAATAACGCCAAATTTCATTGTGTACGGCCATAAAACGAGAACATACTCGCCGTTAAAAGTAAACGTCACCAGTTTGTCCTAATATTTCGAAAATAGAGATAGCATCAGAATGGGAGTAACTTGCTCCTGACGTTATGTTTGCAACCGGTAAGTGCTGATTTCACGGTGCAAACAACTGTATTACGTGTTCCCAGAAAAAAACAGCATTAACTGGCCGCAAACATAACGTCAGAAGCAAGTAATCAGTTTGGATCTCGAGCTATCATGTGGAAAAGTGTGACGGAAGGACGTGAATGACGCTCACTAATACGTTGCAAAGGGGGAAGGGGTTAAAATTATTGAGGAAGTCGGTTTGAAATACTTAATTATCAGGGCTTTGGTTTGTCAGAGTGAGACGTTTGATTCGTCGTCAAGGCATAGAAACATAATACGGTAAGATGAACTTAGATCTGCTCGAACAAAGATATTCTAAGTTTATCTAGTTGACGCCGTGCAAAAAATATTCTAACCTATGAATAAAATATCAAACCATTCGCTGTCTCAGGACTGATTTGCTAAAACTTACCCTGTATGCCTTTTTTTTTTCGTTATTCGAATTTTATTCGTTATTTTTGCGTTATTCGAATACAAAAACGTTTTGTTACAATATAAATGTGAACAAGATGGGTCTTTTAAATTATCGACAAGCGCGCAGCCGCGCACAGATATAAAATTGCTGCACTTATTTTGCGAATTTGTTCTCACCAAGCTTATTGATGATCTTCGATTTTTCAGTTTATACGTAATTTTATAAACCGTACGAAACATCGTTACATGTTTTACAAAAGATGTTTGCGTGAAATGAAACGACCGGCACATGCATGACCTCAAATATTTACTTAGGTTATACTAGGTAAATCAATAATTACTACCAAATCATCAAAACTCTAGTAGTGCGTTTTTATAACAATCAGTACGCCTTTTTTGGAAAAAAACAAAGCCTGTCCAAAAGGACCGTACAATAAGTAACGTTTCGAGAGAGAATTATATATTATTTTTACAATTTCTAAGAGCGTATAATCATAGAATAATATAAAACGGTAGGTGATAGATAATGTTAAAAAGCAGAAGATCTCGTCAAAATCGGTAGATTTAAAATTTCTGGCACACATTTCGTAAAGCACGACGGTCGTAAATATTGGCGAAGAAATACCTAAATGCAACTAAAAATCGGGAAAAAAAAAACGTTAGGGTCGGCGGGTTTGAATAGGGTCGGTCGGGTGATGGGAAACAAAGGTATTTTTTCTTTTGGCCATACGTATCACGATACCTGATATCCGATACGATGCAATATATCGCGATACTAAGGTAATTAATAAATCCTTCTCAAAAAGCTATTTGATAGTATTTATTTTCATCATATAACATGTATAAGTAGCTTTTTTTATTCAACATGTTATATTTATTCAACACTATATTTCTGTCTGGAATGAAGATGAAAAAATCATAAATGGTTTGTTATTTGACTAGAAGAAATGAAAAACGCAATCATTTCAAATGACAATAAGAAGTCATGGAAAATTCGCATTAAAATTTTAGGGGGCCCTACGCCCCAGTGAATCCGCCACTGAATATAGCAGTCATGCTGACATAGGTTCATAAATGTTTTATTCCCAAACATTGGAAAATGGATTTGTTCTATCAACTAATAATTCAATATTTAAAAATCCCTTAAAATATATTGATATCATTCGAAACTCGCCATCAGTTCCTTCAGAGCTTAGATTTTCTTCACATAAAAATGAATTTATATCTTGGCTTACATAAATGGAATCACTCGAACATCGTATAACTATTACTTTTGCTTTATCGATTGCAATGATCGAATTATTTTGTGAGCAAAAAAAAAACCAACAAGAGAAGGCTTATGTGCATTTATTTAGCGAAGTTAATTGGCTTTTGATTGTGGGACAGCCGGCCTTTTATCAACCTATTGCTATCAAAACATATATCGATTATCGGCTGATCACTGTACATGGGTATATATAGCGTAGATAAATATCATAAAACAGTTAGAGTTTATGAAAAGACGGAGCGACTAATAATCAATATTACGCTGATTTTTTTATGGAACGTAAAAAAATCAGGATTTTCCGTGTCCCGGCCGGGACATATTTTTTTCAGTAGAAAATGCGGGACAATGGCAAGTATTTATCTATATGTAAACTGAAGAAAGTTGGATTTAAACTTGAGTACTTGAAAAATACGGAGAGTTCAAGCAAAATTTCTTTGTAAATCTTAACATAGGTTTCGTCAGGGTGTATCGATACTTGGATCGCGAGAAAAAAAAATATCGCGATGAATCGGAGTATCGTCCCAGCCGAAACAATAGCTCACATAAGCTTTGCTCAGCTGAGCTAAAATGTGTACCAAGTAAGTAGTTCCAACTGCCACGTCTACGTTTATTCTTTTGCCTCAAGACGTACATCTGTCAACGCGTGACTCTACAAAGGGAATACAAATTGTATTTTTTTATCTCTATTACAAATTCTATTTATGCAATAAATTGGCATAAGAAAGCGCGGATCTAAAGGATTTGAGGAGACAAGCCCACCCCCCCCTCCCTCGAATTTGCCGAAATTGCTTAACTCCCGATTATATGTGTGTTGGTTTTTTCAAAAGGATATACTAGAACACCCTTCCTTAACCCCAATTGGATTTTTTTCTGGATCCGTCCATGATAAATGTATATTCAAGGGACTGAATGATCAAAATTATGCATTTCAAAGCTTTTTCTCATTTAAACAAAATCTTTCCCGTCCATTTTGCTGAGATAAATGAATCTTGAAAATATACCCTGTATGATGATGATGATGATGATGTTGAATGTTTTCGACAGACGGACGGACGGACACCTACGGGGCGTTATGACAACAGCTCACTTAAGCTTCGCGCATACATGTACAAAATCTGCAAATTAAACTGTGGAAGCATTCTATATATTATATGTTATAACTTAACAACGCCGCATAAGATATTTATATAAATTAATACTATATTAAAAGTATACAAAGTTCAACTCCTCAGTATAAAGGATATTCTAACAAGGAGCAACGCCTCCCCGAATATAAATTCGATCGTTACTATTACTATACGGTTTTTTTCAAGTGTTTCCTTGATGCAATAAAACCCGTTACTAAGGCACGGTCCATTTGATATTCAGGGGGGGGGGGGCTTGGGTTTTTTTAAATAATTTTGCTCTGAATTTTGATGAAAAAAATAATTTTGCTCATCATGAGTCAGAAAAAAATAATCTTGCTCTTACCTGTAATCTTAATTTGAAGAATTACCAGAAAATTTCGCATAAAATTCCTGAAATTTTTCCGGCTCGCTTCGCTCGCCGCAGTTTTCAATTTATATTCCAAAAAGAATTTGGCTCGCTTCGCTCGCCATTGTTCTTTTATCAAATCATTATTCCTTTAATGGCATACCTCATATTTGAAAATATATAGGACTGAAGTATTACAAAAAAAAATTAGGCTACCTTAAAGGCTTATTAATGAATACCATCAAAATAATGTATTTATAGATGCATACCACCACTGAGTCTAATTTTATATACAAGCTTTGAAGAAGATCTTCAGTTTTTGAACAAATTTTACAATACTTAATTTGAAAAATTCTCTAGAACACCCTCCCCTCAGCCCTCTAAATTGTACCTTATATAAATTTTGTTAACTTTGTAATATATTGTAAAATTCTTTTATCTCTCTGTTTATAAGCGAATTAAATTTTTGCCTAAAAATAAAGTAATATTTTAGAGTTTTTAATAAACATAAAGAATTTCTATTGATAAAACATAAACCTTCTTAGTATATTTTGCATCACTAATGTTTGAAAAAAAAAAATTCTTGCTCCAACTTTGCAAGAAATAAATAATTTTGCTCCGGTCTGGGGCGAAAAAAATAATCTTGCTCCGACAAAAAACCCAAGCCCTCCCCCCCCCCCGAATATCGAATGGGCCGTGCCTAAGCTATGATTATACATGTATCTTATGAGATTATATTTCAAAATAGGTTTGATATTCAAATATTACTTTTACTGCGTACTGAAATTCATCTGCGATGGCATGTCAGTGTTCTGTAGAACAAGTTGTATATTTTTACATAGGTATAACATATAATATACATACTAAACATTATATAAGTTGTCTAAGATGGAAAGAAATAAAATAAAGTAATTTGTTAAGTGTTCATTTGTAAATTAAAACGCATCTGAACCATTGGGTATCAAATTAATTGAGTTTTACAGAATTTGTTCTAAAATCCTATGTTTGACAAGTGCCCGTGTTCGTAAAATTCAATGCCCGGACTTTCCAATCAATTATCTGCATGATCTTGATATACAGAACAATCCGACAGTTCGAAATATATCGATAAATATTTTTTTCTGGATTGTGAACCGTAGAAATCACGAGACATCATTTTGATTATAAAGAAATTCACATTTTATTGAGAAACAATGTGTGAAAAAAGAGAAATTCTGGTTAAAAATCGAAGATGTGCGATAATATCAAGCCATGAATACCGCAATTGATAATAGAAATATGGATAGATTAGGCCTAAATTAAAATTTAGTTTGTTTGCCGTTAACCGACCGACCCACGAAAATTGCCGCGACCCGGAGAATTTTATTGCCATTTTCATTCTGATATTTTTTTTATTGATTATTTCTTCCCGAGATTTTGGAATGTCCAATTTAAATACAAGATTATTCAAAATGATAAAAAAAACCTTTAGACTTAACAGGGCGCAATTTCAGTGAAGAGACAGTTAAGTATTATGTCCCTGTAAATGATGTTTGATAGTCGTATTTTATGTACATGTACGACCGCGAAAAATCAATAACTACCTACCACATTTAAGTGACAAGAAATGCCCACAAGACAGATGGTCCAATTTAAATCATATTGGTTTTAACATGTGAAAAAGTTGATTTATATACCCGGTTCCGATCAACAATGGCAACGTATTATCTGTAGCCCCCCCCCCCCCCTTACTAGCTTGCGTAACTGAAGTGGATGTAACAAATGCAAAATGAAACTTATTTCGGCAACTTCCGTGAAACTTCAGCGCCAGAGTGCACGGTTTGCTTCAATGATCCATAATTTTTTTTTTTTTTTTTGGGGGGGGGTGTCTCCAAACTTCCCCACTTCATACTCGCAGAATATTAGTTAAAATAGGTTTTCAGTATCTGTTCCTGAACGAATACATAAATTGAAAAATTAGATATCGTGTGTTGAACCAAACGGACAATAATAATAATGACAACGCTCCAACTCTCCCCTCGTTCAACTTCTGGTGGGTTTGTGTAATCAAGTGGACACTTCTAGACAGTGGCGAGAGGATTTAACCTATTGATTTTCAAGGTCAGGATCACTATTGGTAATGATAAAACTCTGTGGACAGTCTTAAGATCACAATTTACTTTGGAAATCAATATTCAATCTTTGCATTGACTTAATCATGTTCAGAGCCAGAGGACGATACCTATTGGGTCTCAAGGTCAGGGGTCAAAGTTCACATTAAGCAATAATAGATCAACTCTAGAGATTGCAATTCAATAAGGTGTTCATCAAACTTTGCATGCAAGTTGCCAATGGTGCAGGGGGAGGGGACGCCCATTGGTTTCAAGGTTCACAATAGGCAATATTGCAGAACTCTCTTTGATGCTCTTCAAAATTCCATGTGAGTTGCCCATGGGTCAAGGACTATGTACGAGTACACCTTGTAATTTTGAAGGTCAGGGCTCAAAGGTCAAGGTCACAATATACAGAAATAGATTAACCTTATCGACAGCCTTTAGATAACAAATGAAAGGAAATAAAAAAAGATATTAAAAATGTTGTTGTCATGTGCTATATTTTGTGTGAACTTGTTTTCATTTTGACTGTTAATTAATAGACAGTGCGCATATAACAATTATCTGTCACTTTTGTAATTACTAGTATTTGAAATAAAAACATGTGTTTGTGAAACATGAATGCCCCCGTCGGCATCTTTGTCAGTAAAAATTGTATAATGGTCAAACTCCAAGGTCAAGGTCACAAGGTAAAAAATTTTGGTATCAATGGAAAGGTTTTATCACAGGGAATACACATGTGAAATATCAAAGCCCTATCCCTTACCATTCAAAAGTTATGGCCAAGGTTAAAGTTTTTGCGGACAAACAGACAGACAAACGGACAGGACAAAAACTAAATGCCCCCGAATCTTCGATTACAGGGGCATAAAAAGAGCTTTCATTGACCATCAGTCTGTTGGATTAAGTAAGTTTAAATTCTTCCAGCATGCAGACTGAAACAATCATACATGTATATAATATGTAATGAAACCGATTTTAAAAATGTCTCAACGCAATACATACAATGATGAATATGAAAATAAAATTTAAGGTCATGTCTATTCATATACCATAAAGTTTCTAGACTTCACAATGCCATGCTTCAGTATGCTATAATAAGCTTCTTTTAATTTTAGTTCAAAGAACATTTAAAATAAGCAATTTGCTTATATGTTGAATGTAGGAAGTCTTGTGTGGCTAAGTATTTATAAAGTTATTTTCAAATAAAATAAAATATTTTCCCTACCTACCTACCCATAGGTAAAAGGGTAGAGTCGGTTAACAGCAAACATAAAATATTTTATGTCTGGCCTTATTATTAATCTCGACAGGCATTGCCTCAATTGCTTACTTTTACCCTTTAAAACTATCTTCCCAACAGTTTCAACTTCGCAAATCTCATCGTTTCTGCCACTTTATCTGTCCGATTCGTAAAATCCTTGTCCGATTTGTTAAATCCTGCCCAATTCGTAAAATCCGTTTCCCCGGTGTGCTCACTATCAGTACTATTCGAACACGCTTCTGTTCAAATCGAACTCTCTTTAAGTAAAACGAACACTCTTATCTCTACTATAATAACTCGCCAATATGACGATCATTTATACCTTTGATGAATAGATATACTCTCAGGTGAATCCAATATAGCAGGGGCGTAGCCAGGCGCACGCAATTACGCAGGTGATATCATGTCGTTATGCAAATAAATTATAATGACAAACCAGTGTACAGTGGTTCATTTCTACTGTAGAAAATGCCCTTGAAATATGTACAATACATTGGCTTCCGGAACTTCATCCTGTGAATCATCGTCAGAGCTTCATCCGGGACCCATTTTGGGCCTCATGCCAGCTCCTAAAAGTGCTTCCACATGAAAAGTACTCTGGATACGTGCCTGAACTTCGGTCAAAGGGTCACAATTGATTATTCTAAGTCCGATATAATTGAACAGCTTGTTAGGCACGGTCCATTTGATATTCTGGGGGGGGGCTTGGGTTTTTTTCGAAAAAAATAATTTTGCTCCCAATTTTGATGAAAAAAATAAATTTGCTAACGGTGTGACAGAAAAAAATAATCTTGCTCTTACAAATAATCTGAATTTGAAGAATTAATATAAAATTTTGCTAAAATTCTTGAAAATTTTCCGGCTCGCTTCGCTCGCCGCATTTTTCAATTTGTATCAAAAATTTTCGGCTCACTTCGCTCGCCATAGTTTTCTATCAAAACATTATACTTAAAAAGCTTAAATATTATCAATATCTATGAATTGCTATTGATACATGTTGCATGTATCCCACAGACTCTAATTTTATTATTCTTGTAAGCTTGGAAGGAAAATTACTTCAGTTATGGTTATTCACCAATTTACAATTCTACATTTAAAAAAAAATTGTCTAGGAGACCTTCCCCTCAGACCCTCTTATACATGTTATATATAAACCTTATATAAAATGTTGAGAATTGTATTGTAAAAATCTTTTATCTGTCTGTTTAAAAGTGAATTAAATACTTGCATAAAAATAAACTTATATATCGATATTTAGAGTTTTGAGTAAAAATTTAATAGTTTCTATCGATAAAACACAAATATTCTAAATATGCGCATCACTTTGTTAAAAAAAAAATTTCCTTGCTCCAACTTTGCGAGAAAAAAATAATTTTGCCCCTGTCCGGGGCGAAAAAAATAATCTTGCTCCGACAAAAAACCCAAGCCCCCCCCAGAATATCAAATGGACCGTGCCTTAATACTTTTTCAGACCGGTGGTGGGTTAAGCAAGATATATAGTACATGAAGACATAATAATAATTAAGGCAAATTAAGTTTTTGCTTCGGCAGGGAGGGATGCGCCCCCTTCAACTGATGTCGTGTCCATTTCAATACATGATTGAACTTAAGTATTTATGATTGAAGTAAGTCGAAAAAAAGTCAACACTCTAGGTTTTCTGCATTCATACGAAGGATCATTTTGAAGAGCCAAACAGATCTTTTATATTTGTCTGAACTCAAAATGAAAGATACTCTATAACTTCATATGTTTACTCATTCATAAAAACACGCTCTCTCTAAAATAAGAATTAAAAACATAAGCAAAACAAATAAAAAAGCCAAGAAGAATGTTTCCATTTCTTCATGTCTATGCTGAAGTTCCCAAGAAAGCAATAATCATCTGCTACTAATCGCGAAAGCTTTCTCCTGTACCCAAAACGATATATGTGTCTCCGATTTCGATTTCAAAGGACATTTTTTTTGTATTTTTGCGCCCCCTCCAAATTCTTGATTCGAAAATGGATGTGCATAACTCATATGAGTTGATTTGATGCAAATATACCTCACTCATTTTTATACGCCCGTCTTAAGACGGGACGTATTTTGTTGTGGCGCTGTCCGTGAGTCCGTCCGTCCGCTTGTCCATCCGTCCGAGGTCATGTTTTCCGGACTTTTTTTTCCGAGGCCTTTCAAGATATTGGATTGAAACTTCACACATGACTTCATATCAAGCGGCGTAAGATCCAGTTCGAGTTTCAAAAAAAATGACCTACTTTAAGTCTTTTAGCAAAGTTATGGCCCTTGATCATAGAAATTTTCAACAATTGAAACTTGATATAAGCCCTAATTATAAACAATTACAGATCCAGTTCGAGTTTCAGAAAAATTGACCTATTTTAGCAGAGTTATGGCCCTTGAACATAGAAATTTTCAACAATTTTACAGTTTTCCGGACTTTTTTTTCGCAGCCTTTTTAGCTCACCTGAGCGAAGCTCAAGTGAGCTATTTTCATAGTGCGGCGTCCGTCGTCCGTCGTCTGTCGTTAACTTTTTAACATTTTCCTCTGAATCCACTGCACCGAATTTCATGAAACGTAAGTGGAAGCAAGTACTCAATGCCCTCTACAAAATTGTCTTTTTGAGCCGATTGGAAATCCAAGATGGCCACAGCAGGCTCTGATTGGCTGACACACTTTTGACTTCTCCTCTGAAACCACTGCGCATAATTACATGAAACTTCACAGAATGCAAGTACTCCATGCTCTCTACCAAATTTATGTTTTTTGGAGCCGTTCGGAAATCAAATATGGCTGCCACATGCTCTGATTGACTGATATATTTTCAACTTGTCCTCTAAAACCGCTGTACAGAATTTCATGAAACTTCACAGGAAGCAAGTACTCAATGCCTTCTACAAAGTTTGTGCTTTTCGAGCCGATCGGAAATCCAAGATGGCTGCCACAGACTTTGATTGGCTGATGTATTTTCGACTTCTCCTCTGAAACCGCTGCACAGAATTTCACGAAACTTCACTGGAAGTAAATACTCAATGCTCTCTACAAAGTTTGTGTTTTTTGAGCCGAATGTAAATCCAAGATGGCTGTCACAAGCTCTGATTGGCTGACACGTTTTTGACTTCTCTGAAACCACTGCACAGAATTTCATGAAACTTCACATGAAGCAAGTACTCAATGCCCTCTAACATATTTATGTTTTTCGAGCCGATCGGAAATCCAAGATGGCCACCACAGGCTCTGATTGGCTGACACATTTTCGACTTCTCCTTTGAAACCGCTGCACAGAATCTCTTGAAACTTTACTGGAAGCAAGTTACCAATGCCCTCTACCAAATTTGTGTTTTTCAGTCTGATCAGAAATCCAAGATGGCCACCACTGGCTCTGATTGGCTAACACATTTTCAACTTTACCTCTAAAAACGCTGCACAGAATTTCATGAAACTTCACAGGAAGCCAGTACTCAATGCTCTCTACCAAGTTTGTGTTTTTCGAGCCGGTCGGAAATATCCAAGATGTCCTCCATACGCTCTGTTTGGATGACACATTTTTAGCTCACCTCGACGAAGTTGAGATGAGCTTATGCTATAACACCGGTGTCCGCGTCCCCGTCCGCGTCCGGTTAAAGTTTTTGGGGTAACTCAGTATCTGACAAAGTACTGATGCAACAGTAACCAAACTTACACAAGTGATTCATCTTCGGATGCTGAGGTGAACCCTTGCATCGAATGCTGCATCTGACCAACATTTTCCGGTTGAATGACTTTGTCAATGTCTTGTTAAAGTTTTTGGGGTAACTCAGTATCTGACAACGTACTGATGCTACAGTAAGCAAACTTGCACCAGTGATTCATCTTAGGATGCTGAGGTGAACCCATGCATCGGATGCAACATCTGACCTACCTGATTTTGCCTTTAAAGGCCAATATTGAGCAAAGTATAAGTGCCACATGTACCAAACTTGCATATTTGATGTATCTTTGATCAAACTTTCATAAAATTACCTTGACCTCCTTTTTCCGCTCGAGTGATTTTGCCTTTAAAGGCCAATATTGATCAAAGTAAAAGTGCTAAATGTACCAAACTTGCATATTGGATGTATCTTTGATCAAACTTTCATAAAATGACCTTGACCTACTTTTATCCTCTTGAGTGATTTTTCTTTTTAAAGCCAATATACATGTACTTCGAGATATGTTTAAATTGAACTTTGCTGCCGCGAGGTGAGCTTCGTAATCTTTTATTACACTGTGTTTGACTTATCCTCTTAAACTACTGCACAGAATGTCACCAAACTTTACAGGAATTAAGTACACATTGTCCTTCTCAAAGCTTCACTAAAAGCTATTTCCTTCAGGTCTTATACTGACCTTGATTAAAAACATACATACAGTCTCCTCATGTGAGCGAATGGGCCCCCTTGGGCCTCTTGTTAGCTAGTAGATTGAACTTTGATATATGCCTTTGTAACAAAAAATTACAGATCTAGTTCGAGATTCGGAAAAAATGACCCATTTTTAGCAGAGCTATGGCCCTTGAACATAGAAATTTTCAACAATTTCACAGTTTTCCCTACTTTTTTTCGCAGACTTTGCAGCCATTGAATTGAAACTTGGTATACCTTATTTCTTGTTTAAAATTGCTTGTGATTTAAGAGTCTGCATCTTGTTTCACAAAAATTCTTACGAAAGATTTTTTTCGTAACTTTTAATTGTTTAGTTCTACATTGTACTTTCTAGCTATGTATAGCGACGTTTTCTTTCTAAACTTATATTTAGTACGTAAAAATGATATAAGAAAACGTAATACAATCTAAATACAAAAACTTTGCAATATTTTTTCCATGATGAAAGTTACGAAAATTCCTTATTTTTGATTTCGTGAGAACTTTTGTGCAATTGGGCACAGATTTTTATTTAAAGATACAGTGTCCCTGAAAGTAAATTTTATTGAAAACGTAAAATCTATTCCGAAGGGTCTAGATATAGGAAAAAGTTTTATTTCAAAATATGCAGTAACGTCCGTATTGCCGAAATTGTAAAATTAAATATCCATATATCTCTGTTGTAAAAACGCGATACATTGTAGGTGGCGCTAGTGAAATGAATTAGAGATGCGCACCCAAAATTAAAATTTACGTTTTTTAACGCCTTTAACTGCGAATGTATGCGTTAGATTCGCCTGAAAAATTAAATTTATACAAGTGAGAATGAGAACTTTCATATGGGAAGAAAGATTTTGCATTACAAAATTTTGTAAAAATAATTTATTTTCAGGGACACCGTACTAACAGTACCTTTATAATCTTGGAAATACCAGTAAATTAAATGTCGATCATTCCTTGTTATTAATAACAAAATTTCGAGGTTTGCTCTAGAAAGAGGGCCTTCATTTTTCTTTCTAAAGCAAAAATGGTCCCATCCGGCGGACTAAGTACATGCACGCCCGGGATATAGTTAAAATTAATCCTCCTCGACCGGTAGAAGTTTTCGCGTCAAAGTAACTTCAACAGCGACAGTCGATTTTCAAAACTATTATCGAGTGTCGGCGACTTTCAAGTTTCATTGACGATAGCGGCGACATTGGCGACTATTGTTACAACACTAGTAAATACTGACAATATAAATCAATGATGATAATAAGTATGAGAGTGTGTGTGATGCATACGTGTGTCCAGACGCTCATTTAAAACACGATTTTGTGCCATCTTACGGAAGCCCGTTAGTGCCAAATATGAAAAATTAAAAAGAAGGAAATGAGAAATATATTTAGGAAAATGAGAAATAAATTAAGGAGAAAGAGAAATATATTTAGTATCAATGATAATAATAAATATGTATATATAAATAAACTTATCTTTACAAGTGTTGTAATGTATCAATTCGATCTGGCTCAAAGCAGCCTTCGAAAAAAAAAATCTTGTTTACCTCTGGGTATCGCAAGAGGAATTCCCCCTATTATGACGTCATGATTACGCTATGCAGACGCTTGTCGTAAAACGTAAAACGAGTGCTAGAAACGCCGTTCGCTAGATCAACTTTGAGTTACGTTCCTTTAGAATGGAAATCGATGCATTTGACAATTATGACATGTCGGACATCCAGGTTTCGTACCAATGTGTCATGTATCCATTTGTGATGTCATTAAGAGCATTTTGTTCAAAATGGCGTCCATTATATATATCAACATAAATTATTATTTTATCTGAGAGAGAAATATCAATAGAAATGAATGTATAAAAACAATAGATGTAAATAAACAAACAGAATTAAAAATAAAAAAATATAAGTAAAAAGAATTGAGCAGGTCACACAATAAGTAATATCGACTAGGAGGGGGTTGTAACCCAACCCCCCTCCCTTTTTCTGTAATTTTTTTTGGGGACCAAAATTGAATATGGTATTAAAATGAATAATATAGAAAGGTCAACAGCAGAAACACATATGTCCGTCACCATTCCATCGTCATAAGATTAGGAACGGCCGGGAAAGTGTGTGCGGGAGGGGGGAGGGGGGGTACATTGTCGGTAACTCACACTCTGTCACACTGACTCCATTTTGAGAATTAAACCGACAATGAGTTTCAGAGGATCGTATTATAGAGAAATCATCTGCCTTGAAATTACAAATTGACATAATGTTAAAAACATGAAACTTGAACCATGGTCATAGGTCAAAGGTCAAGGTCACAATAGACATCATTATTACAACCTTGTCCAGAGCATAACGCCTCCCCCTACACATGGATTTCAATAATATATCACAGAAATGTTGCTTAGGACAAAATTGTGTGTCATTACCTTTAACCAAGGTCAAAGGTCAAGGTCACAATAGACATCATTATTGCCAATTTGTACAGAGCATAACGCCTCCCCCTACGAATGGATTTCAATAATGTATCATAGAAATGTTCCTTAGGACAAAATGGTGTGTCATAAGCTTAAACCAAGGTCATAGGTCAAAGGCCAAGGTCACAATAGATATCATTAGAAAATCCTTTTCCAGAGCATAACTCTCCTCCCTTTGAATGGATTTCAATTATATTTCACAGAAAGGTGCATTAGGACATAAGGGTGTCTCATGACCTTGAACAAAGGTCACAATAAACACTATTAGTAAATCCTTGTCCATAGCATAACTCCTACTCCTGTGGATGGATTTCAATATTAATATTTTACAGAAATAATCTTTTGGACAGAACAGTGTGTCACGGCCTTGAACATAGGTCAAAGGTCACAATAGAAATCATTAGTAAAACCATGTCCGGAACATACCTCCTCCCTCTGTGAATGGATTTCAATAATATTTCGCAGAAATTATCTTTAGGACAGAAGGGTGTCACGGCCTTGAACATAGGTCAAAGGTCACAATAGACATCATTAATAAAACCTTGTCCAGAGCATAAGTCCTCCCCCTAAGAATGGATTTCAATAATATTCACAGAAATGTTCTTTAGATATAAGGATGTGTCACGTCACGAGTTTGAAAAAGGTCATAGATCAAAGGTCAAGGTCACAACAATCATTAGTAAAACCTTGTCCAATGCATAATTCCTCCCTCTGTGGATGGATTTCAATATTTCACAGAAATTTTCCTTCGGGCCTAAGGGTGTGTCATGAACTTGAACAAGGTCATAGGTCAAAGGTCAAGGTCACAATAGACATCATTAGTAAAACTTTGTCCAGAGCATACCTCTTCTCCCTGAGGATGGATTTCAATAATGGGAGCGAAATGTACCGACAGAAGTTTGATATACTCGTTAATCTGCGATAAATGTGCGTTGATATATTAAAACGAACCTCTGAATACATGCTTAACATTTTTTTTAACACGTAAAAGGTGTACACACAGGATAAGGCAGGTGACATTGTGTGCGTGTATTTTTTTTTATAATAGGACAATCCTTTAATTATAACTAAATCTGATCGGCTTTAGTAAGCTTGTCCGTAATATGAGGGATCACTACAGGGGTTTTTTTTTTATTTTGGGGAAAGTGCCTGTGCCTGTCTCATTTGGGAAAATTTGCGACATTTTGCTAAAATTGGGAAAATTTTCGAATAAATTTTCAACAAAGTATAACCCTAAAGTATCATTTATTAACACTGGTAATCTATTGATTTGCTTGAACTGAACAAGGGATGAATAAAAACTTATAAAAATGCACTTCGAAATATGACATTTTGTGCTGATTTCCAGGTTTTGAGTCTTATTTTCTCAGGTGATTTTTTCATAATTCCTCTTTGGGAATTTCAGGGTGATTTTTTTGTGAAAAATAGAGGAAATTTGACTTGGGAAGGGACCGAAATTCGGCCCCAAAACAAGGAAAAAAAACCCCTGCACTAGTCTTGTATATGTTTGTCCCCCTTCTTTTCTCCTATCATCCCGGCCTACTTTACTTTCAACTTAACGGTTGTCTGTTTGTCAGTGACATTGTCTGTCTGAGTATCCTTGCAGGCATCACATTTGCGCTTGTATCTCACAAATATTGGATATGTTTAAATAGGTTATGTGTAATATCTTAAATTCAATGTTATATCATAAATTTAGTTCTTTAAAACCATCTTCTCCTAGATCGTTCATGACTTATTTGTAACTTTTCGCGGGTAACGCAAATGCAAGCATGTGACGCGTCATAGACTAACATAAACATTTGCAATGAACGCCAGAGAAGCAAGGATGGATTTTACTTCTATATATAATAGAATTGTTATAGATCATCTTTTTATACACTTGATAAAGGCCAAGGGGTCGAAAATTTGTGTATCTGAGTGTTTGTGTTTTTATCATTCCTACCCCCTGGAAGAAATATTTCAATCTATTCTAATATTGTTCTGCACGAGCTCTATAGAACGTGCAAGGATGGAGCTTAGGCACGGTCCATTTGATATTCTGCATGTTCTGGGAGGGGGGAGGCTACATTTAGTTTTATCGGAGCAATATTATATTTTTCACCCCGGACCGGAGCAAAATTATTATTTCCTGCAAAGGTGGAGCAAGAATTTTTTTTTCTAACATAAGTGATGTGCGATATATCAAGAATGTATATGTTTTATCAATAGAAATTATTTACGTTGAATAAAAACTCTAAAATATGACTTCATTTTTATGCACAAACTTAATTCACATCTAAACAGAGAGATAAAAGAATTTAACTATATAATCCTCAGTTAACAAAATTTATGTAAGGTTCAAGTAAGTCTGGGTTTGTGTAAGAGGTTCTTCCGGATGAATTTTCAAATTTAGAATTGTAAATTTGTGAAATAATGAAGTTCTCTTTCCAAATTTGCATATAAAATTGGACTCTATTGTGATACATGCATCTATTAATAGAAATACATTATATTGATAACATATTTAGGCCTTTTTTTCATTTAACATGCATTCTTTTGATATTTTCAAATAGGAAATTTATGTTTTGATAGAAAACAGGTGAGCGAAGCGAGTCAATATTTTTGCAATATGAATTGAAAACAGTGGCGAGCGAAACGAGACGGAAAATTTTCAGGATTTTTAAGTGAAATTTTCTGTTAATTCTTCATTTGTTCGAGAAAAAAACCCAAGCCCCCCCCCCCCCCCCTTGTATGAAATGAACTGTTCCTTAGCGAACTTGAAGTTTGTCGGAAATTTTACACCAGGCGAGTTCAATAGTACATATAGGGAGACAATCTCAAGTCATGTTAGAATTTAAGACAAAATCATTGATGTGATGCTGAGAATCAATGTTACGATGCAAATAATCGAAAATACATGTTGTCGTAATGTGAAAATCACATCATTCTAATATTTGTATTTTATTTATTAAAATAGTCAAATATTTATTTTTGTGTGTACAATTTATAAATTCTAAAAATGGGAAGTTACAATATTTGTCAGCTTTGCTCTAAAAATTAACTTATATCTTTGTAGACTTTGAACCTGGCGTGAACATTTTAAAACAGAAGCTTATTGAGAGGAATAACAAGGAGACACGAGAGATCCCCCTGTCACCGGTAACAACGGACGGGGATAAATTACCTATAGAACACCTGTTCTCGTCAGTGGTTATCAGGGAGGATGTCAAGGAGAACCGTAAGGGGAAAAAGTCCGCGCAGCTCGATGAACAACAAGAGGGGAAAGAAGTGAAAAGTCCCGAGGATATGCTGACTAAAGACGGTAAGCCGGTCCCCCGTGTGTTTATGTTAGGGAAAGCCGCTCACGGCAAAACTACGTACTGCAAGTGGTTCCTTAAAACGTGGTGCAATTCTCAACAGCCAGGTATGAGTGGAAGACCGCTAAACAAATGGGAAAACGCTCTCAGTCAGTTTGACTTCGTCTTCCATATACAATTACGTCATGTAGATCCGTCACGAGCTGAAGTCACAGACATGATTTGTCGGGACATTCTAGGATCTGATCCTGATCTCCAAGCAACAGCCAAACACGTGTTATCTAGCAAGAAATACCGGTGTTTTATAATGATGGACGGCTTAGACGAGTGGAAGCCCGATCAGTCCGTCATAGATCGTCTCAAGTATAAAGGAATGCCTAACATAGATAACATGTCAAACTGTGTTATCTTCACCACCATGCGGCCGTGGAAGTTTTCTGAAGTAGAGGGAGTAAACAGCGAAGATAGAGTGATTGAAATACTGGGACTGGACGACGCAGGTATCGAATCAGTTATAGAAAAAGTACTCGTGCATTATCATGAAATGAAACCAGGTACTGCTGAATATAAGGCAAAATGTAAAGAAATTAAAAACAAACTGAAAAACAAAACTGTAAAATCCTTTATAAAGATACCTTTATTAGCTGTAGTATGTGTACAGATATGGTATGATGGAGAACAGGTAGGGGACAGTATGACCAGTTTCTATATAGCCATGGTCAATATGTTGATACAAAGAGCTCATCTTAAACATGATACTCAAAAATTGAGTTTTGTATCAGTCAATGTTAGTTTACCAAAACTAATGTCTACAAAGAAAAATATCAAAAATTACTTTAATGTACTGTTAAAACTGGGAAAAGTAGCATATGAAGGTCTTATGTCTAAAGAAATGAAGTTAGTTTTTCAGAAAGATGACTTGGAGACAGAAATAGGTGAGAGAGAATTACAGTTTGCCCTTGATGTAGGTTTAATCAGTCAGAGAGATGTACATAGCGTTATGGAGGAAAAGGTGAGTGTTCATTTCTTCCACAAATCTCTACAGGAATTCCTGGCTGCTATTTACATCGTCACAAACAAAGAGGTGAGTGATTTATTCTGTAAACATCTGTGTGATATCAAGGTCATTATGGAGTTATCTAATGTTATTATGTTTATATGTGGTATGTGTCCATGTTTGGGTAGTGTTATATCACAGTGTGTTGTAAGTGTGGCAGACAGTGACACAGAGATCTGTAAATACAGAAAATCACCTGTGGGAGGTAACAGAGATAAAGTGAAGGAACTGTACAAACTACAGGTAAGTTGGCTCAGGGAGTTAGAGTACGGACAGACAAACAGCCCAGTGACAGACAGCCCAGTGACATTCCATGTATCAGATGTTTATTTGTTACGTGACAGTAACATAGAGACAGTGAGGGTGACTAGGGAACTCCTGTCAGATCACCATATAGATATAAGGTCACTGTACTTAGAGTGGGTACCTACTGACGGAGAGCGTGGTATAACCAACACAGTAGTTAATAACTTACTCATTGATCCACACCGTACAAGGTCACTGACCAAGGTCTATATTAATGGTGATAAAACAGATAGGACTATAAACAAGGTCTGTGGACCGTCACTGAGGACATTAAGTCTGGAGTATGTTAAAGTAGCTAACACTAACACGGTACCTGGTCCTGTACTGTGTCAGTGTGACAGGTTACAGGACTTATGGCTGTGGGACGTGACACTGGGTGACAGGGACCTGGGCCTTACACCAAATATGACATTGTTACAGAGGGTAAGGTTATGGGGAGTAAATATGACATCATCAGGGTGGGGTAGGTGGCTACAGTCTGTTATTGATATCCACCATCAGTTTGATGTTACACTGTATAACACTAACATAGACAGACATACTGTGTCTACTATACACTCCTCACCACATTTATCTGTAAGACGGGATGTTGGTAGGTTTGTGTTAGACTTTACCAGAGTATGGCCACTGACACAGGACACACAATGAATATTATATTGTTATAACTTAAATCTGACTTGTTAAATAGGTTAAGTTTACAATAAATCAACTCCTCTGTGTATCACAGATTTATAATAAGGTAAGTTAGTTGTTTTGTTTTAGTATAAATACAATATTATAACTATCATAAGTCAACACAGTATCAAGGTCAATATGGCTGATTATGTAGTTAATATTACTTATTTTCTTCAGTTTGTGTTTCGATTTGTTTATTACAAGGTAAGTTTTTATTATTTCTTATTTTATTCAGTTTAATTTCAAATGTGAATCTAAAATAAAATCCAGATTGGAACAAGAAAACAAAGGTGAGTACTTATTAAGCAATATCTAAGATCTTGTTAAATATAATTTATTTTCCAATCAGTATTTCTTATGATAAGTTATGCTACTTTTCCCAGTAAATATGATAAAGCAAAAAATATTTATGTTTGTAAATGAAGCTTTCTTTATCTGTTATTTCCCAGCACCATATCTGTACACTGTGTTAGGCTACATAATGTTTTGTACGCGATGTTTATTTCCAGGTTGACGAGTTTTCAGAAATCTGAGGAAACGGACATTTTATGTTTTCTGAAAACCGATGAACTTAATGTACTGTGTATTAATGTTGTATTGATCATGGGCGGATCTAGTGGTGGGGTTGTTACCATGTTTAAAAATTATATTAAAGATTATGAAAAGATGACAAAATTACAGGAAGTAACCCTTCAAAGTCGTCGTTAAAGATATTTATTATAGATTAATGACATTTGTCTGCTACCTTCCAAATATACATAATAAATAAAGTTTGATATAGCTATGTTATAGACAGGCGACATGTTACTAATATACAGAGATGCCTTGTACTATTTGATTTATTTTCATTCAATATGTTTTCCTGTTTTCTTTTGAATTTAAAGTCGTAGGTTGATCTAGACAATTTTATGGGGTTATTTTTTTTTCGGGAAGGGGGGGGGGGTGTGCGGAAAGGGGGGGGTTTCTGTTACATGTAGGTGAGGTTCTTTGGGGCGGAGAGGGGGAAGGGGGTCTGTTACATGAAGGTGATGTTCTTGGGGGCGGAGGGGGGGGGGGGGTTCTGTTACATGTAGGTTAGGTTTTTGGGGGTGGAAGGGGGAAGAGGGGGTCTGTTACATGTAGGTGAGGTTCTTGGGGGCGGAGGGGGGGGGGCTCTGTTACAAGTAGTTGAGGTTCTTCGGGGCGGAGAGAGGAAAGGGGGAGGGGGGGGCTCTGTTAAATGTAGGTGAGGTTCTTGGGGCGGAGAGGGGGAAAGGGGGTCTGTTACGTGTGGGTGAAAAGAAGAGGTTCTTAATTCTAGCGCATTTGACAGCATTCCTTAAAAGAGCTAGTTTACTGGGGAGGCCACCAATTCACGATTTTATGTCGTAGTTCGGAATTCGTTATAGTTTCAACATGTGAGTTTGAAAAAAAAAATCGATAAATATATACATGTACGTAAAACATGTTAAAAGGAAGATTTTTTTGTAACAACCTGTATATGTAACGGAACTGCGGGAGCTGATATTATACATCCGTTTTAGTGCATTGTATTATAATTATGTGTTGTATATATAGTGTATTTTGAGTCCTTTGTATAAAAAAAGGAAAATGAAGTAAATTTAGAATTAAATTACTCTTCAGAAATATTCGTTGTTCATAGACAAAGAGAGATAACTCTAGCAGAATTTGATCACAATTAATGAGAAAGGCGTCATTACATGTACATGGGATATTTGTCGACAAAAATATACCCATATGATGACACATGAACTTAGATTTTTATGCATTCAGATGTCACGAAACGAAGAAAGGGAATAGTTGCCGAAAAAGTAGCACTTAGATTATGGCACTTAAACTTGAACTGATTTTTTTTTGCATTTTGAATGTTAATCTTTGTTGTCGCAATCAGCCCCCCCCCCTAAACTAATGGATGGATTTAGATTAAAACACTCATGAAATGCAGATTTGCATGGAGAAAGGGGGATGATTTATAACAAAATACGCCTGAATTATGGCCCTTTGGTGAACAAACTTGAACTGGTGAAGAAATTGGTTGATTTCAATGAAACTTTATACAGCGGATATAACGACATGCAGATATCAGATATGCAAGAATCATAAAGGGAATTCATCCCCAGAAATACTTATTGGAGCCGTGACCAAAAGAGTTATATCTTTATGCATTCTAAATATCAAATGCAAATCAGGAATTGATGTCAAATAAGCATGTCAATATTACATTCTGATTTGCTAACAAGACATGAGACTTAAGTGGTGCAGTCTTACTTGATCTTGACCTAATTCTTGTAGTGATTTTGCGATTAAATGTTACATTAAAAAACTACAATTGGTACATGTATCAAACTTGCACATGAAATACATATGTACACAAAGTTACATGAAGTGACCTTGACCTAGTTTAACTCTCGTCTGAACAATCTTTAAAGGTTCGTTTTAGACGATTTGAATGAAAATTAAGGTTAAACCCATGCCTATAACTTGTCGCTATGGGCCTAGGTTAGATTTTATCTGATCTGATGTCTTTATTGGATGCAATATGATATGAAAAGAGAGATGACAGTTTAGCAAAGTCCGATATAGTTATCATCATTATCTGCTGCAGTTTGGATTTTGTGACAGTTTCCTGTAGTTGTATCGGACTTTAATGATAGTTTCCTTTAGTTAAATCGGAGTTAACCTGAACTTGCTGGCATCTTTCGATCTTTAGACAGATCCTCAGGGTTGATATGGGTCTCTAGGTCAGTTTACTGTTGTTGTTATGGAGCAACTATAATTTGATTTTAGAGGACAGTATATGAAAAAAATAAAGTAAAATAAATACAAACTGTCAAGAAAGTCGGATACAGAAACGGGAAGCTATCATGAAAGTCAGATACAACAACAGGAAACAGTCATTAAAGTCAGATGAACTAACAGGAAACTGTCATTACAATCGCAGCAAAATATCATTACAATCACAGGAGATTGTCCTTATAGTCAGATACAACAACAGGGAGTTGTCATTATAGTCAGATACAACAACAGGGAGTTCTCATTATAGATAGATACAACAACAGGGAGTTCTCATTATAGTCAGATACAACAACAGGGAGTTGTCATTATAGTCAGATACAAGAACAGGGAGTTGTCATTAAAGTCAGATACAAGAACAGGAAATTGTCATTATAGTCAGATACAACAACATGAAATATTGTCATTATAATCAGATACAACAACAGGAACTGTCATTACAGTAAGAAATAATAACAGGAAATTGTCATCATAGTCAGATACAACAACAGGAAATTGTCATAATAATCCGATACAACAACAGGAAACTATCATTAATTAGGTACAATCATAGGAAACAGTAATAAAAGTCAGATACCAAAACGGGAAACTATCGTTTCAATCAAAGGAAAACATCATTACAGTCAAATACAATCACATTAAACTATCATAACAGTCAGATACAACAACAGGAAACTATCATTAGATTCAGATACAACAACGGGAAACTATCATGAAAGTCGGATACAGGAACAGGAAACTCGTTACCATCACAGGAAAAAAAATCATTACAATCACATTGAAATTGTCAATGAAGTCAGATTCAACAACAGGAAACTATCATAAGAGTCAGATACAACATCGGGAAACTATCATGAAAGTCAGATAAAATCACAGGAAACCGTCATAAAAGTCAGATACAGGAACAGGAAACTGTCATTACAATCACAGGAAAAAACCATTATAGTCAGATACAATCACGTGAAACTGTCATTCAAGTCAGATACAACAACAGGAAATTGTCATTATAGTCAGATACAACAACAGGGAATTATCATTATAGTCAGATACAACAACAGGAAATTGCCATTATAGTCAGACACAATATCAGGAAATTGTCATTACAGTCAGATACAACAACAGGAAATTGTCATAATAGTCAGATACAATAACAGGAAATTGTTATTTAAGTCAGACACAACAACAGGAAATTGTCATTATAGTCAGATACAACAACAGGAAACTGTCATTATAGTCAGATACAACAACAGGAAATTGTCATTATAGTAAAAAACAACGACAGGAAATTGTCATTATAGTCAGATACAACAACAGAAAACTATCATTTAAGTCAGATACAACAACAGGAAATTATGATTATAGTCAGATACAACAACAGGAAATGGTCATTACAGTCAGATACAACAACAGGAAATGGTCATTATAGTCAGATAAAACAACAGGAAACGGTCACTATAGTCAGATACAACAACATGAAATATTGTCATTATAATCAAATACAATTACAGGAAATTGTCATTATGGTCAGATACAATAACAGTAAATTGTCATTATAGTCAGATACAACGACAGCAAATTGTCATTATAGTCAGAAACAGCAACAGGAAACTATCATCCAAGTCAGATACAACAACAGGAAATTGTCATTATAGTAAGAAACAACAATAGGAAATTGTCGTTATAGTTAGATACAACAACAGGAAACTATCATTAATCAGATACAATCACAGGAAACAGTAATAAAATCAGATACAAAAACGGGAAACTATCGTTTCAATCACAGGAAAACATCATTACAGTCAGATACAATCACATTAAACTATCATTACAGTCAGATACAACAACAGGAAACTATCATTAGATTCAGATACAACAATGGGAAACTATCATGAAAGTCAGATAAAATCACAGGAAACAGTCATTAATGTCAGATACAGGAACAGGAAACTCATTACCATCACAGAAAAAAAATCATTACAATCACATGGAAATTGTCAATGAAGTCAGATTCAATAACAGGAAACATTAGAGTCAGATACAACATGGGAAACTATCATGAAAGTCAGATAAAATCACATGAAACTGTCATTTAAGTCAGATACAACAACAGGAAATTGTCATTATAGTCAGATACAACAAAAGGGAATTATCATTATAGTCAGATACAACAACAGGAAATGGTCTTAATAGTCAGTTTAAATAACATGAAATTGTCATTATAGTCAGATACAACAACAGGAAATTGTCACTATAGTCAGATACAACAACAGGAAATTGCCTTTATAGTCAGACACAATATCAGGAAATTGTCATTATAATCAGATACAACAACAGGATATTGTCATTAAAGTCAGATACAACAACAGGAAATTGTCATTAAAGTCAGATACAACAACAGGGAATTGTCATTAAAGTCAGATACAACAACAGGAAACTATCATTAAAGTCAGATACAACAACAGGAAATTGTCATAATAGTCAGATACAACAACAGGATACTGTCATTGTAGTCAGATACAACAACAGGAAACTATCATTCAAGTCAGATACAACAACAGGAAACTATCATTAATCAGATAAAATCACAAGAAACAGTAATAAAAGTCAGAGACAAAATTGGGAAACTACCGTTTCAATCACAGAAAACCATCAATACAGTCAGATACAATCACATTAAACTATCATTACAGTCAGATTCAACAACAGGAAACTATCATAAGAGTCAGATACAACATCGGGAAACTATCATGAAAGTCAGATAAAATCACAGGAAACAGTCATTAAAGTCAGATACAGGAACAGGACACTGTCATTACCATCACAGGAAAAAATCATTATAGTCAGATACAATCACATGAAACTGTCATTCAAGTCAGATACAACAACAGGAAATTGTCATTACACTCAGATACAACAACATGAAATTGTCATTATAGTCAGATACAACAACAGGAAACTATCATGAAAATCAGAGACAACAACATGAAATTGTCATTATAGTCAGACACAACAAGAGGAAATTGTTATTATAGTCAGACACAACAAGAGGAAATTGTTATTATAGTCAGACACAACAAGAGGAAATTGTTATTATAGTCAGACACAACAAGAGGAAATTGTTATTATAGTCAGACACAACAACAGGAAATTGTTATTATAGTCAGACACAACAACAGGAAATTGTTATTATAGTCAGATACAACAACAGGAAATTATCATTATAGTCATGTTTTATAGTCCCTGAAACAACCACAGGGAACTGTCAATAAAGTATATGTACATGGTAGGTTTCACTATAATATAATGAGGGGTAATTGGGACACCCCTTTGTTGACTTATGAAATACAAGTTTAAGCTTTTCAAAAAAGCTTGCCTGACCTTAACAAAATAACAGCGACCCTCCTCACTCCGTAGCCTTGACTTGATGGACCCTTGGGAAAATAAAACAAACAGGAACACGTTAAAATAAATCTATAACTCATTATAGTACATGTATACATTTCTCATAACTCCGTAGTAATGTACAGAAGTCCCCCCCCCCCCGCAAACAAAAAACAAAAACACGTGTATCATGTAAACAAAATTAGGCACGGTCCATTTGATATTCAGGGGGGGGGGGGCTTGGGTTTTTTGTCGGAGCAAGATTATTTTTTTCGCCCCGGACCGGGGCAAAATTATTTTTTTCTTGCAAAGTTGGAGCAAGGAATTTTTTTTAACAAAGTGATGTGCATGTTTAAAGAATGTTTGTGTTTTATCAATAGAAATTATATATAGTTTTACTCAAAACTTTAAATATTAATATATTAGTTTATTTTTATGCAAGTATTCAATTCACTTTTAAACAGAGAGATAAAGACTTTAATACAATTCTCAATATTTTATATAAGGTACATGTATATAACATGTATAAGAGGGTCTGAGGGGAAGGTCTCCTACACAAATTTTTAAATGTTACTAATATTTGTAAATTGGTGAATAACTGAAGTTCTTCTTGCAAGCTTACAAGAACATAAAATTAGACTCTATGGGATACATGCAACATGTATTAATAGCAATACATAAATATTGATGATATGTTTAAGCTTTTATGGAAGCCCTTTTTCATTCACATACATGTATAACTTTTGATATCTTCAAATATATGAACATTGCCATAAGTAAATAATGTTTTAATATAATACTATGGCGAGCGAAGCGAGCCAAAAATTTGTTATACAATTTTAAAACTGCGGCGAGCGAAGCGAGACGGAATTTTTTCATGAATTTCAGCAAAATATTATGGTAATTCTTTAAATTCAGATAATTTGTAAAAGCAAGATTATTTTTTTCTGTCACACCATAAGCAAATTTATTTTTTCATCAAAATTGAGAGCAAAATTATTTTTTTCGAAAAAAACCCAAGCCCCCCCCCCAGAATATCAAATGGACCGTGCCTTAGTGCTTCTTATTTGTCAAGTGATCCGTTATCGTGTGCAATAACTATGTACTACATCTACCCTATCGTGTTTGCAACGTGCCACGATTTTGTACATGTACTCCCATGTTTTTAAGCTGAAAATTAAAATCAACAAGTGACCGCGTGTAGTGTAAACGAAATAAAATATTCCAGTGATCGACCACATCGGGACTCGAACCCCTGTCGTCTGCGTGAGAGATTAACATCTTGACCACTCAGCCACTTAGAATTCTTCTACATTATTATAAAATGTCTTCGTGTATTTATATAAGCTTACATGTTAAAGGAGCGATAACTCATTAAAAGAGAATGCTGTTTTTGTCTGATCTTGTGAATATTTGTAAACGGCGCTTTCATCATTGTTACATCCAAAAGCCGCATTGACTTCTTGTTTTGTTTCATGAATTTCAAATCTAGGTGTGCATGACCTCACGAGTTCAGGCAATGACCTCACGAGGTCAGGCAATTAAGTGCAAGTCTATGAGAAAACCATGCAGATAGCTATACAAGCAAGGTCTTCAATTTCCATTTCTTTCATCATAAATATTTACTACAATGACTTTTAGAAATTTTTATGATGAAAAAATCAAATTCTTGTAAGTAGTTGGCATGCAGCGCCACCTATTGGTAGAATAGCCTAATACATGTGAAAATCAAGCTGAAATTGTCATATTTTGTCAACAAAAATTCCATTTGCAGTACAGAAAAATTCCAAAGACTATAAGTGAATTGGTTAGTACTAGATAAAAGCTTCATGAGCAATATTAAGGAAATTGAAAAATTCGCAATTTTCAAAGAGAGATAACTCTTACAAGTTGGTTAGTTTCTAAAAATAGAAATTTAATGTAATAAATAAACAGTTATAAATACCGATACAACGCCTAAAAAGGAAAAATTGTGTTTTTGATCTAAAGGGCTTATCTAAGAGAATTACCCATGAAATGGAATGTCTCGGCATTCAATGTATGTATGCGGTAGAGGGCAATCAAGAACATGAAAATTTGACCCCCGTGAAGGCACATTTTTTACACACAACTTTGCTGAAACTAGGTCAAAGTTCAAGGTCATGGTTATTACTTGACCTCAACCTCAAGGTCTTACAACATAGATCATAATTGCCAAATATGAAGTCTCTATCTCATATAAATCAGAAAATATAGAGCTAATATACAAAAATTAGTAACTTTGCGGACTAATATTTTAGTCCTCAATTTGACATACCTCTAACAAAATATAAATACCAAGGTCATATAATTGCCTCAAGGATAGGACCTTTCCATATACATCATGCATGTATTTTATGAAAGCACCATAGCATAAGAATCCAAAGATATTAATCAAATCAAAGCAGTAAATTAACCATTCTAATCGTATATCATAATGAAGCAACCTAAAGATGAAAAAAAAACCCAGCAATATTTCAATATTTTAAACAAAGCTTTTAATAAAGACATATACAGATTTCAGATATTGAATCAATCATGTAAACAACTAGAGATTTTTAGGAACATACAAATATATTGCCTGCATACATGTAGTATTTACCTGTACATTCAGGTCAAGGTCATATAGTTAAAAACCATTGATATTCAGTTAAGTCCTTGTCACTAGGAATACTAATTTGAAATATTTTCATGTATATCTTGTCACTATCAGATAAAAAGTAATGCTCAATCTTATATTTCTTGGGCCAGTTCAAGATCACAAGAAAACCTGTAAGACTAAGGAATGTTTCCTGAAATTGATATCGAGTAGCTTTCAGAAATTATCATGAGTAGTGATTCTTTAAATATATTTTTGGCATTAATAAGTTTGACCAATAAACTTACAGTGAACATGTAGACTTTTATGTTGAAAACTGAAAAACTAACATCAGTTAAATTTCTGTTGAAAAGAGGTAACATTTTCAGTATTTTTTGTATCCTAAATCAAATGACTTGACCTTTCAGGAATGACCTTGGGTCACCTTGGTACAACAGCTTTCCTCCTGTAAAGCATGTTGAAGTATTATGATACAAAATGAAGATTATAAGGGTCTAGCTAATAAGTATAGCTAATAATAATAGTATATTTTTTTTCTCCTTTACCATGTTTAAGAGTTATTTCAAAATCCAGTAACAGTTTGACATACATGTAGTAACAAATGAAAATTCAAATTTTCTTTGCTCCCTTTTCATTGTCTGTATAATCACTATCTACTTGTGCTTCAGTATCTAATTTTGATTTAATTATCTCACACCCTTCCTTTGTAAAATTCAATACTAGTACTTGTAAAGACGGTGCAATACATTCATAAATTCTGTTCTTGCTTGACATGTAATACTGATCTTGCGCTGTAAATCTGAATATTTTCAAATGATGCAAGATTCAAGTAGAGCATGTTCGTGTTGTATCATTCATTTCCATAGCTAGGCTGAAGATGTTGTGGTGATCTAAAAATAGATAAATATAAACATACTTTAAGTTTATTACAATACATTTGAGTAGCCTGAATTATACTACTATCAGAACAGAAGATTCACGTCTATGATTTTGAGAAATTATAAAAGAAATTGAGATTTGCCGATGAGTTTTATTTGTAATAATAAAACCTCGTACAGTTTTAGTATATGTGTGTGTGTGTGAATAAATAAAAGTGAAAGTACATGATATGCAAAGGCTTAAATAAATAATTTTGCAGAACCTCTAATCTTGCGGTATTTTGCTCTAGGTGTTTTTTTTTAAGTTGGTAGAGTTAAGCAAAGATCTAAAATTGAAATTGTGTCATATATATACATGTATATACATATATATGAGGTGTCATTAAAATCAGTATGGTATTCTGAAGATTATGGGAATATTCTTCATGTAACACAACTGTTACTGTATAAATACTATGATAGGCTTGTATTATATTGTATGAAGCAAAGTGTGCACATAAAAGGATGACATTATGAAGATTTCTGTTTATTGTCACCAAAAGGCTGATCCTTCATATACATGTCATGCATACATGTATGCCACTCTAGTTTGCAGGCCAATTAACATGATTGTAAATACCTGCTGAATACATACCTTGTGAAATTGGGTATAATTGTTAAATGTCCTCAAATTCTTTCAACCCACTCTTTCAGTAAGCTGTAAGTGCAGAATAGGCTGCTAGTATGCAACTGCAAAGCTGAAAAGAAGACAGATGGGATACTGTAAAATAATTTAATTTTTGTTGGTCTCAAATTTTCAGTGACAGTCATACAATCATGTGCTATCTACATGTATATAGATGTTCAGATAATGTTTTAAATCTGCCCTAAACATTCAAACTTTCAAAATGCTTAATTTCAGTAAATTCATTTTTATCCCAACCAAATTTATTTAAATAGGTAAGACAGTGAACAAGAAATAATCAGGTGATTTCAGGCCTAAATCAATTGAGTCCTTATCTGAACAGTTCCTTACATATAATTTTGACAAGATGTTTCCTTAACACTTCTCTGGCATCAAAACAATCATTATATGCTAGAAGTTTTATAAAAGTGTTATATAAATGTACAAAATGTAATAGGCTATTTATATTTTTCTTATTATTGCATTCAACTTGACTTTTATGCTCACTAAGACCTAACATCACAATATCTGACATTATTTCATTCTGTGACAATGGTGAGGACGAAAGAGGGGATGTCTAGTTTTGACATACGTGTTTATAGATATAAAAGCAAGTTTAGCCATATGTAAAACGAGACTGGTCTATGGGACATGTCCAGAAAAATTTGGACCTGTTTGATGCATGTGTTCATCCTCAACTATTTCTAAATAACTATTAGTTCGCTTTAGCATGTTTAGGGAAAAAATATTCATAGTTTGTGATCGACAAATCAGATCTGTCAACAGATTGACACATTAAACTAAATTTAAAATACATGAAAATGAATATCTATTGAAATTCGGTACATTTTATCAACTATGTCAGAACATAAGCTCGAGTTAAGTTTTTGACCGACTAACTTTAAAAGAACATATATAAGACATTACATGTATTTAAACTATAAACATGTATAAGGCTACCTAGAGAGAAGATGTGCAGTCCACACACATAAGAGATGTGACGATAGCTGCCGACTTTCTATTGGTAAAACCCCTTCAAGTTTTGATAATTGATACTTAAAAATTGACAATAGATTGTCGATCAGAAATAAAAGTAACTACAACATGTACAATCTAAATCATGTAAATTGTTGAAATTAAAAGCTAGCAAAATGACATCATGCTTAGTCAACAAAAATGACCATACTGAATTGTTGCATTTCTGCTCATTTGCAGTACTAGTATACTGTATGTGTAAAAGTATGTTAAAAAGGCTACAGCTAGGTATTTCACCAGTTCACGGGTCTTGAACAACATTTTCAATTTGGATTCCAATAATAAATCAATAATAAGTTTCAAAAAGTGTCCCGATAATGGATAGTAAAATTAGTCAATTGCTCATTACAAACACATGTACGCGTCATTCCGTACTCACGGTATACTGATGCGGTGATGGATCTTGAACAAATGGAACCCTCCCTTCCCCGAATCGATGCCTAGAAACCCCTTAAATCATAGTCAAATGGCATGCCAAGCATTGATCAATATACTATGACATTATATTAATATAAAATTATGCCGGCAAGTATCACATCAATATGACTGTACTGCATATATACCGGTATATACTGAGTAACCCATTGTAAAGTACAGCAAATTTACAAAGATAAACTGAACCAGACCAAAAAAAAAAAAGAATTTTAAAATAGATAATTTCATTCAAAAGACTGGTTGAATAATTTTACATACCTGCAGCAAAGCTCCATGCTCCATAATGCAAACAAGTATAACCTGATAACAGGTTCTACTTTCTCTTTCAAAATGTAAACATCTGCGGTTCTTTACATGACTCTTCAATGGGGTCCGTGATCTAGACCTTTTGAAACTCCAGAATAATAAATATAATTGTCCTCAAGGGTCTTCAGAATATAATTCAGCTTAAATGACCAGGAAAAACGTAAAAAAATGCAGCTGTGACTGTTCTTCGTCTTTGGTGGGAAAATCCCGGATTTATCAAAGCTCGATCCCGATTATTTTTTCGCCATTGAATTGAATGGCAAACTATTTTTCGTCTATGAAACCGGTAATATATATTTGCCAAGAAATTCCAGTTGATGGAATAATCCATGGGAGGTGCTTTATCCATGCAACATAGAAATTAAAGATATTAAGCGTTGTATGGGCTTTTATTTCGGTTTAACTGTTTTAACCCTATTCTCTAAAGACGGGGGTAGACACTAATGAAGGGGATAAATTTGAAAAAGTCATATAAAATCTGTTTAGAATCTTGTTATTCTTTAAAGTTTTGGTCGCTTCTACAATGTTTCTTTTCATATTTTACTAAAATTCAGGGCTATATTTTCCGACTCTTTCAGCACTCCAAACCCCTGATCCATAGCTTTTGCCAATATTTCCCGAATGGTCGATTGAATGGAAATTTCCTTTTTACTACATACTATCTTGTCCCTTCCAAGTATTATGAGCGGGTTTTGGAGTTGAAATTTGAAAATAGCTTGTATAGAAAAATAGCGATTCTGCATGGTTTTCTCGTAGACTTGCACTTAATGTTATAATGATACTTTTCACCAAGTCCTTAAAAAGTATGTGTATTTCCGGTAACCCAGCAGACCCTATTTCAACCCCCCCCCCCTTTCCGGCTCAATTATTTTCTCGTCCGATTCATCTCCAGAAAACCAGCCCAGATAAAGGAAAAAAAAAAAAAACGAAGCCCCCCCCCCCCCCCCTCCCTTTCGCACAAAGACATTGATTCAGAATTGTTTGGCACTATATGATACTTTTTTCAACTTACTTTGCATTGTGGTGTCTTTGACTTTGCTAATATATTTGAATTGCGAATAGAGGGGTATGAGTGGGCTCCGATCTCCTCTGTGCGGTGGTCAACATTGTCTTTTCTAATAGAATTTTTTTTTTCTTTCTATTTTAAAAAAATTCGTTGGCTAGCAACCGCTCGCCAGTTTCAAGAATTACCTCGCATGTCTCAATTTCAACACAACCTTTTGATGAACCCCTTATAAAAAATATAAATAAATAAATGAAATATTGAAATAAATAAATAATTCAATTATGCGTTGGCTACAGTATCGCTAAGTAAGACTTCTTGATTCTTATCTCCCTTTTTTCTATGAACAATTTTCTTTAAAACTTGTCTTTTCGGCCCCCCTTCTCTGATACCCTAGATCCGCCACCGCATGGTTATATATATTACACGCGTTGTTTTTACATAGAAAAGGGATCGATATAATAAAATTGTTTATCATAGCGCCACCTATAATACCTCCCAGTTCAGCACTCAATAATTTCAAATGTACATGTATTTCTTGCATCATTTTACAGTCTAATTAAGATTCAGTTCTGACTGGATAGATGACGAAATAAAGAGAGCTGAGTTTTAATAAGATTGATTATTTCAGTATGTCGGTCATTTAAAAAAAAGTGCTTTTTTATGTCCATTGTGAAAAAATGATAAAAATCATAGGAATATATTGTTCTTTCTATCACTCGATAACAATTCATGTCATTCCAGTTTCTTGATACTAAGAATGTCTCTCTTCAACTTGAAAAATCTGAGATATAGCATCAGAAATGCACTAAAAATCGCAGTTTTGGCATGTCACAAATCAGCACATTCGAATTGAGAACAAAGAAGAGTAGGTAAAATTTGCAAAGTTGTGAACAATGATAAATCAAATGACTTAATTAGTAAATATGCGAAATAACGACTTTCAGAACTTAGAAATAACTCAATTCCATGTAACCTTAAGAAAAAATTAAGACTTAAGCATATGTCCAAAATAGTTTGTCTGTCCTGTTACCACAATATTATGCGGGGTAAGAGTTATCGTTCGTATGTTATAAGATTTATCCTTCGTGTATTCTTATGCGACATTACCTTCTACAAAAAGTTTTTGGTGCGATGTTATTTGAAGAGGAAGGAAAAATCAAAAAATGTTGAAACTATAGCCCTTGTTGACTGCGTATTTTTATCTCATGTCTTTACTGTTACCTGATTATAGGACTTCATAAGTATAATCACATAATACCTTCATGTGAAAAATGTACATAAACAAAACAACAAAGCAATACATATTGGTTTTCCAACCATGTGATCCGCCATTACGTCAGTTGATGCCAATTTAACCGAAATATGTATTTGCTGTTACTGTATTTCCTGTTACTTTTCGAAAGATAACAGGAAAGACTGAAGTCATAACATCATTGACACTTACCTCATATATCTTTGTTTTAGTAAAATAAAGTAATTCTTACTTGAAAAATTGTAAATGTATAAAATAATTGGATCGAAATATTAATAAAAACAAGTGCTTTTCTTAAATCATGCCTTTTTCTGGCATATTTCTCGGTATCTAATATTTGTTGTAACAGCAAAGATCAGTGTACAGTAACATGACAAACAGTTATACATAAAGACCGTTAACAACTCCAACGGACGCCCTTTGAATCAAAGTATTTTCACTGTTCAACAATATTTTTATCACAGTCAAACAAACTTGTTAAAACAAATTTTTACAGTTTCTAATATTCTATTGCATACGCATTGTAAATTCTGGTAACAGCATTGACAAAAACTTCATATCGAAGATATTTCATTTAATTGAAATGAACTTAATCACTGGCTTTATTCATAGCTGAGTAAAAATGTTAATCAATAGTTCTCACATTGACATATAACATATACATCTTTTTTTTAAAGTTTATACATGTAATAGTGTCCAAAATCTTCATTATTATTGCACATATGATAGTAACAGCAAATACTTTTACTACAAGCAGTAAATAACACTCAAAGACATTCATCTGTTGGTCTCTTGGAAAATGAATGGGTTCTTTTTGGCGGATTTGCTTTTAATCATGCATTGAAAAGTTTATATAACACCTGTAATTCATTGCTTCAAGTCTGAACGAGTTTTTAACATCTTAGGGTTGTCTTTGCTGTTACTCGTGTTTCCCATACACTTAAATACTCTGATATTTTTTGGTAAATGTGTTTGTACGTTTCCTTATTTGTTTTAGGAACAGTGAAATTTATCATTCCAAATTGATATAGACATCATTGTTAACGATGCATTTAAAATGTATCTATCAAAGAAGTATGTCTTCTGCTTTTTATTTATCTCTCCTGTTACTATAAGTTGTCAAAATCTGAGACATGCCGTGCCATACGTCCTTCATTAAAGTGCAAATGCTTACAGAGAATAGCTATTAATAACAATTAGAAGGTATTAAGAGACTTTCTGCAAGAAAATAATTTTTAGCCGCTGACAGCTAATATTGTTTTAAAATCCGAATAAAGAAGATGAAAAAAAAAGAATAGAACTTTGTTTTAGTACCTTATTCACTTCAGCAAATGATTCAAAAGAGTTTATGTCCAACTTTGGACTCTTATTTATTTATCAACAAAATAGAAGAAATAGATAAGAATACCTTTCATGTTTACGAAAGCTTTAGACTCCATGATCTATCAATTTTAAATCATTTAGATGAACTCTTTCAAACAAAATTGCACAATAAAATTGCAATGAGAAAATATCTATAAATAGAAAATGACAACAGCATGTAATGCTACTAGGACAAAAAAAAGGAAAAAGAGAACAAGAATCAAAGAGTTATCTTTCTAATACCATGTTAAGTTAAAATAAAAAGGACTACTTGTGTGAAGAATAAATGAGGACAAAAACTGTGAATTCTACAAGAGTAAGTTTGTTATGACCCTGAGAATGATCATTTGACCGTGAACCAAGGTCACGTGTAAAAGATAAGTATTTGAGATTATTCTTATCAAGATTGATCTTAATCTGATCAAAGCTAAATATTTTATCAACCAAAGTCTGTTGTGACCTTGAAATCGAACAAATGATCATGGGTCAAGGTAAAAGGACTTGATGCAAGGAATATTTGTGTTAAGTTTGAACTCTTAAGGTCAAACAGTCTTTGTTTTATAGGCAAAAGTTTGTTGTGACCTTGAGAATTTGACCTTGGGTCAATGTCAAGGTAAAAGGGCTTGGCGAAAGGATTATATGTATGAAGTTTGAACTCTAAAGGTCAGACAGTTTTTGTTTTATCATGTGTGTATAGGCAAAAAATTGTTTTGACTTTGAGAATTGAAATTTGACCTTGAAACCAGGTCAACATTAAATGACTACCTATAAGTGACATACCATCCAAATTTCAACTCTAAATCTCAAAAACTGTAGAAACTGGCACTGTGCCAATTTAACGTTTCATTTCAACTTGAAATAGCACGAAAATCGTGAATATTTTATGGAGCATATAAGCGTATAAAAGTTTGCAAATGTTCCAAAGAACAATATAAAACAAATACGGTTAATTTAGATTTAGTTATAAGAGTTGAAAAATTTGACCTATGATGACCTCTATTTTTGGTGAACTTATCAACAAACAAAAAATAGTTTAAGAAGATGTTGGCATGCTCTTTCTATTGGTACCACCCTTTTTGCTTTGTGTTGAAAGACCTTTGAATAACGCTTCTGTAAATGAAAAAGGATTAATAAGAATAAAAATAATAAGAATATAGAAAAGACATTGCATTAACAGAAAGGAATCCTTAATAATAATATGAACGTGTTCCAACTCTGTACCTTCATGAATAATATGAACGTGTTCCAACTCTATACCTTCATGAATAATACGGAAGTGTTCCAACTCTATACCTTCATGAATAATATGAACGTGTTCCAACTCTATACCTTCATGAATAATAGGTATCAGACCCCAATTATTTTTTCCTATATAATCCTTTGTAAATTATACTAATATGACGATTAAATACTCGAATCGCACCACCATTTTTTGCTTGAAACTTTTATATCTGCTAGATAGTATCAAAATAAGCTCAGAAATGGATTCATGCAAAAATCTGTCGCTTAGTAGACTTTTAATATCTTTTTAAACCCGAAAGGGGGTATCTGTGGCTCTAATGTTCTACAATCTATCAATTCTAGAGCCTCATAACACATCTGGCATTCCGCGATTAGGATGATGCAGCATCAATCAACATGCTAGAATATTTTTTTTCAACTCATCTGCGACTCATTGACGTAAAAAACGAATCATCTAGTGTAAAAAGAGTCGTAGAAATTAAATGTAAGAAGACGAGGGATTGAAATAATCAGGAACTATTTGCGTGGTCAACGAACATTCAAAATTAATTGTGATCTGTAATCAATACGGAAGTGTTCCAACTCTATACCTTCATGAATGATAAGAAAGTGTTCCAACTGTATACCGTCATGAATAATACGAAAGTGTTCCAACTCTATACCTACATGAATAATACGAAAGTGTTCATACTCTATACCTTCATGAATAATAACAAAGTGTTCCAACTCTATACCTTCATGAATAATACGAAAGTGTTCATACTCTATACCTTCATGAATAATACGAAAGTGTTCATACTCTATACCTTCATGAAGAAGGATCTCCAACAACACCATGTTGCAGCACCCACAGTAAAAGCCTAAACACCCAATGCAAAAACACAGCTAGCTAGAGCAGACAAGTACAGAAAGAGACGCAAGGAACACCAACCCACAACACAGAAACTTCAAACACAACGGTCATCAAATAAACCAACGAGACCAATGGGCAACCGGTGCCGACTTAGGACGGCCATCTGCCACGGAAATAGCAGAAGGAATGGTTATTATGGATTACATGCGCACAAGCCTCCCACTCTTCCGATTTCTCAGAGGTCTCGAAGAACGTAAAATTGTGGTGTAAAACAACCTCCTCACTGTCAGATGACCATACACAAACAAGACCCAGTATTAGCATATCACGTGATATGCTAATAATCTCTAGCCCGGGAATTCCTTTCGATTAAACAATAGTAATACTGTCTGAATCTACCTTATATGAAAGTATTTCAGGTCTATCAAATGAGCATCAATATCATGGAAATATTTCTGGTCAAGAATAGAGGTGTATTCAGAGAACTCTTGAACATATTTTTTTATATTTTGGTTTCATGTTATGGTGCACGTAAATAAACAAAATTTTCTGTTGAGATGTTCTCTGAATATAACTCTATACTTGACCAGAATAGATTACCATCATATCAATGATGATGATACTCGTATGATAGGCCTAAAATAAATCTTTATAATGACAAATATGGATAATGACCATATCCCTGTCTACAGTACAAAATCGATAATTCAGAAAATCAGAAACCGAAGGCATACAAAATCAGGACAAAACAGGAACCAAAGCAAACAAAAACAAAAACCTCCACCATATGAAAAGAAGCGAACTCCCGATATGAGAGTGAGACCAGGTGCCCAGGAAGAGTAAGCATCTCCTGCTTGCATGCAACACCCGTCGCTTCAATTCGGTAGAACTGTCACATCCGGTTACTTCCATTTTGGAAGATATAAAGTACAATCTTTGGTTGGATGGTTCAAATGGTCTATGACAGAATATCATCCACCATTCTGGATAGTGGGGCATCATAGTGTATGACGAGTTCCCCATATCGACCGTAGAACTTCCTCAGTGACGATGTTAGTCGGTCACAAACATATCCCTGACTGAGAAGCTTATCTGAAAGACGCCTAGCTCTCAGAACAAAATCCGTATATTTGGTACTTGCTCTGGCATAGCGTATCAACTGAGATATGAACACGCCATAAGCAGGCGATGAAGGGATGTTGCTACTCAGAAAAGGAAAGTTCGTAATGCTGAAATTGAAGTCGTCACGTTTGTCATAGAGTGAGGTGTTCATGTGACCATCAGTGTCGTAGGACAACATTATGTCCAAATAGGATGCTGAATTATTTGTCTCTGTAGTTTCTTTGACTTCAAGCTCCGAAGGATAGATACTGCTCAGGTAATCCGCGAATTTTGGATTATTGATGGACAACACATCGTCTATGTATCTGTAAGTGAAGTTGAAATCAGAAGCTAAGTATCTTTTCCCTTCAGAGACCAAAGATTGAATGAATTCAGCTTCGTACGAGTAAAGGAAAATGTCGGCAAGGAGTGGGGCACAATTGGTACCCATTGGAATTCCGACAATTTGCTGGAAGACCTTTCCTCCAAACACCACAAAAATGTTGTCGATCAGAAAGTTTAACATCTGAATAATGTCTGTTTCAGTGTACTTATTTTCAGAATCTGACTTTTCTTTTACAAAGTAGGTTTTGTCATAGTTAACAACAATAAATTTGTATTTGCGATTACCGTTCTTACTTGTAAACGCATTACTTATAATTTTTGCGAGTCTTTCTTTCAATTTAGAATGTGGAATTGTAGTGTAAAGTGTCGAAAAATCAAAGGCTTTGATCGAATGGACTCTACTAAAATGAGTGGATTTCAGATGTTCTAAAAGTTCCTTCGAATTCTTTAAAATCCACATCTGGTTGATACCACTGCGAGAATATACGGTCGAACAATATTTTTGTAGCCCAGATTTGATTTCAGATAAAACTTTGGTGAGTAAGATCGATACAGATTTGGTAGAACATTTTGAGGAACCAGCGATGAAACGTTGTTTGTACGGATTCTTGTGCATTTTAGGTATGCAGTATAAGTATGGTAAATCTAAATCTAAATTGGTAGTGTCGAAGCCAAAGGAAGCAAGAGCTGATTTGTGGTTATCTATTATTTCAGAGGCAGAAAGGTTTGTTGGGGTGTAAGTGGGATTTCCAGGTGTCGAATTTAAACCCAACTCTTTAACTAGACTGTCGAAATAGTACTTTTTGCAAGTAAATGTGTAATTATTTGAGGCTTTGTCCGCTGGTGTGATGACATAATGTTCTTGGAGGTAGGTAAGTTCTGTGATAACATCAGGGTCTTTAAATATAGACACGAATCTGGTGTTCACAGTTGATTTTAATCGGTTAATTCTAGATAAAAGTAACCCTCTGATTGATTTTATCCATTCGGAAAGGGTGTCGAGCTGTACATCCTCTTTCTTTGCCCAACGTCTTGCATATTCCTCACAAGAGTCCATGATAATTTTGACATTTTGGTTCCATGTAAAGGACATACTTTCTCTGTATTTGGGACCCTTTTTTAACAATTTATAAAGTAGATTTAGACAGTATTTTCCTTGTTTAATCGAAGAAGATTCTCAGGTTAGAGATTATTTGCTGTCACGTGATAGTATGCGTACCGTGAGACCGCAAAACGCAGGGGCCCTATCAACACAGATGAATATGTAAATGAATAAAGAAAAAAAGAGGTGACGGAACGTAATACAATCAGTGTAGCGAGCTCATGTATGTTACCATCCGAGGAGTTTGACTGACATTAAGAGAGGAAATTCGAACTTCGAGTTAAACTCTGTTTTTGGGTTAACATGTTGAGTTTTCTGCATAAATTATTGTGATATTTATAGAAACAATCATATTGCTCAAAAACTAAACCGGGTACATATTGGTTTCGCTGCTCTAGGATAAAGCAATACCATAGCTCTATACATAGAAAAAATGTGCAAAATTTTAAATTATAAGAAAATACTCTCCTTAGTAATGTTTATTTCATCAGAATTTCTCAAAATATGCTTTAATTCATTCACAAGCTTTAAGAATCCCGAAATTAGGATATATATGATTTTTTTTAAAATTTCATGCATTGCAGAGGTATGCAAACTCAATATCTTTTATAGATTGAAAATATCAGCTATTCGACGTTATTTGAAGCCAAACATGCTGGAAACTGATTAAAATGATAACTCGATGTACCCTTTTATAAATTTGATGACTGATTTGTGAATTAATTTATTAATGTTATGAATGAAAGTGAGAATGTGTCAATATCTTCCGTTATAGAATTAATTGGTTCAGACAAAAGTAATCATTTTACAAATATGCTAATATTATATATTTTATATCTTTTATAAACTTACCTCATACAAGCGATCAAATGACGTCTGACGCGTATAAGCTGCTAAAAGTGATGCTCATACCATCCCTTAACAGATTCATAATGCTGCTCAAGTTCTACGAACACCAGATAATTTCAATCATAATCGTGAAAAATTTTGTCGAAGGAACAGATCAGGATTTCAAAAAAGAATACGTATATACGTGATCATAGACCATTTGAACCATCCAACAACCGAATATTCTTGTATCTTCCGAAATGGAAGTAACCGGATGTAACAATTCTATTGAATTGAAGTGACGGATGTTGCATGCAAGCAGGAGATGCTGACTCTTCCTAGGCACCTGGTATCACTCCCATATCGGGAGTTCGCTTTTTTCATGTGGTGGAGGTTATTGTTTGTATGCTTTGGTTCCTGTTTTATACTGATTTCGTAATTCTTTGATTTATGATGTCCATTTTATATGTATATTCATATGAAGCACAATTGGTTGTGTATAAGTAACCGGACATGATATTTAATCCTCATCAGTTGTACTTAGTGCAAAAGCTACTTTAAGACCATCCTCATTTATTTTAGTGAAGCCCTTATAAGTAGGGGCTTGATATTCATATGTTCACTGTTTGGTTAAGATCAGGTTTTTTTTTTACATACGTACAACGTACACTATAATTTCTATCACAGAACGAATTTCTGACAATGCAGGCTTTTTTCCTTTTCTACAAAGATATTTTCTTTTCATGACATGCGTAGATACTACACTTACGTTACATGACGCAAAACCTTCCTTAGCACCATCCCTCCAATGATATTTTGAACATATTTTATTTGAAAATGCTACTGAATCGACCTTACAGAAAATTTTGAGCCACGCATTCTCTGTAAAGTAAATGCAGGGAAAAAAAAGATTCAAATTTTAAGATTAAAACCAGAGAGCGCAAGTGAAATGAATTTGGGCAGTGTATGAAAGGTACTTTAGATGGAAGCATCACTGATGAGAATTTAATATTCAAAACACGTGTGTAGTACATAGAAATTGGTTTGAATTTTTTTTTCAAGAAGGTACAGAGTTTGAACACATCCGTATTATGACGTTGCATGTTTCATGTGATATATGAAAATAATTAGCACGACGCGTTTTAACAGCGTCAATTACAATGTATTCTACAACGCCTTCCTCACTTGCAAAGGAGATGGTTTATTAGATAAGTTGTCCTTCATGTCTCCGGGAAGCTCATTGGCTTCCTATTTGGTTCTACTTTCTTGGATTCTACACTTGCATTAGATATTCTACATTAACAGCACCACGTACAATGCCTTCCTTACCTGCACAGGAGATGGTGTGTCGTGTTACTATGGGGCTTGTGTCGTTGCCTTCATCTGTTCGTCTTTCTTTTCTCCGCGTGAGAAAGTTATGTTTTATAGATTTTTCAAGAATTCGATAGCCGTCCAAAGCCTGCACCTGTTGCCCATTGGTCTCGTTGGTTTATGTGTGGTCCTTTGTGTTTGATATTTCTATGTTGTGCGTTGGTGTTCCAAGTCCCTCCTGCGTCTCTTTCTGTGCTTGTGTGCTTTGTGTTTTTGCATTAGATGCTGCAATCTGGTGTTGTTGGAAATCCCTTCCTTTGCTTGATAGAACCTGATCGAGCGTTTATGTTTGACCTTCATTCACCGATTTGTCCTTCCGTATGTTTTTTTTAATTCTATAATCAGCCCATGGTCATCCTCTTCCCCTCTGAAAGATGTCACAACTTTAAAGTATAATGTTTAATTCTACAATAAGCCCATGGTCACCCTCTTCCACTTCTGTAAGATTTCACAACTTTTAAGTATAATGTTTAATTCTACAATAAACCCATGGTCACCCTCTTCAACTTCTGTAAGATTTCACAACTTTTAATTATAATTTTTAATTCTACAATAAGCCCATGGTCATCCTCTTCCCCTCTGTAAGATGTCACAACTTTTAAGTATACTGCTGCGTGACCAAATGTTTTTATCTCTGAGTAATTCTACAGTATGTCAAGAGAGATAACTCTAAAATATAACCAGACTGTAATAGGAAGATAAACAAATCAGTTTTTGTTTCTAAAAGTCGAGAAGGCAAAATCCTTAGAATTTACAATGGAACGGTTGCGTCTTAATAAAGTTTTGAATACATTTAAACAAACAAAACGCCGGTCAGTAAGTTACTTTTTATTAACTTTTTCTGCTTATAAGGCATTTCATGTATGAATTTAATTTAAAAATTTTTATTTCTGTGATCCTATAAATGTTGCGTATCTTCAAATTCATAGCATCATTTAAGAACAGATCAATTAGCAGCCTGTACCAGACATGAACGTTTAGGCTACTTAACCCTCATAAGTAATCTTCAGTCTAAACAAAGACTGGGAAAGTTACTTTTCAGAAACTGTGAACAGAATTTTTTTAATGCGTTTTAAGAAACGATAAACCAAATTTCATCGGACTGGCTATATGTACATGTAAAACAAAGTCTGAAACACCTAGTTAACATACTCTTTGATGGAGCTTTGATGACTCTTCAAGGGCACCTGGTCTCACTCCCATATTGGATTTTCTTTGTTTGCTTTGGTTCTTGTTTTATCCTGATTTTGTATGCCTTCGGTTTATGATTTTTTTAATTATCGATTTTGTACTGTGTATTGGGATATGGTCATTTTCCATATTTTCATTTGAATTCCCTATCAAAGACGTTTCAGTGACCCCAACAGAAATCGTATACATCATACGTAAAATAACCACGCCAACAAAGAAAACAATGAGCCTCAGGCTAGACACAAAACAAAGGAGGGGATCTCCAACAATACCAGGTTGCAGCACCCACAGCAAAACCCAAAACACCGAATGCAAAACCACAGAGCAGACAAGCACAGGAAGAGACGCAAAAGGGACAAGGAATGTCAACGCAAAACACAGAAACATCAAACACAAAGGACTACACATAAACGGACGAGACCAATGGGCAACCGGTGGCGACTTAGGACGGCCACCTGCCACGGAAATAGCAGAAGGTGTGGTTATCCTGGATAACGTGCGCACAGCCCTCCCACTTTTCCGATTACCCAGAGGTCTCGAAGAACGTACAATTGTGGTGTAAAACAAGTATTAGCTTTCCAAAAAAGCTTGGTCGATATCAACATTTCTTTAATCCCGCAATAATTTTTTTTTTCGTCGACATAGGTTCAAATTTTTTACTCTTAAAATCATGACTAAAGAGTAGTACTTATAGGAACGTATGTCTTTATAATTCTGACAAGTTAGAAAATAGATACATTTACACTGGACAACTCAAGATACAACACTCTTCATATCCATTCAGAAATTGTTTGATCCGTAGGAAACTCCATTATAACACATATTGACCAATCAAAAGCCTTTCTGGGTGTATTCGCGGGAAAAGTGGAGAGTTCCGATTACATGTATAAGAATTTGGAGGGAAATAAGGGGAAACTTCTAAAAAGTTCGATCAAATTTTGTGACTTGTACAGTCTTGTCGATTTTTTTATCGCTCATTAATTTCTTTGTTTCATTTATCAATTTGTCTTTGGTAAGAAAAAAAAACAAGCAAACAAAGTGGTATATCCTTAACATGCTTAACGAGAAAAAGCTTAGTCGGATGGACGGTTAGAAACCTTTTAGCCCACTGGCACCCCTGGCATACGTTGTGATCGCGTATTTCTTTGTTGCAAAATGGATCCAAGGATCCAGAAATGTCGACCATAGGAATTTTGAAGGCATAGGGTTCACTGTATCACTCACTAATTGGTCTGGAAGTAAATATTGTTAAAGAAAAAATATCATGCAGATATTACTTTCATCTGCAATATCTAAATTCATAATTGCGATACCTAAGCGTTGTCATGACGATATGTCATATTTTTGTGAAGTGGATAAAGTGGGAGGTTATGGGAATGCCTGTCTCTGGTCACGTGTTTTTCACTAGTCACGAAAACGTTTCTTTCATAAGGATAATTCAATGTTGCGCATTGTGGAATCTGACGGACTCAATTAGGAACTTTCTCCTATTGACATCATCCGGTCTACAAATCTAGTAAGGTCGATTTCTTGAAATCGACCAATAACTTCCTCACTGTCAGATGACCACACACAAACAGAAAGCAGGGTCTTATGCAACACAGATGAATATGTAAATGGAGATCAAAAAGAGGGCGTACTTAATACAATCCGAGCTCTGCCGCCGCGAGCTCATGTATGTTATCACCCGACAACAACCGTATTAAGAGACCATTAACCCGACAACAACTGTATTAAGAGAGGCATTAAGCTTCATACCGCTTGAACTTCATGCGCATATAATATCTTTATTTTTCTCCTAATTTGTCATTGTATTTCTTCTTAAAGTGGTATAAGGTATTTTCAATGAAGTACTAATATTTCTTTAAAATGAGATAATGACGATCCTGACGACAATCGTAACAGCATCCACAATTGAAAATAAGATTTTGCATCGACAGACCCCTAGAAAGCTAGAGGTGGGACCAGGTGCCCGGGAGGAGTAAGCTTACCCTGTTTGGCTAGCCACACCCGCCGTCGATGTTCAAGCATAAAAGGGAAGCAATTTACGTATTAAAACATGTATTGTCTGATGTTATGTCTATATAGAAATTTCTATGGCGACAAGGGAAATATTTAAAGCACTTACTATCAAACCCCTCGCGGAAAGCTCCAATCTTATGAAGTATTTGATGAATTAAGGTAGAGTATTCCTCTGGTCAGAATTGCTGGGGGGGTTGCCTTGGTACCCTATTTTTTCTCTATGGAATATTGTTCAGATTATCAAACAAATATTGTTCTGGGAAAACAAACTTTTATAATTACATTTCATCACTTCTAAAAAAGAATGTTTCTTACTTTTCCAATAGGGTCCAATGTAAAATTCACACGGCTTAAGTTCTCGGTATAATCGAGAAACCACGAATTATATTTTGTTTGTATAATAAACTTCAAAGAAGTACCTAACCGTTAATCAGTCTCAAAGTCGAGATGGCAAAGCAAAATCGTGAGAATTCCAATCGAAAGGGTAACGAACCCCGGAATGAACAACATTCCGAAGCGAGACCAGGTGCCCGGGGAGAGTCAGCGTCTCCTGATTGCAACAGCTCCATGGAAACCTGTCAAGTTCGGTTATTGTCTCGATGTACATTTTGATGTACAGATCAGGTAAGTATGTCTTGTTTGGTGATGACGACAGCCATTCAATCACAAAGTAGAATGTCACTGATCATTCTGGAAAGAGGGATGTTAAACGCCTTCAAATTCAATACCTGATAAATTTACAGCATGGACCAGACATGCACACCTCGGGCATCAAACCCTCGTCAGCGATTCTCAGTCCAAACAATGTAAAATGGCCAAAAAGTATGAAAATTATTATGTCCAAAAATATTCCAAAAAGACTTAGCAGAATCGGTGGGATCTGATATGATATGCTTGGGATCTGATATGCTTTTATAATATACCCGTTGCGACCGAAGAACTTCCGCAATGATGATTTTAGCCGTTGTGTGATACAACCCTGAAGAAGTAGCTAACTTGTAAGCCGTCTGGCTCTAATGATGAAATCTTCATATTTTGAACATGCCCTGGCGTACCGTATAAGCTGAGAAAAAAAAACGCTATAAGCAGGAGAAGACGGAATGTTGCTACTCATGAAATATATCATTTTTAACATTTGAACATATGGAAATGGAAATGGAAATATTGAAAGAAGTTGTTATTTGGTAAGTGTTTTGAATATATTTCCCTGACATTGTCGCCTTAGCACTTTCTATATATACATAACGTCAGACAGTGCATGAAGTTTATATATTGTTTTCATTTTCGTGCTTGACCATCGACGGTGGGTGCGGCTAGCCAACAGGGGATGCTTACTCCTCCCGGGCACCTGGTCCCACCTCTAGCTTGCTAGGGGTCCGTCGATGCTTAATTTTGTGCTCTATTGTGAGTGCTGTTGAGATTATCGTCAGGATCTTCTTTAACTCATTGGGAAATATGATCATCTGAGACCTGAGGGATGCTCTACCTTTGTAAGCATCCTTACCATGTACCATATTCAATGTGTTAACTTGAAATTTTCTAACTTGGTGCGGCTAGCCAAACAGGGGATACTTACTCCTCTCGGGCACCTGGTCCCACCTCTAGAATCCGTACAAACAACGTTTCATCGCTGGTTCCTCAAAATGTTCTACCAAATCTGTATCGATTTTACTCAAGTTTTATCTGAAATCAAATCTGGGCTTCAAAAATAATGTTCGACAGTATATACTCGCAGTGGTATCAACCAGATATGGATTTTAAAGAATTTGAAGGAACTTTTAGAACATCTGAAATCCACTCATTTGAGTAGAGTCCATTCGATCAAAGCCTTTGATTTCTCGACACTTTACACTACAATTCCACATTCTTAATTGAAAGAAAGACTCGAAAAAATTATAAGTAATTCGTTTACAAGTAAGAACGGCAATCGCAAATACAAATTTATTGTTGTTTACTATGACAAAACCTACTTTGTAAAAGAAAAGTCCGATTCTGAAAATAAGTACACTGAAACAGATATTATTCAGATGTTAAACTTTCTGATCGACAACATTTTTGTGGTATTTGGAGGAAAGGTCTTTCAGCAAATTGTCGGAATTCCAAATGGGACCAATTGTGCCCCACTCCTTGCCGACATTTTCCTTTACTCGTACGAAGCTGAATTCATTCAATCTTTGGTCTCTGAGGGGAAAAGATACTTAGCTTCTGACTTTAACTTCACTTACAGATACATAGACGATGTGTTGTCCATCAATAATCCACAATTCGCGGATTACCTGAGCAATATCTATCCTTCGGAGCTTGAATTCAAAGAAACTACAGAGACAAATAATTCAGCATCCTATTTGGACATAATGTAGTCCTACGACACTGATGGTCACATGAACACCTCACTCTATGACAAACGTGACGACGTCAATTTCAACATTACAAACTTTCCTTTTCTGAGTAGCTACATCCCTTCATCGCCTGCTTATGGCGTGTTCATATCTCAGTTGATACGCTATGCCAGAGCAAGTACCAAATATACGGATTTTGTTCTGAGAGCTAGGCGTCTTGCAGATAAGCTTCTCAGTCATGGATATATTTGTGACCGACTAACATCGTCACTGAGGAAGTTCTACGGTCGATATGGGAAACTCGTCATACACTATGATGTTGGTTCCTGTTTTGTCCTGATTTTGTATGCCTTCGGTGTCTGATTTTCTGAATTATCGATTTTGTGCTGTATACAGGGATATGGTCATTATCCATATTTGTCATTGCTAGGAGTCCTTCGATGCTCAATTTTGTGCTCTATTGTGATTGCTGTTGAGATTATTGCCAGGATCTTCGTTAATTTACTTTTATTCGTTCTTTCAATTTTGTGCTGTTACATTTATGTGAAATAGTATGTATAACCTTGTGGTATTTGCGCAACAAACTCTCGACATAAAACACTTCCTGTTTAATGCAGTTTGTACGAAACACTGCCGATTAAGCTTTCAATACATTAACAATATTTTTACACGTAAAGAGCTCGGGTGCAATTCTAAGGAAAACCTACAATATTTATTGCCAAAGTAAACTGGATTTTCAACCAAAAAAGTACGTCTGATATACAACAATTTGAGTTTTCTTTTGCACGAGGACACTTTGAATGAAGGTCCATAGAGACCCTATTCCGATTTTTTACATCAATTTCATTAAATTTCTTACTACTTTCCCTTAAGGTATAATTTAAAGACTTGTATCTAATGTCTAATGCCCGACGATAGAACAATAAATGTGATATAAGTTAATCGATACATAAATTGAAGAACTACTTTTTATACTCTGTGTTGAATAACTAGTTTTTTATCTGTGTAATAGAAAATCATGTCCAGGCAGTAATACGGTTTTATAGGAGAGAAAGTAATGTAATAAGTGAAACAAATATTTTATTCAAAAGTTTTTAAAAGGATTGCCGAGAGACAGAGCACAGGACGAAAAAACAGGTTTCCATATCTTGGAAACCTGGTGGAAACCACATGGAAACCCGGGGTTTCCATGTGGTTTCCACCAGGTTTCCATAATGGAAACCAGTGGTTTCCATGTGTTTGGAAAGCGCTAACCGCCCGGTTTCCACGATGGAAACCACTTGGAATCGGGTTGGAAACCTCAAGTTTCCTTTTGGTTTCCATACCTTGTAAACCTGTATAAGAGCTGGTTTCCACGATGGAAACCACTTGGAATCGAGTTGGAAACCTCAAGTTTCCTTTTGGTTTCCACATCTTGTAAGCCTGTATAAGAGCTGGTTTCCATGATGGAAATTAGTTGGAAACTGGATGTTTCCTTTTGGTTTCCATATGTTGTAAACTGGTTTCCATGGCCATAAACTGTAACTGTATGAAAAACTCTTTATGTGTTAGTATATACAGTGAATTTGAAAGTTTTGAATCCTGCACTTTTCGTATTCCTTTATATCAGTATCAAGGCTACATGTATTTTCTTCTATGTACTTTTTATGTCATAATAAAAAACCCTAAAACATGCTTATCATACTGTGTAATATTTATTCAGAATACATGCTTATTCAACATCAGATGTACAAGATTCCATGAAATCATAAATATACATGTTTGAGCTTTCAAATTTAAAAATGGCATCTTCCATTCTTCATTGTCCTTGTTTAATATATCATGTTTTTTAAGATGGAAATGAAATTTAGAAAAAGATGGACGTGTCTCTTTGAAACCACTACAGAAATAAAATATACTTGTATTCTTTGAAAAAAAAACAGACAAAGTCACAAAGAGATCTCTTTCAGATAAAATTTGTTATTCTGCAGAGATTAACATTCGACGGAAATCCCAGTTCATGATGTTTCAGAACACTGTTACAAATTTCTTTCTTCTGTCCTCTACTTTTTCTTCTGTCCTCTGTCTCATCTGGAATGAATGAAAAAAAAAAAAAAATAAAGTAAGCGGCAACAAAATTACAAACTACAATTGTAGAGAACTAATATTGCAGGTTGGGATGTCACAAGAAGCTTATGTCAACAATTTATGAATTATAAGAAAGTGGAATTTCCAAAAAGGCACAAATTTATCCCCCATGGAATTAAAATTAAAGAGAGGTTGAGCAAACCCAACTTGTACGTGTACGAGAACTTGTGCGTGTATTAACACGTTATCTGTTTACACATTGATGTTAAGCGGTTGAGCAGATGTCACAACGAGTACTGCTACGTGCATATCGTATATACGTTCAAATTTTGTTTACAACTGCTTATTCGTCAATAACTTGGCATCTAGATTCTAAAGGTAAGGGACATTCAGCATTGACGGTGAATTGATTTATCTATTCTAAGTAAACATTTTTATAAAACTAAAAAAATTAACCTCAAGAGTAAAATTTTTGGTCAAATTTTAGGGTTCTTCTTTAAGATGTGATACATTTTATTTGCAATTCCTTCTAATATTCAGAAAGTACATACGTTCCCAAATAAATTGAATATAGGTTTTCATAGGTTATCTGCATTCAGTTGCTTATAAAATCAGCAAGTACATGTAATCATCAATGTGTACTTACCGTTTTACACGTTATACCGAACGTGTAAGGTGTAACACAGGTGCGTGGAGCGCAAAATATGATGACGTCATAAACAACTTTTTGACATATGCGTACATGTACAAGTTCGGTTTGCTCAACCTCTCTATTATACCATGGTGATGGTGAAATTTCAACCCGAGTGTGCAAAAATTCTGCAAGTCAAGAACGAGGCTTGCCGAGTCGTGGACAAGCAAAATTTTGTACATGAGGGTTGAGATTTAGCCATCCCTCCCTCATGGTGTTGTTTGATTGTTTTTCTCCCACAACTTATCTGTCTGTGTCTGTTATAAATAGTTATTTGTTGTTTGACCAAAAATGTGTGACCTTTTCCTTGAAAAGGACCCTGATCTGATTTGGGTAAAAATTTAGTCCCATCATGCTTTACCATCCCTGCAAATTTGAAAGATGTATGATGTATATCAAGTAAGTTATAGCCAAAAATGTAAGTGTGACTACCAGACAGATGGACAGGCAGACGCCTGACAAATGATCCCTTTATGTCGCTCTTATGTTGCAGGCAACATAAATGAAGTGTCTCAACTCAGTATAGTAAGAAGCTTACATTGACATCATTGGATGCTAATTTTTCATGCAGTCCTTCTAGTTCTTCAATGGTAACAGTACAATATTGACCTGAAAGTGAAAATGAAAATTTAATATGTTGAAATTTATCAAATAAGTCTTCAGAGTTTACAAAAAGTGCCAGATTGCCGGCTTATTATCCTGGGCTCTCGATTAGCCTAATTTGCGGCCCATATTCCGCCCCACTCCCAATGATAAATAATATCTTTTTTTCCTGTTTGTTGACCATTTTTCCCAATTTGAAATCTCATGGAAAATTTAACAATTTAAGTTAAAAATTCTCATTTTCAAGTGAAAAGACATCCAACCTTATATTATTTATTTTCCCCATTTCCGAGAAAATGTTGTTATTTTTCCCAATTTCATAGGCCCCGGGCCCCAGTCCCAAAAATGGGTGTGAGAGCTCTGTAAAATTGAAGTAAATGCTGCTGCAGTTCACCCAAATGCAATATTAATCAAAATAGACTAATATAAATGTATATTAATGAGTCATTGAGTCAGAAATCATCTTTTATCTGTATTTGACAATTTATTTCAATAATTAACGAGAGCTGCAAGAGCTATTGAACATGTTGAAGGTACCGGAATATTTTTAAAAAGCCTATGAAAAAATTTAAACATAAGGCCATAATTAAAAAATTGTTTGTTTCCCCTTGCCCCGACCAGATCAGAAAAAATGCCACCAAGTCAGATTTTTTTTGTAGCAAGAAAGTCCCTTTTTTTTGCAAATACTGAATCACAGCCATGTCCATTTTTTATTTTAATGTTGCAATATTCTGTCCAAATAGACTGTGAATCAACTCTATAGCTTTCTTATTCCTACATAAGAAATCTCAATTGTCAATTGTCAGCTGCCGACTCTTAGTGTATATCACAACAGATATGCGTGTCTCTTAGCTAGGTGTCAAATAATGTGTAATTATGATTCAAATTACATCAGCAAAAAAAACAAAAACAAAAAAAACAGTACCTGCCTGCCGGGTCACCTGCGAAAAACAGAACGGGGGAGGGGAAACAAACAAATTAACAATTTTTTTAAGTCTGGCCTAATTTAAAATTAAATTCTCTTCTTAATAATATACTGTACATTAAGGGTGAAACGTTTACACGTGTACACAGATCTGTTTCGTTTTTTTGGCTGTAAACATTTACATAATTTCTAAACATGTACACGGACTACTGTACATACAATCAAAAGATCTTCTTTAATATCGTTATAACTCTAAAAACTCAATACTTGTATTGATTTCCTGAAGTCGCGAAGTGAGGCAATAGATTCTTTATTTAACGTACGTAGCTGTCGGAGTTATCATGTTATGTATGCATCCCTTGATTCGAACACAGAGGACAAACTTTCAACAAACGCTTAAAACAGGAAGAAAATCTATCTGAAAATCAATCTTATCCTGACACATATGAAGGAGCTTATATCTCCGATATCTCTTTCTCCGTCACAGTCGTCTATTTCTTCGTCTCTTTCTCCGCTTATTAACGCCCTTTCCTCGATGGCCTGGTGTCCAACCTTCCATGGAGTTACTGTTCTTGTAACTTACTTCTATGATTGAATTGTGGGAATTGCTCAAACTCGTTTGAAAATAACAGTTTCATTTTTGAATCGTTGAAAGTTTTATTGCCATACGAAACATCAGCATGTCGTATTACAGTCTTCATGAAAACTTATTTGACCACTAGCCAGCCGGGCTAGTTGAGTGCCAAAATCTACTAGCCACCCAAAATTTTCTCTAGCCATTAAAAAAAAAACGCTATAAAGACCCATCGTTTCTTCAGCTAGGTCCGTTGAGTAGGCAAAAATTCACACAAATATAGAGTATACATAAAATCGAACAAAGTTAAACCACCACCTGATCATTTCTCTGGCAGATGTCAGCTACGTCATTATCAATAGACTCAATTTTACAATGAATGCATGATATTGTTTGTATAAATATAATTTCGAATACGCTTTTGTCTGCAGAAAACGGACGGAGAAAAAAAAAGAACTTATTTGAATCATACTCGCTAAAAGGCCGGCCGTTGCTTGCGGCGCTTGGCCAATAGTTATAAAATTTTCGTAAGAATTTCTTCATCTCAGCAGGGACGTATATATTAGGCAGTGTTCTCCCTAGGCCGTTTTAGCGTGGCGGTCCCGCCACGCTATCGAGATTTACCGCCACGCTATCGGGATTAGCACCACGCTATATTTTACGGCCGCCATGCTATATTTTCCCCCCTAAAAATTCGTGTATTAACTGTTTTGTGTACACCTTTGCATTAATTGATTGATTTAACCGCCGCATTCCCGGTTAATTAGCCCCGGCTGTGTACAACCCGAGGTGTTAAACGTTTTGTAGCCCCCCGCAAGCTTTATTTACCTGAGCTGAGAACGTGTCTGGCTTCTACGGCGCGGCGCACGTCAATCTATCGGACATTTAAAATAACTGCGTTGTCAATCTCTATCGAGTGACCAACAAAAGACGACCATTCTATAACGTAGTTCATGAAAGCGTTTTCATTTACATGTATAATCGCTAGATCGTGTTGACCAGCACGTGTCATATAGTTACAGAGATACGGTAAATTGGAAATAGAAATACACTTTATCAGATGTCATTAAAATACGTTTTTAATCCGTCTTACTATTCGACATATTACCATGATTACCCAACCTCGCCGTTTTGTCATACAAAAAAATTGCCGCTTTTACAAGATAAGAAAGAGGTTGTCTCGCTCTCGCAAAATCATTTTACTTTGAATAAATAACGAGTCGGTACGTCCGTATTTTTATTTATTTATTTTTTTTTTTTTTTGAAATACGCTTGAATCTAGTTAATAAGAAGTTTAGACGGATTGATGGAATTAATCATCAAAACATAACTAAGTGCACGGACCATCGTTTTATTGATAAGTCTGAGTCCGATATAGAAGGCTTTGTATACAATTGAAAATTATAAAATAGATCTTGATTTCGTTGGGGAAGGGGGGGGGGGTGGTGGCTTGTTTGCTCCATACTGTGGGCAAAGTAGAACAACTACAAGCTTTCTTTGCCAGAGATTACCACAAGCAATATTGCAGTGGTTAATAAGGAGGGGGGAGTAAATGTTTCCATATTTGGACCCAATTTTTCAAGTAGGAATCTGTATAAAGATAATTTTCAACTTTTTTTAAAAGGTGAAACCTGCCCTTTCCCTGAACCAAAAATTCAGAACTCAAGGTTAGACACCCTTTACATAACACATTCACTGATATCAGTCATTAGGAAGGGCAGAGGACATGCACCATAGTCCCATTTTGCAAAATGGCCCATTGACAAACTTAGTACTTTTTTGAAGAAATGACCCATTGATATTTTAGAAGATCATGGAAAATGACCCATTCACAGAATTTCCTTCCAAATCAGTGTAATATGCCAAATTCTTACTCTAAGCTACCTGGAGTTATGGTCATGAGACAGATAATTTTCTCAAAAGGCCCAACTTACAACTGTCATGAATCTCTCTTTACAAATAGAACACCAATGATCTCACTGTCTAAAATTTAATGATAATTGGCATGTAGATAAGAATGAAGTATTATTAACACATTAATTTCCTTAATGAAATTATTTTGAACAATTTAATAATAAAGCAACAACACATGAAACAGTATGCAATGATGCAACGCGCAATGACGCATCCCAACACAAGGTGCACCGCGAAGACTTAGCACCATGCTATCTGAAATTTCTGGGGAGAACACTGTATTAGGGCTGGGCCGATACCACCATGGACCGATCCGATACGTATCACGATACTAGCCTCGCGATACGATACGTATCACGATACTTTATATATAGAAGATTAGAAGTGAAAATGAACAGATTTATTCCAAGAACAACACAAAAAGGTAAATAAACCATAACTTCTTTCTGAAGTTAAACCATTAAATGTCTTCTTTGTAATGGTATCATTTGAGAGTCAGTTTAATCAGTTTTAAGTCTTCAAACAGTCAAACAAATCATGCTACAAGATGGTGCCGATCGATGTGTTTTTGCATGTTTGTTGTGTTTCCTGTGTACTTCAATACGGCATCACATAGCTTGCAAATAACATGCTCTTTGTCTTGCCGTCTTACTCCATTTGATTCGTACACCGGCATGCCAAAATTCTCCTAAACGGCAGATTTACTGCCGATTGGGGACACCAACTTCACCCATTCCCCCTTTGCCATAGTTTCACTTTCGATTCTCAGAAATTACGGCTAAATACGGAAGCGGACTAAAAGTATGAAAAAAACAAATCCGTATTTATTTGGTAGCGGATATCGATACGATAGCACATGTATCGATCCTCGTATCGTGAATTGAAAAATCGCGATGCATCGATGTATCAGCCCAGCCCTAGTATATATATATATATGTTATATACATCCCTGATCTCAGTGTTCAGTCGAGATTTTTGAAATTGTTAGATATTTAATTGAACATGTTATACTCAGTACCGTAGAATAACCCGTCACGCCGCGCTGAAATCAATGCACTGTTGTTACGGGAATATTTATCTTGTATCTTAGGACAATATTTAAAAAAACATATTTTACAGGAAAACCTTATTATATTTCATTTGAAACATGTTCATTAACATATACATTTCATACTTAACCAGCGATAAAAGTTGAGACGCAACGTATACTTTTTTGGAAAGAAGGCGGCGATATTACCCCAAGTATAAGATGAGAAATCGCCAGCCGTCGGCCCTTAATCAGAACACTGCATTTCATTAAAAGTCACTAGCCAGTCGGGCTAGTTCAGCATCAAATTTTGGTAGCCCGAGGAAATATTTGGTAGCCAGGGCGGTCAGGCTAGTGAGTTTTCACAAAGACTGGTATTAAATTTAAGTTACGAATTTAATGTAGTCAAGCATAACTAAGTTGTTTTGATGTCAATTTATGACCACGTCTGCAAATAAACATTAATGGATATCACTTTTCACAATAGAAGTACAAGAAGCGTTTGAACGTTTACGTTTCGTTTACAGCCTTCTGTGTACATGTTTATGAAATTTGGTAAACCTTTCACCCTTACTGTACATACATGATGATGTATTACAATTGTTAATATAATACATGTTTAACTTTAAGTCATACCAATCCTTGATCCATTTCCATGGCAACTTTTGGTTATAGTACTCTACATCTTTTGAATATGTACAACATTCTTTTCCACATTCAGCATCAGATATACAGTTAAGATGTCATAGATGGCCTCTGATAATGCTGATAGTGCAGTGTACACATGCTTGGATAAGAAAGTAATGTCAAGGCTACACCAGGTATACTGAAAGAAAAATCGAAAAGTAAATTAAATCAGCTTGATAAGAGTGTAAAAGTTCAGGGATTAATTTGCATCTACGACCTGCGTCCCTGACGCATAAAAATTGCCCAGGAGCCATAGATTTCAAATCGCTGTGTCCCTCTGTATGCATTTTCATTTTCTTATATTTACATTCCTACTGCGTTTCCCTTATATGAAGGTACCAAACCAACTGCACTGCATTTTTCGATAAACGCAAGACCCTATCACATGACATTTGAACAATTTCCCATTAAATGCCCATTCTATTTACTGCTTCAACACAGATTCAAAATTCATTTATCAATCGACGCTGTCTATCCTCTAGTGATTACATGTGTCAAAATCTATGTGATCCATATGTACACTTCCAAGACGTGTGACGTAGTAAGTCGATCAAGCGTCACATGATCACACCACACGAAGTTCAAGGACGACCTGCACTGTCGTCTACGAGAAGATGCCATGTTTGGATGAAAGTCCTACCTTTAACAGTATAAAAGAAATCTGCTTTCAAAACTTCTTAACATAAAATGTTGTATAGGCTGAAGGTCAAGGTCACAGGGTCAAAAGTCATGGTGCCAAAATGTAGTACTCTTTATGGTGAATGTGTGTATGAAATATGAAAGGCTACCATTAATAGTATAAAAGAAATCTGCTTTTGAAACTTAACCGGACGGACAGACAGACAGACATACGGACGGACAGGGTGATTCCTATGTACCCCCTACTGTCCGCGCGGCTCACTTCGGAAACTGGATAAACGTGATTTTGATTGCTTTGTTATGCAAAAATTAAAATAAAATCTATATCATTGAATAGATTCACGCTTAGTCGTAACATTTGGTATATGTTATATGGTTGTGGGTTTATGCAATCATATCATACAGATAAAATAAATTTTAGATGGGGCGTTTTCAATGTTAAATTTTAGCGTGACATGGCCGAGTTTACATTGAGCCTATGGAGTGCGTCACAACGTCGCGGGAAAAATTAGCATTGGAAATGGCCCATCTAAAACTTGTTTTGTTTATAAAATTTAATTGCGTGCACTGACGATCATATAACTTATACCAAAATTTACGACTAAACGAGATCTAATGAATGGTATCAATTTTAATAAAATTTCTGAATGATAAAATAGTCAAAATCACATTTATCTAATTTCCAAAGTGAGCCGCGCAGACAGTAAACTTCGTTTGCAGGGGGTATAATAAGTGTTTTGACTTCGTCCTCATAGATGGTTTTTCCATGAGTTCATTTTCCACATTCAGTAGAACTGTAAAAACTCTGAACATGACTATCAGGAGGGGGGGGGGGGCGGCCAGCTCATCACTGACCATCTGACCATAAATAATGGGATTTGAATTGCCGATTCAAATCAAATTAATTTAAAAGTAACTAAGAAATGTGATTATTCCTTGTAAGAAAAGGTTTATTAACGGCAACGTTACAGATTTCTGGTTCGAACAGACACTGGACAAAATTCTGAAAACAACGCGCGGGCTGAGCCAGCAATATCGACATACATACATCTGTAAAAAAGAAGCAAATAGTATATAATACTTAATTTTCACCATTGATCATACCTTCTTACCTATCCATTGCAAAAGAATGCGTGTTTTCTTTTGTTCATGTGTAGAATTTTGGTGAACAGGCCGTTCCAGCGTTTCCTCTGCTCAAAAATAAATGCTCGCTTCTGATTGGTCAAAATTTATTTTGAAATTCTGAGCCCGCAAAATCATCCTGAACGATCAATTTTTTTCTGTTAATCATTATTTAAGTTCGTGGTAGAGTTTAATATCATTATTTTATTTTCACTCTACGAATTCGTGTAATTTTCCAAAGTCTTATCTCTTTTGACCTCGGAAAAAATTAAAAAGCACCACTGGCATCAAGCAGTCTGGGAAGACCGCCTGCCCAGTGTTTCGGTCGTCGGTCTCTCTGTCTGGCTCTCTGATATTTCATTCAAAGAAGTATGGAAACTTTTTATTTGTTTTGTACAATCGCGGATCCAGAGGGTCGGGGGGGGGGGGTCCGACCCCTCCCTCCTGGAGTTTTGATAAAGTTCATATATATAGATGTTTTAATTTTCATAAGATCAACCCAATTCCCCTTTTGTTGTCATAATATTTGAAAATAATTTGTATTGAAAATCTTTCATTCTTATTAAGTTTTTAACGGTGAGCATTTCAAAATATTCCTGGGCTCACTTACGCTTGTCAGATTTTATCAAATACATAATTATAATTTATTATCAATTTCAAATGACTCCCTTATAATGCATTACACCTTTGTAAATAAAGAAGGGCAATTAACTGAAAAATACAAGTATAGAGGATGCGAGAAATCTTGGAAAAAATTCTCGTTCCTCCAAAATCCTGGATCCTCCTATGTTGTACCATGACAATTAAAGCTGATCAATGTACATTAATTGATTTTTAAATTGTATTAGGTACGGTCCATTTGATATCCTGGGGGGGGGGGGGGGTTTCGAAAAAAATAGTTTTGCTCTGAATTTTGATGAAAAAAAAAATAATTTGCTTTTGGTCTGTCAGAAAAAAAATAATCTTGTTCTTGCAAGTAATCTGAATTTGAAGAATTACTATAAAATTTCGCTTAAAATTCTCAAAAAATTCCCGGCTCTATCGATAAAACACAAACATTCTAATCTTAATATATTGCACACTATATGTCTGAAAAAATTTTCTTGCTCCAACTCTGCGAGAAAAAAATAACTCCGGTCCGAGGCGAAAAAATAATCTTGCTCTGACAACCCCCCCCCCCCGAATATATTAAATGGACCGTGCCTTATTTCTTTCAAAATCGATTTTTTAAAAAGGAAATCGTTTTATCTTTATTATTGTTAGTTTTTTTTTTGTATAGATACTAGTATGCAGATCTATAAGCGAGTCACAATTAATACAAAGAACAGACAAACATACTTACATATTGATCTTAAATTATACTCTATTAGTTATATTCAGCGGTTTGAATGAGATACTAGGAAATAACCATAATTCTAATATGTTTCCTTTCAGTCTTTTTCTTGCCTTTTTTTCACTTTATGCATATCTGAGTCTCTCTCTCGCTGCTGGCAGTATGAGCTTCAGTATGAGCTTCAATCCTAGCAGTGGCAAAATCGAGGGGGGAGGCGGATGGGCGTCCGCCCCCGGCACTGACCCACAATTTTCCAAAATCAGACATTTTCGTTAAAAATCGACAAAATTTGCCCCTTGACCCCAAGTAAAGGGGGCACTGGATCCACCACTGCCTAGTCTACCCTTTTCTAGGCTTTATTTACTCATAAAACTATATTACACTATGTTAATTAAAACGTACAGTATATATATAATTTTACGTACATACGCCATGTACGAATAACTTCAGATTTTTTAATAGATGCATGACTGAGTACGTATATTTGTGTAAAGTACATTCAAGCTGATTTTTCGAATTTTATTAAAATTATAAACATGACGAAAACTCTCTCTCTCTCTCTCTCTCTCAATGCAAGATATTTCCTAGCGGCGTTACAAACTAACATGCTGCGTCATGCAGTAACCGTGTACTTGTCACAGTGTCGCACCGCCCCCGACTTTAGAACTGAATTTTGCATGGGGTCAAACGTTAATAACATGCCGCGATTGCATGCATCAACTGTGTACTTGTCACAGCGTCACACCGCCCCCGACTATAGAACTGAATTCCAATTGACATGCAATTTGCATGGGGTCAAACGTTACATAACCGGTGTCTGTGTATATACTTGAAATTAAACCACTCCGCTGGCTTAAGAGAATAAATGGCTTATGCTCTATGGAATTTATGAATGAAAACATTTTGCATATTAATTTTATAAAGTTTCTTTCTAGAAATGTATTACCGGTATTATAAATACTAGGGGAAAAATGAATTAGAACAAACAGTTTTTTCTAATATACGTTATATATAGTTGATATATTATGGTTTAGTAGAAGAAACCAAAAAAAAAAAAAAGAAAAAAAAAAGATGCGTAAATAGATAGATAAATAAGTAGATAAATAATAAAAAAAATTAAATAAATAAATAAATTCATTCATTCATTAATAAATAAATAAATTAATTAATCAATTAATCACAATTGTATTTGTATAACAAACGAATGTGTTGTAAATAAATAAATAAATAAATAAATAAAAATAGTCCACCGTGCCGTTATGGTATGTATGTAAAGTCGCCGTACGGAGCTAGTGTACCGAATTTGCATAGTTCCTGAGATATCGAAGGCCGTCCGCATGTCGATTATGGGCCGGATCCGTCAACTTCCCTTAAGTCAAAGTAAAAATAAATGAATAATATTGCTTCTTTAATTTTGACTAGTAGTTTACAAAATGGAAACCTAATGGAATCCACTCAACCAAGTTTCCAAAATGGAAACCCGGTGGAAACTACGTGGAAACCTGAGCCAGGTTTCCATGCCTTGGAAACCACTTGGAAACTGTCAACCTCAGGTTTCCATGTGGTTTCCACGTGGTTTCCAAAACATGGAAACTCGGCTTTTCGTGCTGTGGAGCCGTTATAAGTCCTCTCCTGTGATTTAAGTGGATGAACATCTCTTTATTCTTATATCTGAGAAGTGAAGGCCTTTTTTAAAAATCGTTGTCTTGTTAAGAATAAACATTCCTGACGAAAGCATGATTTAGAAAACCGCAATAACATTAGTTCATGAAGGAATACCGATATTAAGCATATCTCCCCAAAGCATAGCTTTGTCATTCAGAAAAGGAAATGGTCTCCAGCATGACCACCATGCATTCACCCAGCGAGACAAACCCACAAGAAAGTGACACATAAATGACATCATACAAACTCCAAATTGCAAAAAGACACAAGACCATTCACTAGAACATCATACAAAACAATCGTACAGACGTCCAGAAACATTAAACATTGATGACAACACATAAATGGAAGTAGACCAATGTGCACCCGGCACCGACTTTGGACGGTCATCTGCTTTTAGCAAATGGCGTAATTATCCCCAGTTAGTCCTTGGGGATATGGTTCCTCTGATTTAACATTGCTTTGAAACTAAACTTGAAATGTATTTTGCGTAATTTCTCCATCACCCAATTCGATTCATTTTCTGAAACTAAAGAAAAGGGAATGATCTATAGCATGACCACACTGCACCCACTCAGCGAAACAAACCCTCAAGAAGGTGATACGTAAATGATAACAACCACAAAAAAATTCACTAGGACATTAAACAAAACAAACGAAAAAGACGTGCAACACATAAAAGATAGGAGACCAATGTGCACCCGGCGCCGACTTTGGACAGTCATCTGCTAATAGCACATGATGTGGGTTTCACACAACCCTCCCACTTATCTTGATACACAGTGCTCTCCATAGGCGCATAATTGTTGTATAAATATAAAAATCCTCACTGTTTCAAACGACATTGTTATACGCAGCGGCATCTTGTAACACAGATTCTATGTAAATGTATAAAAACATTCTTTGGCATATGTCATATAGAATATTTTAGATCCATTTACAGTAATCTGTGTTACAAGAGGCCGCTGCGTTTGACTGTCTTGTTTGTGATGTCACCTTACAATGAGAAGTTTTATGGTTATTCAACAATTGTGTGTCTATGGAGACCTCTGTGTACCCGGATAAGTGGGGCGGTTTTGCACACGTTATCCAGATAACCACACCATTTGCTAATAGCAGATGGCCGTCCGAAGTCGGCGCTGGGTGCACATTGGTCTCCTTCCTTTTATGCGTTTTCATCGTGTGGGTTTGTTTCGCAAGGTGAGTGCAGGGTGGTCATGCTGGAGATCATTCCCTTTCTTTTTGAATACAATTAAACTCAAATTTAAAAGAAATTCGCTTTCCGTAAATTCATCATGTGGATCTGTTGTAATCTGCAATTGTTTTATAATAGAGTTGAAGTGGCGAGTGTTGCATGCAAGCAGGAGATGCTCACTCTTTCTGGTCACCTGATCTCACTCCTTCGCAGGGAGTTACCTTCTCTTCATATGGTAGCTTTTTTTTATATTTCTGTTCCTTTGTCTTCGTTCTGGTTTTATCATGGTTAGATAATTTTCAATTAACGATTTTGTAATTCTTGATAGAGACATGGATTTTCCCATATTTGTCATAATATTGGTTAAGTACCCGAAACGTGCATGTCTGGTCCACGTTGCCAATTTATATGTTCTTAAATGATGCTATTCAATTTGAAGACGTTTACATTCCAACATTTATTCGTATACTCTTTTGCGGATCCAGTGAATGGAAATAAAGTTTTCGAAGTCGCTCGATTTTTGCATCAGTTTCGGCGAACATGGATATTGGAAAAATTCAAAGATAATGCAATATAAGGACCAGAAAGAGAATAACAGCACGAGAATATTTAACGTCTTAAAAAAATAATAAAAATTAGCACCATTTTAAAGCACATAGATTACAGCACGCGAATCTTACATACGATGCGGTAAATATACAAAGGGGAAGAGTAGGACGTATCAGAACCGCGATTGATGGTCTCTGGGTAATCGGAAAAGTGGGAGGGTTGTGCGCACGTGATCCAGGAAAACAACACCTTCTGATATTTCCGTGGCAGATGGCCACCTTAAGTCGGCACCGGTTGCCAATTGGTCTCGTTGGGCTATGTGTTGTCCTTTGTGTTTGATGTTTTTGTTGTGCGTTGACGTTTCTTGTCCCTTTTGCGTCTCTTCCTGTAATTTGGTGCTCTATTGTGAGTACTGTTGAGATTTTCGTCAGGATCTTCTTTAACTCATTCCTGTGCTTGTGCTTTTGCACCGGTTTTCTTCGGGGGGTTTTGCTGTGAGTGCAACGTGGTGTTGTTGGAGATCCCCTCCTTTGCTTTATGAATGATGTCAATAATTTGTAGTATCCTTTAAAACTCAGCATCATTTTCATTCAATGATAAGGTCGATGTAATCCAAGGTGATGTTTAATCCTTGAAATTTCTTTACCCTGGAATAAACAATCACATTGACCATAACAAATTTCCTGAGATTTTGTAAACCTGGGTCCTGTAGCATCATTTCCCAGCCATCTTGCTTCGTCTTTCGGTATATTTTGGACATAATTCCTTAGATTTTGGCCATATTCCATTGTTTAGATTGAGGATCACTGACGTGGGTTAAGTACCCGGAACGTGCATGTCTAGTCCTTGCTGTAAATCTATCTGCTTTTAAATGATGCTGATGAATTTGAAGACGTTTAACATGCTACACTTGATCTTCATGGAAACCTGGGAAAGCATATGCCAGAAATCAAACATCCAATGTTAATAAAACGTCAAGAAGACGTTATTAACACGGCATGTGATAAAAAGTCATATGTTTCTGCAGGGACATGAGCAAATATTTTGAATTTATTTTTCAACAGTTCGTTGTTAAAATACGATTTGATTGGGTTATCCTATTTGACTGCATCCAATGATATGGCGTGGTTTTTATTGATACTCGAGGCGGTAAATATATCAAGGAGAAGCGTATGACAGTTAGACCGTACCGGAACCGTGATTTGTCAAGATGTGATATTTCAAGAAGGTAAAAAGCTTATTTTTTAAAGATTATCCAGCGTTTAGTTTGACGTGTATGTTAAGCAACGAAAACAAAAAATAGTTATGTTTAAATTGTTTCAGATATACATGTAAAGGACAAGATAAAATATGTAAAATCTAAAAAAAAAAAGTTATGCTCACTTTCTTCGACATTTTCGTCAAACTTTTACTCATATTTATCTTATCATATCATTTACATATAATATATAAAATCACAACGATAAGTCATGATGATTACCCTTCACTGTGAAAGTAATCCCACCGCGCTGTGGCGGTAATGCGGTACCCCAGGAGGTGATCGGCGGATATATACATACAATATAATATGATTTATCATTATCACAGCAGATAATGCGATCAGTGTTAAAAGTCTCAGATGGTAAGAATGTTTTATTGAACGAAAATGAAGAATGATTACATAAGATTACTGTACCGTTAGATAGAGATTGTATTTGTACTTTTATAGTGATCGAACAGTACATTTAAATTAATACAGATCTAGCCAAATCAAAAGCGATTAAGAAAGAAGGGAGGAGAAGTTTTGCAGACAGACAGTAAACACATTGAAATACAAATCTATAAACAATTTGTTTGAACGCCCATTCTATATCAGACAACTAAAAAATGGTAAACTGATTTTGACAATGTAAATTTGATACATGAATGTATTCACGTCATGTATTGTATAACATGGAGGTATGTAAGAAGGGGCAGGATCGTTAAATGTTAAGCGTTTTCAAATTCAATAGCATCATTTAAGATAATTCTCATAGACTTCTACAGAACTTCTTTTAATTCGATGACCCTATTTGAAAATACGAAAGAGAATACTCGAATAATTCAGTTTGAAAATAAGAAGAAATTTCCTTTGTTTTGATTTTGTTCTGAGAGCTAGGCGTCTTTCAGATAAGCTTTTCAGTCAAGGATACGTTTGTGACCGACTAACATCGTCAGTGAGGAAGTTCTACGGTCAACTTGTCCTACACTATGATGTCCCACTGTCCAGGATGGTAGATGATATTCTGTCGTAGACCATTTGAACCATCCAACCACTAAATGTACTCGTATCTTCCGAAATGGAAGTAACCTGATGTGACAATTTTTCCGAATTGAAGCGACGGGTCTTGCTTGCAAGCAGGAAATGCTGCTTCTTCCTGGGCACCTGGTCTCACTCCCGTAATGGGAGTTCACTTGTTTTCATGTGGTGGAGGTTTTTGTTTGTTTTCTTTGGTTCCTTTTTTATCCTGATTTTGTATGCCTTCGGTGATTTTCTGAATTACCGATTTGTGCTGTAAATTGGGATATGGTCAATATCCATATTTGTCATTATACATTTTCACTATTTTCACTTCATTTATTGCTTAAAAGCTCCTTGAATACATGATTAATTACTCATCGTAACTTCAAGATTGCATGATTCTGTCACAAAAGAATTTTAGCTTGGCATTAATAAAATTTCCCATTACGTCATCAAGGATTTCTTAGAGTTACATAACATCATATCATATATTGTTACCAAGGCTACATATCTTACAATCCTAGGAATTTATTATATCATAAATTTACATGACAAACTGAAGTAATATTTCTGGCAGGGTATCGAATGTAGGGCATGTTTTATAGAGAAGATAACCTCGGTTCATAACACTTACATTATTTAATTGTTTCTCTAAATTCATTTGCTACATTTGATAGAGGTTAACCTCTATCAAGCAGAAGCCAAGAGCTAGCTTCGTCTTTCTTCCACGAGTGATGCGTTTTATATTCCGTTTATTTTCATCAAGCTTCTTTACATTATATGGGTCCAAATGTACCATACATTTTCGCTTCTATCAAAACATTTACGCATGGAGTTAGTAAGCCTCATAGTGCCCTTCCTGTTTCAGCTTTGACTGTTACGTGATTAAAAGTGATCAATCTAAAATCAGTCAATCACGTCACTTATTAGATGTTATATTATTCTTTATCTTATCAAATAAATTGTAAAGGGGAAAAGCATATAAAACGCTTTTTTAACTCGATTATTGCTCTTTGATCATTTTGTTTCTCTTTGAAATATGTGAAAAGTAACGAAACAAACGTTAGAATAACGTGATTTCTGCCTACAGGTCGATGCATTCATGACATATGCAATGCTTTGATTTCATTTATTTGCCGATATGAATTTTTAAGAATTGATAAATTGTCTAGATAAAGGAAACGAAAATATCATTATGGAAGCTTGTTCATAGTAATGTTGTTTAAGTGAAATTTACCAAATGTAATAATAACAGACATGTATGCTTCTAGCGACTTTTTTGTTCTTTCTTTATTAACTTTCCACATGCTCAATTTGATTCATATCATAAAAGTCGTTTTGTCTTATAAATAAATTTATTATATCACCTTTCATCTAAGACGAAGGTGCCGTCTACATAAGATTTCACATTGCAAAAGACAACGTATCTCACAGAAATATTTTTGAAATACCCATACCTATTTCTCTTGAAAAGCATCGAATTAAGGAATGATTCTCACTTTTTCCGATAGATGGAGGTATATCCGGGCATAATCTTAAACATCGCGTGGGCCCATTGGGCTGGGCTGGGCTTCAATTCAATAGCAATCTTACTAATATATTCCCACGTTTTAACACACAGTCGATCAAGAAGAAACGCCAGGTATCTTTCTTTCATAGTATAGAACAGTCCATATTTTATCACATACACACTGTATAAAATTACGTTATAAAGGCCTTTAAAATGTGCCAAAGAATAAACGGGACTGGGATTTAAACTACATATCTGATGAATCAAATGAGTTAAAGCCGATCCTGACAATTATCTCAACAGCACTCACAACAGAGCACCAAATTGAGCATTGACGGACCACTAGCAAGCTGGAGGTGGGACCAAGTTCCCGGGAAAAGTAAGCATCCCCTGTTTGGCTAGCCTGTTATATTAGGGAGTATAAAAACAAAACAATAATATATGCTATTGTCACTTTTTTTCAGATGGAATTTTCTTTTTTGGATTGACACTTTTCGACATTCCTGGTATTATCCTTAAATGCTACATTTAGAAATTAGACTTCCGTATGTTGAATGTGTTAACTAAGTGTCAGGTATTCAATAACAGAAAAATAACATCAAAGCAATTCTATTATAAAGAATGAGTTTTTTTATGTTATATTATTAAATCTGTTACGATTGTCTGAGAAAACTATTCATAGTAAGGCGTATACTTAATAGTATGGAGTAAAAGGTAGTAAAAACAAAGGAGAGGATCTCCAACAACACAAGGCTGCAGTACCCACAGCAAAACCCCAAAACACCCAATGCAAAAGCACAGAGCAGACAAGCACAGGAAGAGATGCAAAAGGGACAAAGAACGTCAACACACAACTCAGAAACAACAAACACAAAAGACTACACATAAACAAACGAAACCATTGGGCAACCGGTGCCGACTTAGGACGGCCATCTGCCACGGAAATAGCATAAGGTGTGGTTAAAGAAGCTCTATAGCACTAACAATAGAGCGCAAAATGGAGAATCGACGAACCCTAGCAAGCAAGAGGCGGGACCAGGTGCCCGGGAGGAGTAAGCATCCCCTGTTCGCTAGCCTGTTATACTAAGGAGTATCAAAACAAAGCAATAATATATGCTTCTTTTTTACCAGATAGAAGACAATGCATTGATTAACCTTGTCTACATGACGGCATGTGTAAAGAGGAGTTAAATGGAGATATTCTGTACAGATGCGAATGTCCACCTCAATATAGTGGATTGAGCTGTGAAATATCAAGTATGAATTCATGTATGTCGGCGCAGTGGTCTAGTATTTAGGGCTCTTCCGTGTTCTGTGCTAACTAAAAAACAAAGTCCTTGTCCGTGTACTAGCTGCATGTCTGTCTGTGGTGTTTTTTACAATATAAAATGTAATTCATTATTTTCACGGCTAAGATATTCAAACTTACTTTTGTGTCATAACATTATTATCTCCACATTGTAAAAAAAATTATATCTTTCATGGAGAGATAAAGAATGTGAAAATTAAGGACATTGATGGCTCGTAATTATATGTACCATATCCGGATATTATAATCAAAATAATACATTTTAAATGACAAATATGGAGACTGATCATAGCCCCATGCAAAGTACATACTAGTCGTTAATTCAGACAATCATTAATCGATGACATCTGAATTCAGGGTAAAACGCGAACCAAAGCTAACAAATAGTTAATAGTAAACAAATTTGTTTTCAAGAAATTGGGTTTTCGATGAAGCTTAAAGTCATTTCGGACGCGCAATCTACATTTAAGTTCATATCTACAGGTAGATGTCATGGAGATTGAATATAAACACAGAGCTCTTATTCATGTTGAAATGATATGAGGGAAGTTTTTCGGGTTGATTCTCGTCCTTTTGTCTTTTTTTTTTATCGTCTAATGCTATGGTAGGCATGTTGGGAATCTCCTAGCCATTTCAGCATCAATATGCTCCCCCCAACTGTTTCAAATTCGTTCGGGTACATTTTGCGATTTAATTCAACCTGTGTTAACGTCAAAATCAAACAGGTGCTTAAAATAGGAAATCAATTTTCAATGTAAGTATTCCATTTTGAAGTTGCAAAGTTTTCTCATTATACTCTCTTTCATCTTACTAATATTATCAACGTTTTAACACTTACTATTTATTTTACAGTTGTTCAAGAAGGAAATAAAGAAATTGAGTCCTCTATATAAACTTTATTGAGAGCTCGAGTTTAAAAAAAAATCTTTATTCTTCTTTATTTTTCTTTCTCCATCCTTTTTGTGGAGCCACAAAAATCCGTTTTTAATTTCATTTATTTTGATGACTTCAAGGACCTTATGTTAACAATTTTGGTATTAACGGATAGAATATAACTTCCTATTTGGACATAATGTTGTCCTACGCCACTGAACGTCACATTAACACCTCACTCTATGACCAACGTGAGGACTTCAATTTCAGCATTACAAACTTTCCTTTTCTGAGTAGCAACATCCCTTCATCGCCTGCTTATGGCGTGTTCATATCTCAGTTGATATGCTATGCCAGAGCAAGTACCAAATATACGGATGTTGTTCTGAGAGCTAGGCGTCTTTAAGATAAGCTTCTCACTCAAGGATATGTTTGTGACCGACTAACATCGTCTCTGAGGAAGTTCTACGGTCGGTATGGGAAACTCGTCATACACTATGATGTCCCACTCTCCAGAATATAGGATGATATTCTGTCATAGACCATTGAACCATCCAGCCAAAGATTGTACTCTATGTATTCCGAAATGGAAGTAACCGGTTGTGACAGTTCTACCGAATTGAAGCGGCGGGTGTTGCATGCACGCAGGAGATGATTACTCTTCCTGGGCACCTGGTCTCACTCCCATATCGGAAGTTCGCTTCTTTTCATATGGTGGACGTTTTTGTTTGTTTGCTTTGGTTCCTGTTTTTATCCTGATTTTGTATGCCTTCATTTTTTGATTTTCTGAATTACCGATTTTGTGCTGTATACAGGGATATGGTCATTATCCATATTTGTCATTTACACATTACCAAGCAATCTTTAAGCCAATTGCAAGGTTGCTAAAATTTCTCTGAAAGTCTATAAGACCTATATTACATACGAGAGAGTATTTCAGAGCCTACATTTTATGTTGACATGATAAACGTAATTAGAATGATCAAGGGTGAATAGATTTCAATCGGAAATACTTCAGAATTATAACATGCCTTTGGACATGATCCTGCAGTCAGAAAACGGACATGGGGACAGCACTAGACCAGTCTACAGTCTAGTTTTGACGCAGTCTTAAGAATTATACTCTGTCTGACTGTGTAGGCAGAACACTGTCTAAACCTCTTTAGATAAGACAGGACCCCGACCTCTTGTTTTCTCTGAATGTCGGTCGAACGCCTCGGGTGATAACATGCTTGAGTTTGCTACAGCCGGCAGAACACGTATGCCCTTGGATTTTTTTTAAATCTATGTACAAAATTAATCTGTGTGTTTGTGTAGTCGGCGTACAGTGAGGGAGTTATTATACACATAACAATTGTGCGTTCTTTGAGACCTCTTGGTTACCGTTAAGTTGGAGGGCTGAACGCAGACTACGTTAAGTAAAAGAAACTGGTTGTCCTTGATTTCATATTGCGGAAAAAGTACTTATTTTTGCCGTCTAAATTGATTGGATACTATTGCGACTTTCGGATCCATTCGCCCTTTACTTGATGTCTAATAAATTCTTAATATGTTATTGTTTAATGTAAATATTAGTATCATATTAGATATATAGAATTTTTATGCCCCCTGTCATTTGACCAAGGGTCCTGTAGCATCATATCCCATCCATTCTGGTATGTCTTTTGGTACATTTCTGGACATAATAATTTTCATACTTTTTGGCTATATTACATAGTTTAGATTAAGGATCACTGACGAGGGTTTAGTACCCGAAACGTGCATGTCTGGTCCATGCTGTAAATGTATCAGGTTTTAAATGATGCTATTAAATTTAAAGACGTTTTACATTTTGGTTTTTTTCTGTCAAGAGTGCAGAGATAAATAATGACAAGTGTAAATCATGTTTATGATCTGGTTTCTATCAAACTGTTCATATCGCAACCATTGTTATCGATCGATATAAGAATTAAACCCAATAGAGAATTTTGATATGTTGTTATACGCCGCTTGTCAGATTTTACCAGGGATTTATGATAGCTTTAAGGTATTCATTGGATAATGAAGGAAATTATGCCAAACACATGGATATTATGTTTATTCATCATTGAATATATTTCTGTGTCATATTATATTTTAACAGATTTTGGACTAGCCTAGTAGATATCGAAAGGAAGAATATTGTGAGAAGGGTCATTTCTGGAGTTATCTCCCTTGTTAAAAAATACAGAAAAAAATAATTACAGTAAAACTATTTAGTGAACGTTTGATTTTCAGCAAAATTTGATAAAATACATTTGTTTTTAAAGTTTTTTCACCAATCGAAATTGACAGAAATGTTAGAAAGGAGGGGATCTCCAACAACACCTAGTTGCAGCACCAACAGCAAACAAGGTACAAGGAACTCCAAATCACGCAGAAACAACAAACACAACGAGACTAATGGGCAATCGGTGCCGACAAAGGACGGCCATCTGCCAAGTCAGTAGTAGACGGTGTGGTTATCCTGGATTACGTGCCAATAACCGCCCCACTTTTCCGATTACCGAGAGGTCTCGAAGAACGCACAACTGTGGTGTAGAAGAACCTCCTCACTGTAAGATTAACATAAAAACAAACAGCGTGACGCAGGGGCCAAAGATACATAGATGGATATAAAAATGGATATAAAAAACTGAAGTCATACGAAATACAGTCCATGCTCTGACGGCCGGAGCGTTGCACCAACATTCTGTTGAAAATCTTATGAAAAAATAACGTTTTCCCGTATACTTTAATCAAACTTTAAGGACCCGTTACTCTTAAAGTAACTTATTTTTTCAATAACTTAACTGTTAAGAAATTTTCAATTATTTTTTTACATCATAACTAAGCTGTAATTTTAGGTCTCAAGATTCCATCAATGACCTCTAATTACCCATAGAATACCTTAACATACAAAAAAATATCCATAATGCAACTGAAATAATGTCTGTTGCAATTTCTTTTATTTTTATTCTTACTTTGACTGGCCTAGGAAAAGTACATTCAATTCTGACTCTAGATCTTGGAATGGGAAAGCTTTCGGTCCGTTGGATACCAAGTCATCTGACAGTTGATCAGAAGCACAACTAGTGCACTTTATGGGGTGCTAATCTTATCCTTTTAGAGAGAGATCATGTCAATTGTCTTCAAAGATTTTAAACCATGGATGAATCATTGATCCAAACAACAGTCGAAACAGTAGTTGCACCTCAGCTCACCACCGCCAAAGAATGCAAAGATTGTTCCTTCAGCTGGTGAGATTATGGTCTCGGTTTTCTGGGATGCAGAAGGCATTTTGCCTATATATTATCTCCAAAAATGACAAACAATCAATGACACATACTATGCTTTACTTCTGACACATGTCATGACTACCATTTATGATTGTGTCTTTAATTCCTTTTTTTTTTTGCTTTAGCATCCGCCGTATTCACCTGATCTTGCTACAGTAGACTTTCATTTATTCCCAAAACTGAAAGCAGCTATTTTGGCACACACTATCAGTGTTATTGAGGACCTTAAACATCAATGGAAAAATTGTATAGATACTGAAGGGGATTATGTAGAAGTAGAATGCAAAATTTCTGGTAAAATCCATCATTACTCAAGGCTCACAACGTAAAAAATCAGCCCTTGCATAATTGTTTCAGAGGAGTTGAGGGCAAAAGAAAACATAAAATTATAGAGAAGAAAATAACCCAACCTGTTTTCTATGAGCCTTTGGGCAGACAAGTGCACAACAAGATCAATGACCAAATAAAATGCAAGAAATTTACTTTCTGTTTGTAATAATGACAAATATGGATAATGACCATATCCCTGTATACAACACAACATCGATAATTCAGAAAATCAGAAACCGAAGGCATACAAAATCAGGATAAAACAGGAATCAAAACAAACAAACAAAAACCTCCACTATATGAAAAGAAACGGAAGTGATCGGACTGTATAACTTCTTGAAGTAAATCTAAAACTATCTATCATGAACAAGACACGTATTTCGAATATTTAAAAATCTTCATCAGGAATGCTTCCAGCCAAATTGCTTTTCATAAGCTGCCAAAATTCAATTCAATGTAAACGTCTTCAAATTGAATAGCGCCCTCTGGTTCAAACTTTTGAATTTAGTAGCGCATTTACTTTACAGAGAGTGCGCGGCTCCAAATTTCTGTAGGGTCGATTCGGTAGCATATCGAAATGAAATCTATGTTCAGAAATAGCATTGAAGGAATGGTGCTAAGATGTCATCCTCCTTTAATTAATATCGTATTTTGGGATGAGATTACTTTATAATAAGTTATAATACATACGATGTCAAACAAATACTCCTATATTATGGTATCAGAGGAGTTGCAGGCAAAATATTACATTGAATTATAAAGGACCTTACCCATTTTCTAAGACAATGGGGTATAGGGCAGAGAGCAAATGTAATTTGCACAACTAGACCATAGAACAAAATACAATAGGAATCAATTTTCTGTCCTTTATGGTAACTGAGGAGATGAGGGCACAATAATATATAACGGACGTACTGACAGACGTCGTGCAAAGGGTGATCGCATAAGCTCGACTGGTCTGAGACCAGAATAGCTAACAAACTCAAAGATCAATTAGATTTTTTACATGTTATTCTAAAAGAGCCATTCATAATACTCCACGAAAGTACAAACGGGGTGAAATCAACCACGGTCACTATTCAGACAATGTCGGATCCATCCAATAAAGGGAGAATGCACGTCGCTTAAAAGAAAAAAAATACAGATAGCACAAAAAGGTACAAGCGGCTACGACACTTCATCGTATTTTAAACCAGCGGTGGGGACAGAACGTTCCTTATTCCGTCTGGACACAAGTATATCACAACCACTCTCATACTAGTCAGAACATGCAGTGTACTGAGGCTCGAAAGGCTATAACTCGAAGTTGATCGAACATGGCTATTTGTGCCCCTGGGGACTCCTGGTCTACTACACGTCCGTCACTTCCAAAGGTTCGAAATTAAATGACTAATAGACACTCGCCTAACAGACTAATAGAAAGTGGTGTGACAAGGGGCCAAAGCGGGGCCCCCTAAAATGGAAAAAGAAAGGCGAAAAAATTAAGGTATAGGGTAAGAGTTTAGCTCTCATCACTAGTATCGACAATTGACCTCCGTATCCAGTCAGAATAAATAGGGCGTTTTGTAACAAGGTTCCTAAGAGGGAATATTAAGTAGGACCTGTCTCCTAAATGTATTGGACAGTATCAATGTTCCATCTTGATTGCCACGATGAGCTATAGCGCTTTTTCGCACTCTTACACGATCCTCATGCTTATATTCTCTAATGATTATCACGACTCAACACTACGCTCTCTCTCGTTCTCTATCGAATTTGTGGCGATCGTAGCTAATTGTAAACCTAGCATTAATAGCATATACAGCCTTACAGATACGATATCTTTATTTTTATGTCGAATATTTCAAATAATAACATAAGCTCGGAAGAGCTTGTATTTCTACAAACATAAAGATAAAACTGTAGATGGTAACAACAGCCTAAAAGCAGGCAAACAGCACAAAGCAGAAAAGCTAGGAAATGAGGGGGAAAGCTAAGAAAGGAGGGGATCTCCAACAACACTCGGCTGCAGCATTCACGTCAACACCCCATTACATCGAATACAAAAAGCACAGAGCAACCACGCACAGAAAGAGAAGAAAGAGACGTAAAAGGTACAAGGAACGCCAAATCACATAGAAACATCAAACACAAATAACTAGATATTAGCCAACGAGACCAATCGGCAATCGTTGTCGACTTAGGGCGGTCATCTGCCACGTCAGAAGCAGACAATGTATTATCCGGATTACCAGCAAACGACCCTGCCACATCCGATTTCTAAGGTAACTCGAAGAACGTACATTTGTATTGTAAAAGAAAACATCCTCGCTGTAAGTTGACCATACAAACAAACAACATGACGCAGGGGCCCACAGACACACAGATTGATATGTAAATGGATAAATCGGCAATCGTTGCCGACTTAGGACGGTCATCTGCCATGTCGGAAGCAGACGGTGTATTATCCGGATTACCAGCACACGACCCTGCCACTTTTCCTCGCTGTTAGATAACCATACAAACAAACAACATGACACAGGAAGAAACACACAGATGGATATGCAAATGGATATATATGCCTGTGAAATACAATCCGTGCTCTGCCGGATGTAGCGAGCTCAAGCATGTTATCCACGGAGGAGTCCGACTGAGATTCAGAGAGGACTGGTGGTCGCGGCCCTGTCTTCTCTAAACAGGATTGGCCAGGGCCATTCATGGAATCCAGTCGTCACAGTCAGTAAGAGTGCAATTATTAAGAATGAGCTTGGAAAGGATGTAGATTGATCCAGTGCTAAGTCAAGTGTCAGTCCACGGTATAAAAAGAGATTCTTACATAATTTCGATGGTAATACCGTCTATCCTTGATCCTTCTTATTTTGTTGATTATGTCACCTTAAACTACAGGATGTGACATACACAAAGTAATAAACCCGGTTGCTTGTATGGGTCCGATTTTCAAAAGAAGTTGACAATATTTTTTTTCAATTTATTTATTTTTATCAATTTATTTCCATTATTCATACAGGATAACACATTTAGCTACAAAATGAACTAGTTTACAATGTGGTCCTGTCTTTAAAATATGTACATATGAAGTAAATGAAGCCCATATATCACCTTAATGAAATAAAACCTAAATATCAAGTTCAAGTTTACAAGAATACATACCTGTAAAACAACATCAATATACATGTAATAATTTAAGAGTCAAAGTAATGCTTCAGATACCCGTTTTAAAAAAAGATGACAATATTGTAGAGTTTCCATAAAATCAGGTAAAGAGTTAAAGAAGATCCTGACGATAATCTCAACAGCACTCACAACAGAGCACCACGTTGAGCATCGACGGACCCCTAGAGTATATAGATGCACCCGAAATGATAAAAGATCTTCTAAAATATTCTGTTCTTGCTCTCTTGACATAAATAAGATTAACTGCTCTCTGTCTTGTATTTTTTGTATGTATTTCATTTACAAAGCTAAAAACATTCAAATATTCAGGTGTGAGCCCATGTAAAACTTTAAAAACAAGAATAGACTCTCTATAAATGAAATAATTAGACAGAGGCATCCATTTAAGATGTTCAAAATAATGAACTTCACTAGATACTGACACAGACCTAGGTATTTTTATATCTAAAATGATTCTTGCTGCCCTCTTCTGCAATCTAAAAACCCTTTCTATGAGTGTCTTGTTCTTTGCATTATGCCACACAGTACAACAATAATTAAAATGTGGAAAAACTATAGAATTATAGATTTTGAGTAATGCCGTTTTGGACATAGCCTCTTTAAAACACCTATTTTTTGGCTTAATTTCCTGCATAAAACATCCGTATGATAGGACCAAGTAAGACATTCATCAATATAAACACCTAAAATGTTTGCACATTTCACATTTTCTATCACAGTTTCTCCAACTTTAACACATATCTCTCAACATTTTAGCAATTTCTTTGATGTTCCAATTCAAAGACATTGTGTTTTCTTTAGATTCATCGTAAGTTACAAGAAAGTATAAACGAGTTTTTGAAAGCGAAAACCTTGACTTAAAAATTTCTTCGTAATTTGTAAATCCTTACCATGAAAATAAAAAAGAACATCAGTTTATGCTCTAGCATACCGGATGAACTGTAAAATGTAGATACCGTATGGCGGTAATCTAGGAACATCACCGCCAAGCCAAGGAAAATTTACTATGTTGAATCCAAAATCATCTCTTTTGTCAAACACAATTGTATGAATCTCTCCATTAGGAATTTTGATAATTTGGTCCACAATAGTGTTTCTGTGTTTGTAACGTTTGCCTTGTTAAGAGTCAATTCTTGAATTCAGAATTGTCGATTAGTAAATAATCATGTTTTCTTTGCTTTTCAACTTTTGAATAAATTCTTTTAAATCTGCAACAAGATGTGCACAATTAGTACCCATAGGAATGCCTACAACTTCTCCCCAAATCTTATATAATGTTGTCCAAGAAGAAGGGCAAGGCGATAGACAAGTCACTACATGTCCAAGATTTGTATTCTGTAGCGGAACAAGTAGTCCTTTGATTCATAGGTACAAATAGATATTTTTCCCTTCTCGATCAAAGTACCATTGAACGAGTTTAGACAATCGGTCATTGATTTTGTCGTCAGGCAGCGTGGTGTGCATGTTTTAAGTCGTATGAAAAAATTGTGATGGTTTGCAATTTCTAAGTTCTGATTTTTTTATAGACCAAATAAGTTTACATCATTCCGGGTGAGAACAGTTTTACAATATATTGCCACGTGTTTTCTTGGTGCTCGATGCTATATTGGTGCTCTATTGTGAGTGATGTTGAGATGGTTGTCAGGATCTTCTTTATCTCTTATCGAAGGGACGAGTAACAACAAATAAGAAAATTAAGATTTATAAAAGGACCGAGGAACAGTAAACACCACATCAAAACACCAAACACAAAATATCACACAAGATTACGTGAGCACATCCCTCCCACTTATCCGATTACAAAAAAGGTCTCGTAGAACGCACAGCTGGATTGTAAAATAACCTCATCGAATACCACACTAACAAGACACCAAAACGCAGGGGTTCAATGTGTTAATGGATGTATAAACAAATGGAGTACGAAATACAGTCCGTGCTCTGCCGGTTGTAGCGAGCTCATGCATGTAATCACCCGAGGAGTCCGACCGACATTAAGAGAGGACAGGTTGTCAGGGCCCTGTCTTCTCTAATGAGAAATATGGATAATGACAATATCCCTGTATACAGCACAAAATCGGTAATTCAGAAAATCAGAAACCGAAGGCATACAAAATTAGGATAAAACAGGAACCCAAAAAAAAAAACCACACAAAAACCTCCACCCTATGAAAAGAAGCGAACTCCCGATATGGGAGTGAGACCAGGTGTCCAGGAAGGGTAAGCATCTCCTGCTTGCATGCAACACCTAAAAAAGGTTTGGACAGGACACGTCATGGAGTCCGTTTTTCGTTATCAGTCGGAGTGGAACAAGCCCGTCATGGAGTCACGTCTTCATTGTCAGTTAGAGTGGAACAGGGCCTGTCATGGAAGCCCGTCTTCTCTATCAGTTAGAGTGGAACAGGGCCTGTAATGGAGTCCCGTCTATTCTGTCAGTTAGAGCGAATAGCGCCTGTCATGGAGTCCCGTCATCATTGTCAGTCAGAGTGGAACATGACCTGTCATTGAGTCCCGTCTTCACTGCCATATAGAGTGGAACAGGGCCCGTCATGGAGTCCCGTCTTCACTGTCAGTTAGAGTGGAACATGGCCTGTCATGGAGTCCCATCTTCACTGTCAGCTAGAGTGGAACAGGGCCTGTCATGGAGTCCCGTCTTCTCTGTCAGAGTGGAACAGGGCCAGTCATGGAGACCCGTCTTCTCTGTCAGTTAGAGCGAACAGGGCCTGTCATGGAGTCCCGTCTTCACTTTCAGTTAGGGTAGAACAGGGCCTGTCATGGAGTCTCGTCTTTTCTGTCAGTTAGAGTGGAAGAGGGCCCGTCATTGCGTCCCGTCATCACTGTCAGTCAGAGTGGAACAGGGCCTGTCATGGAGTCCCGTCTTCACTGTCAGTTAGAGTGCAAGTGTCCGTATAATATATTGGATAACAGTTCTATATTGTACTATCTGCATTGATGTGTCTAGTCTCGTTGATAAAATTTCTCTTCGCTTAATTCTCTCAAAGTTGTAAATTTACATGAGCTCGCGGCGGCAGAGCACGGATTGTATTACGTACGCCCTCATTTTATATCCATTTACATATTCATCTGTGTTGCTTGGGCCCCTGCGTTTTGCGGTCTTGTTTGTGTGTGGTCATCTGACAGTGAGGGGGTTGTTTTACACCACAATTGTACGCTCTTCGAGACCTCTGGGTAATCGGAAAAGTGAAAGGGTTGTGCGAACGTAATCCAGGATAACCATACCTTCTGCCATTTCCGTGGCAGATGGCCGTCCTAAGTCGGTACCGGTTGCCAATTGGTCTCGTTGGTTTATGTGTAGTCCTTTGTGTTTGGTGTTTCTGTGTTGTGCGTTGACGTTCCTTGTCCCTTACGCGTCTCTTTCTGTGCTTGTCTGCTTGGTGTTTTTGCATTGGGTGTTTTGCTGTGGGTGCTACAACCTATTGTTGTTGGAGATCCCCTCCTTTGTTTTACATGGCGGTTATACTTCTAAGTTAATACACACGTTGATAAGGGCGATGTAAATATTGTAAATAAAGACGTTGTATTCAATAAAAAGGTTATCTTCCCAGTCTTTGTCAACAATTTTTAGTAGTTTGACGACGAATAAGGAAGTTTAAATGTATATCCAGGACATTGAGCGAGCGTTACTTGGTGCTAAAACATTGTCGCCATTTTGAAATACATCAAGATTTTGTTTGCTCTTTTAGGAAGACGATAATATTAAGAAGAAGAAGAAAAATTAATTTGATAAAGAAGATCGAATGAACGTTTAACGATCCTAACAGGTACGTCTGATTGATAATCTGCTCTCGGTATAACTCAGTTAACAAAAGTATGTTTTTAAAACATGTAAAAAAAAATCATTAAATGTTGTGGAAACGTGATTTTGTATGGTTCCCGAAATATCAATAAATTTTTTTTGGAAATATTTCATTTTGTTCAGAACTCTTGTTGAAACGTTTTAAAAACATTCTATACAACTGCACAGTGTTCTTGAAACGTTCTGACAGAAATGTTTCAACAGAAACCTCTTTGAAACTATTCAAACATATTTCGAAAATGTCTTGTGTTACCTGGGAATTTTTTTTAGAATAATCTTTCGTAGAATACGAACAAAAAAAGAGAAGAAGACGTTGAACAAAAGTATGAATGATTTAGTCACCACTCTTGCTGTTATGTTGTTGTACCATTTGTTACTGAAATGAATTTGTTTGTGTCTTAAAATCCCTTTGGCCGAAAGCATCATTGATGATGATTTAATTACTGTTCAAAACACATGTTTGGTGCATTAGAATCCCGTAATGTTCATGATGCGTGGATCTTTATCAGTAAATTGGCCCTGGTAATGCCCGGGTTATTTTAAGTCATGTGACAGAGAAATCCAAAAAAAGTTACCTGACACAATTTGTTTTAAAGTGATTTTACAAATGGTCATGAATCCCGTATATAAGGTCGATAAAAATGGCTGCAAAGATAATCTATCCGATAAATAGGTTATCTTTACAGTCTACACTATTTGACTACGGCGAAGGAAGTTTAAATCTATACCTAGGATATAGATCGATATTAACTCGGTGATATAACTTTGTCGCCATGATCAAAGAAATAAAAGAAAAGTTTGTTCTTCGAGGAAGACGATCATATTAAGAAGAAGGAAAAAAAATTGATAAAGAAGATCGAATGAACGTTGAACGATCATAGCAGGTACGTCTGATTGATACTCTGCTTGCGGTATAATGTCTTTAAAAATAATCTTTCGTACAAAACAAAACAAAACAAGAAAAGAAGAATAAACTTGAACACAGTATGAATGCTTAAGTCATACTGTTATGTAAAATGTTGTTATACCATTTGTAACTCAATACCAGGTCTTGAGGGTAGGTACATGTATGATTTACGCTATTTCACCAATGCAATGTGATGGAGCAAGAAAGATCCGATCTTTGCTCTTACATGTGAATATTGGATCGCTTCGAGGCCTTTTTCAGACTTAGAATATGACTTTAGTGATCAAACATCCAAAATGATTGACAAAATTGAAGGAAATCTTATCAACCATCAAAGAAGACAAATCGATAAAACACGTGAATTAGAAATCGGTGTCAAAAATACTTTAAAGGGATAGTTTACAAACAATTTGGAAACGATTCACCGTAGGGATATTGAATTTTTTCTTTTTTCTTTAATTATTATTTTCAATTGTTCTTCTATTGACGTCATCAATTTCTTTTAACACTCTTTGAAAAATTGCATCAATTGAAATAAGAATATTCAATAAGATGGCGTTACTGAAATGAATTTGGAAAGCATCATTGATGATGATTTACTGTTCAAAACACGTGTTTGGTACATTAGAATTAGTTTGAAATTTTCCTTAAGAAGGTTAAGAGTTGGAATACTTCCGTATTATTATCATAAACACTTATTTCCTATTGCAGTGTGGGGCAGTTAAACATATTCCCCGTGAATGGTTGTTTGAAGTGTAATAATTAGTTATTTCCAGTTGAAGCTTTGCTTTGGCCCTTTTTTATTTCTTATTTATTAGAGTCAATATATGGGGCGGATATGGCTTTTATAGAAGCAGCCTTTAAAGTATTCAACCTGTAATGCATTTTCAATTATATATACCAGAAATAAGAATTTTCAATCTCTTCAAAAAGAATGCTATACATACTTTTCTGGTAAAAATTAGGGATTACACTTCTCATACAATGATCTACTCTGTCATCCTGAAGATTACGGATTCCGAAATAATCGGCATCTCTCGGGAAATGATGAAAATGTGCATGAATTTTAACAGGAAGTTATCTATCCTTAATTCAATCATCCCGTAATGTTCATGGTGTGTGCATCTTAATTATTGAATTGGCCCTGGTATTGCCCGGGTTCTTTGAAGTCGAGTGACAGGGAAACCCAAAAAAAAAGTTATCTGACACAATTTGTTTTAAGATGATTTTACAAACTGACATAAATCACGTAGATAAGTTCGATAATAACATTGCTTCAAGGATAATCTATCCGATAAATAGGTTATCTTTACGGTCTACACGGTTTGACGACGAAGAAGGAAGTTTGAATCTATACCTATTACATAGAGTGAGAGTAACTTGGTGATAAATCTCTGTCGCCTTTTTTAAGGAGGGTTTGAACACCAAGATGGCGGCGGCATTATTTGTTGTCTCGCTTCAAAGGAAAAGTACAGTCTTAACTCCCTTAAAACATTTGATACTCTGATTGATATATGCATTTGAGTATCCTGATGAAGTTTGAATACTTTCCGGCGTCATTTGAAGAAATTATGGTGATTTTCGAAATTAAGGACTTTGGGAGTTTTATCCATGAGCAAACCACGACGTCATTTCGACGTTATCAGGAAAAATGGCGTCGCAAACCTTCGCATTCAAAAATACAATAAAATATTGTTACTAAACGTATCGCATTGAAACTTAGCATGTATAAAATGGAAAATTAAATCTTTTTGACAGTGTATTCGTTGACAAATTAACGTAACAGGAAAGCGGATGTCACTTCATTCAAAATGGATGATCATGGAAGAAACAATTGGAAAATATAAAGCCTTGTAATTTTTAATCCTAAATTCAATTTTCCCCATTAAATCATGAAATCATCTCTGAACATTATTGATAATTTTGATAGTTTTTGACAAAGATTCATCCACAGGATTCCTTATAATTAACTAGCAACTACAGTAAATTGGCTCGAATTTGCAATTTTTTAGCGACAGTGTCATCATTTATTCAAGTATCCTGCATGTGTTTAAAACACAATTCATTTTATCTTTTCCATATGTAAGTGCAATATATTTATGGATATTTTGGAAGTTAAATCAAAATTAATTTCCAATAGCTTTACGAAGACTGTAATGACACTTTCAATATTATGACGTCATCAAGAAATTCACGAAAACGTCAATTAATGCATATTATAAAGTCTCGCAAAAAATTTTCCTGTGGATAGAATCAACTGTAAGTCTGTATAGTCAAGGACAGACAAGAAATATATAATTTCAGAAATTTTTAGAAAAATTGAATTTGGCGTCCAACTGTTCAATACCTCCTTAAGTAAATGAAGACTTTGTTTGATCTTCGAGGTAGACGATGATATTAAGGGGGGAAAATGATTTTGATACAGAAGATCGAATGAACGTTGAACGATCACAGCAGGTACGTCTGTTTGATCCTCTGCTCGCAGCATAATGTGCTTAAGAATAATAATTCGTACAAAACAAAAACAAAGGAGAAGAAGAACATTGGACACAATATGAATGATTCAATCACCGTACATACTGTAATGTATAATATTGTTATTCCATTTGTTACTCATCAACTATACCCTTAAGGGTCAAGAAAGGAGGGGATCTCCAGCAACACTATGTTGCAGCACCCACAGCAAAACCTCAAAACACCAAATGCAAAAACACAGAACAGACACCCACAGAAACAGACGCAAAAGGGACAAGGAACACCAACTCACACCATGGAAACATTAAACATAAAAGACCACACATAAACCAACGAGACCAATGGGCAACCGGTGCCGGCTTAGGACGGCCATCAGCAACGTAATGATGCCGGCATAGGACGGCCATCTGCAACATAATAATGTCGAAGGGTTCCATCTCTCTACCTTCTTGAAGAAAATTCCAAACCAATTTACATGCACCAGACATTTGTTTAAGATATAAAATTCCCATCAGTGATGCTTTCAGCGGAGCCACCAAAAATAATTTCAGTAGCGCCTTCTTTAATTTTTTGAAGTTAGATTTTTACATTTACTTTACAGAGGGAGCGCGGCTCCAAATCTCCTGTAGGTTCGATTTAGTAACATAGCCAAATAAAATCTATGTTCAAAATAGCTTTGGAGGGATGGTGCTAAGATGTTAAACTCCTTTAATTTCGATGATATTTATCGGTGAAATGGCTAGTTTCCGAAATAGCAAAAATATATATAAATGATGTCACATTGATAAAATGCCAAAAAAAAAAAAATGCCAAAACAAAGCTTCTTTCAGGTGACCGAGCTTGAAAGAAGTAATTAATACACACGTTTATAAGGGCGATGTTAATATTGCAACTAAAGACGTTGTATCCAATAAAAAAGGTTATCTTCCAAGTCGTTTTTAACATTTTTAAGTAGTTTGACGACGAATAAGGAAGTTTAAATGTATATCCAGGACATTGAGCGAGCGTTACTTGGTGCTAAAACATTGTCGCCATTTTGAAATACATCAATATTTTGTTTGCTCTTTTAGGAAGACGATAATATTAAGAAGAAGAAGAAAAAAAAATTGATAAAGAAGATCGAATGAACGTTTAACGATCCTAGCAGGTACGTCTGATTGATACTCTGCTCCCGGTATAACCCAGTTAAAATTTTTTAGAAATATTTCATTTTGTTCAGAACTCTAAAATGTTGTTGAAACGTTTTAAAAACATTCTATACAACTGCACAGTGTTCTTTAAACGTTCTGCCAGAAATGTTTCAACAGAAACCTCTTTGAAACCATCCGAAAATATTTCGAAAATGTCTTGTGTTACCCGGGAATTTGTTTTAGAATAATCTTTCGTGGAATACGAAAAACAAAAAAAGAGAAGAAGACGTTGAACAAAAGTTTGAATGATTTAGTCACCACTCTTACTGTTATGTTGTTGTACCATTTGTTACTGAAATGAATTTCTTTGTGTCTTAAAATCCCTTTGGCTGATTGCATCATTGATGATGATTTAATTACTGTTCAAAACACGTGTTTGGTTCCTTAGAATCCCGTAATGTTCATGATGCGTGCATCTTTATTAGTAAATTGTCCCTGGTTTTGCCGGGTTATTTTAAGTCATGTGACAGAGAAATCCCAAAAAAAAGTTACCTGACACAATTTGTTTTAAAATGATTTTACAAATGGTCATTAATCCCGTATTTAAGGTCGATAAAAAATGGCTGCAAAGATAATCTATCCGATAAATAGGTTATCTTTACGGTCTACACTATTTGACTACGACGAGGGAAGTTTGAATCTATACCTAGGACATAGAGCGATAGTAACTTGGTGATATAACTTTGTCGCCATTTTCAAAGAAATGAAAAAAAAAGTTTGTTCTTCGAGGAAGACGATCATATTAAGAAGAAGGAAAAAAAATTGATAAAGAAGATCGAATGAACGTTGAACGATCATGGCAGGTACGTCTGATTGATGCTCTGCTTGCGGTATAATGTGTTTAAGTATAATCTTTTGTACAAAACAAAACAAAACAAGAAAAGAAGAATAAAGTTTAACACAGTATGAATGCTTTAGTCATACTGTTATGTAAAATGTTGTTATACCATTTGTAACTCAATACCAGGTCTAAAGGGTAGGTACATGTATGATTTACGCTATTTCACCAATGCAATGTGATGGAGCAAGAAAGATCCGATCTTTGCTCTTACATGTGAATATCGGATCGCTTCGAGGCCTTTCTCAGACTTAGAATATGACTTTAGTGATCAAACATCCAAAATGATTGACAAAATTGAAGGAAATCTTATCAACCATCAAAGAAGACAAATCGATAAAACACGAGAATTAGAATTTCGGTGTCAAAAATACTTTAAAGGAATAGTTTACAAACAATTTGGAAACGATTAACCGTAGGGATATTGATTTTTTTCTTTTTTCTTTAATTATTATTTTTCAACTGTTCTTCTATTGACGTCATCAATTTCTTTTAACACCCTTTGAAAAATTGCATCAATTGAAATAAGAATATTCAATAAGATGGCGTTACTGAAATGAATTGGACTGTGTCTGAAAATCACTTTGGCTGAAAACATCATTGATGATGATTTACTGTTCAAAACACGTGTTTGGTACATTAGAATTAGTTTGAAATTTTCCTGAAGAAGGTTAAGAGTTGGAATACTTCCGTATTATTATCATAAACGCTTATTTCCTATTACAATGTGGGGCAGTTAAACATATTCCCCGTGAATGGATGATTGAAGTGTAATAAGTAGTTATTTCCAGTTGAAGTTTTGATTTGGCCCTTTTTCATTTATTATTTATTAGGGTCAATATATGGGAAGGATATGGCTTTTATAGAAGCAGCCTTTAAAGTATTCAACCTGTAATGTATTTTCAATAATAAATACCAGAAATAAGAATTTTCAATCTCTTCAAAAAGAATGCTTTACATACTTTTCTAGCAAAATTAGGGATTACATATCTCATACAATGATCCACTCTGTCATCCGGGATTACGGGTTACGAAATAATCGGCATTTATCGGGAAATGATGAAAATGTGCATGAATTTTAACAGGAAGTTTTCTATACTTAATTCAATCATCCCGTAATGTTCATGGTGCGTACATCTTAATTATTAAATTGGCCCTGGTTTTGCCCGGGCTCTTTGAAGTCGAGTGACAGAGAAATCCAAAAAAATGTTATCTGACTCAATTTGCTTTAAGATGATTTTACAAACTGACATTAATCACGTAGATAAGGTCGATAGAAACATGGCTTCAAGGATAATCTATCCGATAAATAGGTTATCTTTACGGTCTACACGGTTTGACGACGAAGAAGGAAGTTTAAATCTATACCTATGACATAGAGTGAGAGTAACTTGGAGATAAAACTTTGTCGCCATTTTTAAGTAAATAAAGACTTTGTTTGATCTTCGAGGTAGACGATAATATTAAGAGAATAAAAGAAAATTTGATACAGAAGATCGAATGAACGTTGAACGATCACAGCAGGTACGTCTGTTTGATGCTCTGCTCGCAGCATAATGTGCTTAAGAATAATATTTCGTACAAAACAAAAACAAAGGAGAAGAAAAACATTAACACAATATGAATGATTCAATCAACGTGCATACTGTAATGTATAATATTGTTATTCCATTTGTTACTCATCAACTATACCCTTAAGGGTAAAGAAAGGAGGGGATCTCCAACAACACTAGGTTGCAGCACCCAGAACAAAACCTCAAAACACCAAATGCAAAAACACAGAACAGACACCCACAGAAAGAGACGCAAAAGGGAAAAGGAACACCAACTCACACCATAGAAACATTAAACATAGAAAGACCACACATAAACCAACGAGACCAATGGGCAACCGGTGCCGGCTTAGGACGGCCATCAGCAACGTAATGGTGCCGGCATAGGACGGCCATCTGCAACGTAATAATGTCAAAGGGTTCCAACTCTCTACCTTCTTGGAGAAAATTCTTAGGACGGCCATCAGCAACGTAATGATGCCGGCATAGGACGGCCATCTGCAACGTAATAATGTCAAAGGATTCCAAATCTCTACCTTCTTGAAGAAAATTCCAAACCAATTTACATGCATAAGACACTCGATTCGGATATAAAATTCTCATCAGTGATGCTTTCAGCGGAGCCACCAAAAATAATTTCAGTAGCGCCTTCTTTAATGTTTTAAAGTTAGATTTTTACATGAACTTTACAGAGAGAGCGCGGCTCGAAATTTCCTGTAGGTTCGATTTAGTAGCATAGCCAAATAAAATCTATGTTCAAAATAGCTTTGGAGGGATGGTGCTTAGATGTTAAACTCCTTTAATTTCGATGATATTTATCGGTGAAATGGCTAGTTTCCAAAATAGCAAAAATATATATAAATGATGTCACATTAATAAAATGCTAAAAAAATACCAAAACAAAGCTTCTTTCAGGTGACCGAGCTTGAAAGAAGTAATTAATACACACGTTTATAAGGGCGATGTTAATATTGCAACTAAAGACGTTGTATCCAATGAAAAGGTTATCTTCCAAGTCGTTTTCAACATTTTTTAGTAGTTTGACGACGAATAAGGAAGTTTAAATGTATATCCAGGACATTGAGCGAGCGTGCTAAAACATTGTCGCCATTTTGAAATACATCAATATTTTGTTTGCTCTTTTAGGAAGACGATAATATTAAGAAGAAGAAGAAAAATAGATTTGATAAAGAAGATCGAATGAACGTTTAACGATCCTAGCAGGTACGTCTGATTGATACTCTGCTCCCGGTATAACCCAGTTAACACAAGTATGCTTTTAAAGACATGTAAAAAAATATTTCAGTAAATGTTATGTAAACATGATTTTGTATGGTTCCCGAAATATCAATAAAAATTTTTAGAAATATTTCATTTTGTTCAGAACTCTAAAATGTTGTTGAAACGTTTTAAAAACATTCTATACAACTGCACAGCGTTCTTGAAACGTTCTGCCAGAAATGTTTCAACAAAACCTCTTTGAAACCATCCGAAAATATTTCGAAAATGTCTTGTGTTACCCGGGAATTTGTTTTAGAATAATCTTTCGTGGAATACGAAAAAAAAAAGAAGAAGACGTTGAACAAAAGTATGAATGATTTAGTCACCACTCTTACTGTTATGTTGTTGTACCATTTGTTACTGAAATGAATCTGGTTGTGTCTTAAAATCCCTTTGGCTGATTGCATCATTGATGATGATTTAATTACTGTTCAAAACACGTGTTTGGTTCATTAGAATCCCGTAATGTTCATGATGCGTGCATCTTTATTAGTAAATTGACCCTGGTTTGCCGGATTATTTTTAGTCATGTGACAGAGCAATCCAAAAGAAGTTACCTGACGCAATTTGTTTTAAAATGATTTTACAAATGGTCATTAATCACGTAGATCAGGTTGACAAAGATGGCTGCAAAGATAATCTATCCGATAAATAGGTTATCTTTACGGTCTACACTATTTGACTACGACGAAGGAAGTTTAAATCTATACCTAGGACATAGAGCGATAATAACTTGGTGTTATAACTGTGTCGCCATTTTCAAAGAAATTGTTTGTTCTTCGAGGAAGACGATCATACTAAGAAGAAGGAAAAAATGATAAGGAAGATCGAATGAACGTTGAACGATCATAGCAGGTACGTCTGATTGATGCTCTGTTTGCGATATAATAAGTTTAAGAATAATCTTTCGTACAAAACAAAACAAAACAAGAAAAGAAGAATAAAGTTGAACACAATATGAATGATTCAGTCATACTGTTATGTAAAATGTTGTTATACCATTTGTAACTCAATACCAGGTCTAAAGGGTAGGTACATGTATGATTAACGCTATTTCACCACTGCAATGTGATGGAACAAGAAAGATCCGATCTTTGATCTTACATGTGAATATTGGATCGCTTCAAGGCCTTTCCCAGACTTAGAATATGACTTTAGTGATCAAACATCCAAACTGATTGACAAAATTGAAGGAAATCTTATCAACAATCAAAGAAGACAAATCGATGAAACACGTGAATTAGAAATCGATGTCAAAAAGGGATAGTTTCAAAAAATTTGGAAACGATTCACCGTAGGGATATTGAATTTTTTTTTCTTTTTTCTTTAATTATTATTATCATTTGTTCTTCTATTGACGTCATCAATTTCTTTTAACACTATTTGAAAAATTGCATCAATTGAAATAAGAAAATTCAATAAGATGGCGTTACTGAAACGAATTTGACTGTGTCTGAATATCACTTTGGCTGAAAGCATCGTTGATGAAGATTTACACAGCCAATTGTGCCTCATATGAAATTCATGTGAAATTTACATGAACTTTACATGAAAGTTCACATGAAAGGACAAGGTACAGTAAGGGCCTTATTTGGCCCCTCATAGAAATGAATGAAATTGATCTAAAACAAAGGAGTATGAAGTCTACTTACCGAAAAACCAGATATCATACCATGCTTTATCGTTTCTATATATTTTAAGGTCAATTTTTAAGGTCAAGGTTATGGCTTAATTAATCAAGGATTAGAACGTAACCATTATAGTATGGGATGTATCACTTGGTTGGCTGCAACCCTCCCACCTTCATCCTCCAAAATTGGCCTAACCTTGCAGCATTTTTGTGTTCTGTCAATTGAAAAAAAGTTTCATGGAAATTTCTATTGAAAAAGTGATGTTTTTGGAGGAAAAACATGTTTTATAGTGCAAAATCACTGAAAATCGGAAATTTTTTTTATAATTTGTAAATGGACGGTGATTTAAAAAATAAGAAAACGTAATTATAAAGTATTTTTCAAGTTCTTTCAGATGGATTTAAATTTCATTTTTGATTCTTACGACGTGTTTTTGGGGTAAAAAATCATTTTTTTTTTTTGCAAAATTACAAAGAAATTTGAGGAAATTATAATTTTCTCCTGTTCCTCAGTTCTAGAATATTGCCTATAATTGTTTATTGAAGAGTTAAACTAATACTTTAAAGTGTTGCTCATGAATCATATATTCAAAGTAAACACAGCATATTTCCTACTTCGTTTTGAGGCAAAAATTTATTGTTTTGTTTTAAAATCACAGATTTCTGGTAAAATCTAATGAATACAAGGTCTTACCTACAATAATAAATTCAAAGCTGTCGTTTACTAAAAAAATCATTTATGTTATCAAATGCAAGTAATATGAAATGTTTTAGTTAATTGAAGTCTAAATTTTGGGTAAAATATTACCACTTCTTATGAGAAAATGAGTACAAGTTCTTTTCCCTTGACAAAATGGACACATACTAGCTGTGGTAGGATCTTGTTTCTGATCATGAATGGAAAAGAATATCATTTGATAAACAAAGTTCAAATTATATCCTATAAATATTCGTACCAGTTACAAATATCTGCGTAAAAATTGACCAAGATATAGGCTACTAAGGCTTATTATTAAACAATACCAATACATATGTAGTTCTTTTTCACTTTAGAAAGTGAGTGTCATTTGAAAAACACAAATATAAGATGACTGATTGATATGTTGTGAGTCTCGGTTTTCTGGAATGCAGAAGGTATTCTGCTGATAGATTATCTCCAAAAAGGACAAACAATGAATGGTACATGTATACTATGCTTCACTTCTGACACGTTACACTTACTAGCGCCGTGGAAAGCTCACTAGTTCAAGGGGTGTTGTTCCATCAGGACAATGCTCCTGATCACAAGTCTGTCACTGCCATGAATGACCGTAACTTTAATTTGATTGAGCATCCGCATTATTCACCTGATCTTGCTCCATCAGACTTTCAACTATTCCCAAAACTGAAAGCAGCTATTTCTGGCTCCAACTTTCAGTCCGATGATGACGTCATACTCAGTCATATGCAGTGAATGGTTTTCTGACCAGCCAAGAAAATGAGTACTTATAAGGTGATATTGAGACCCTTAAACACCGCTGGCAAAAGATTCAAATTCTGCCATACGAGGCTCACAACATATTAATCAGCCCTCGTACTGACTAAAATGAGTTTTTCATGTGTATTTTTGAGTACCGTACCTTCTGAAAACAGATTCTGTTTACCCTTAAGGAAAAACACAGTAAAATGGAGTACAGAAGAGGGTACAAGGGAGCGCATTTGGCCCCCTCCCTTACCCTCGACATTTATGTATTCAATGACAAGGGACAAGGTCTGCGATTGTGCGATTGATGCAATGACTCTAAAAACGAATACTATTCTAAGAGCTAAACTGAGCTTCAGGAGGTCAGACTCCACCCCCCCCCCCCTACCCTGGAATTTGCCACAACATGCTGATTTTTACCGTTTTATGGTATTTTTTTCAAAACTATAGACTTATGCCTCTCCATCCTTTGGGTTAGAATCCCCCTCCTCTTTCCTGGATGAAAAAAGTTTCTAGATCCGCTTATGCATACAATGTCTGAAACAAATGCTTAAAGGTACGGTGTCCCTGAAAATTAATTTTACAAAACTCTATAATGAAAAATCTTTCTTTTGATATGAAAGTTTACATTCTCATTTATATAAATTACAATTTTCAGGCTAATCTAACGCATAATCTAAATTGTAGCCGTCATTTTTAATTTGGGGTGCGCAGCTCTAATTCATTCCACTAGCGCCACCTACAATGTATTGCGTTTTTACAATCGAGGTATATGTAGATTTAATTTTACAAATCCGACAATATTATGGTAGCTACTGCATATTTTCAAATAGCACTTTTTATGGCTCCTTTTTATCTTCAATCTAGACCAATGGGAATAAATTTTGCGTTTTCAATAAAATTTATTTTCAGGGACACTGTATCTTTAATGTTTGTTAAAACATCTGTTTGCGTCGTATAAATTTACAATCGATATTCTATATGCAAACCGACATCATGGACCTCTTGCAATAGACAGATTATTGGGTTTTTTAATGTGGAGATGGGGGGGGGGGGAATTGAAGACATGATTTACCGAGAAGGCGAAGAGATGTTTATTGTTCGAATTACAATTCATATACAAAATTGTGATATTCTTTTTTTATTTTATTCCATTTTTGTAATTTTGAAATTTACATCTATGTTAACCGACAGCGCGAGCCAAAAAAAAAAAAAAAAAGAAAAAAAAAATTAAAGAAATAAAAATATACAATTTGTCAGTGTAAATTCAATCAGATTGATGAGATCTACCAAATTGTCAATTAAACATAAAAATAAAAATAGTTTTGTCCTTTATAGACCCTTTCACATTATCTGCGGTACTGAATTTGAAGGCCAGTTCCGGGGGACAAACAATAGATTGTGCATGCACCAGTGACGTAATTCGATTGTTCCAAGATGTTTTCCGCGGAACAAACGAAACATGATTCCGCGCTAAACGTCCTAGAACAATCAAATGACGTCACTGGTGCATGCGCAATCTATTGTTTGTCCCCCGGAACTGGCATTCAAATTTAGTACCGCAGATAATGTGAAAGGGGTCTATTCCTTTGATCGTGGAAACTTTGGGAATGTATGATTCTGAATCTATTCGGGAAAATTTTGGAATAAATGATGACAGTTTTATTGGGAATAGCGTTTGTAAAATAACAGTAATTTTTTTTTAAATATATCATACCGGCAAACCATCAGTTTTCCCTACCTAGAACAGAAACTTCTTATACAGTCTCCATAAGAACTGATTGACTCTGGCCTATCATACAAAAAAAGGGGGGGGGGGGTTACAACCTATAAAACCTGACCAGATCTGCTCATATGTTATATCAAAGACGTATATTAAAATATACCCCTGGGTATATGTACTTTGTGGCAAGTTGGAAGTTTATATACGAGGGTCTCGTAACTAAGTTTTTTTTTATGTTTTCGAAAATTGTAAGAGTTAATGCCCTTGTGCTGATTTTATAGTTATTTTCAAGAATTTATGATTAAATTTGTACTTTCAATACTAGATAATTTTATCAGTTTATAAAACATAAAAATATAAAGTTATATTTTTTTTCAAATAAAATAAAATGAACTTTTATAAAACAAAACATTAAATTTGATATTTATTATATATTCCTATACACATGATCTTTTTTATTCAATAAAAATATAGTTTGCAAAGCAATCTTGTCTAATTTTGCGCGAAAATGTCATTGTCACAGGTGATACTGACGTAAATCACTGCAAAACGTCAATGTGAAAATCCCGATCCCGCGAAAAAAAAAACGTCATAATTGCTAGAGGAAACGTTACGTTTTTCGTTATAACAAGTGGGCACAGCAGGGCCTATCTGAGAAAATTTGCACATCAACTCGTAAATGGGTCACAAACACTATATCAAAATATGAATGATAGGCCAGAGTGTGCTCATATCAAAAAAAAGAAGATGAACACATGAAAATGGTGAAAAAAACAGGATTTTCGAGAAATCAAGCAACTTCATTACTGTATATATAGGCTGTTATGATTTTTCTTGCAAAAATTACTCTAGATATTAAAAATACAAACCTTAATTGATTTAAATTTATTTCTATCAATACTTTTTAGAGAGCTTGAATTTTTATAAAATGAGTGGGCCAAACTATAATGACAATTGTCCCTTGTCCTTTATGTGAAACGAGCACGAACATGAAATTTACATGAAATTTTTCACATGAAATTGATGTGAAGATTTTTACATGGATGTTATGTGAATTCAGTTTCCTATGAAGGTCACTTAGAAAAATTCATGTGAAATTCATGTGAAGGAAATTTATGTGAAATTCATGTGAAATATTTTTCACATAAATCTCATGTGGAATTTATATGAATTTGACATGAACTTTCATGTGAAATTTACATGATGCTCATTTCATATGAATTTCATGTGAGGCACAATTGGCTGTGTACTGTTCAAAACACGTGTTTGGTACATCAGAATTAGTTTGAAATTTTCCTGAAGAATGTTAAGAGTTGGAATACTTCCGTATTATTATCATAAACACTTATTTCCTATTGCAGTGTGGGGCAGTAAAACATATTTCCCGTGAATGGATGTTTGAAGTGTAATAAGTAGTTATTTCCAGTTGAAGTTTTGATTTGTCCCTTTTTTATTTATTATTTATTAGGGTCAATATATGGGACGGATATGGCTTTTATAGAAGCAGCCTTTAAAGTATGCAACCTGTAATGCATTTTCAATAATAAATACCAGAAATAAGAATTTTCAATCTCTTCAAAAAGAACGCTATACATACTTTTCTAGCAAAAATTAAGGATTACACTTCTCATACAATGATCTACTCTGTCATCCCGAAGATTACGGATTCCGAAGTAATCGGCATTTGTCGGAAAATTATGAAAATGTGCATGAATTTCAACAGGAAGTTGTTTATCCTTCATTCAATCATCCCGTTATGTTCATGGTGTGTGTATATTTAATTATTAAATTGGCCCTGGTTTTGAAGTTGAGTGACATAGAAATCTAAAAAAAAAAGTTATCTGACACAATTTGTTTTAAGATAATTTTACAAACTGACAATAATCACGTAGATTAGGTCGATAAAAACATGTCTTCAAGGATAATCTATCCGATAAATAGGTTATCATATAGGTCTACAATGTTTGACGACGAAGAAGGAAATTTGAATCTATACCTATGACATAGAGCGAGAGTAACTTAGTGGTAAAACTTTGTCGCCATTTTTAAGTAAATGAAGACTGTGTTTGTTCTTCGAGGAAGACGATAATATTAAGAGAAAAAGATTTTGATAAAGAAGATCGAATGAACGTTGAACGATCACAGCAGGTACGTCTGTTTGATGCTCTGCTCGCAGCATAATGTGTTAAAGAATTATCTATCGTACAAAACAAAAACAAACAAAAAAAAAAAGAAGAAGAAAAACGTTGAACACAATATGATTCAATCACGGTGCATACTGTAATGTATAATATTGTTATTCCATTTGTTACTCATCAACTATACCCTTAAGGGTAAAGAAAGGAGGGGATCTCCAAAAACACTACGTTGCAGCATCCTTAGCAAAACCTCAAAACACCCAATGCAAAAAACACAGAACAGACACCCACAGAAAGAGACGCAAAAAGGACAAGGAACACCATCTCACACCATAGATACATTAAATAAACCGGTGTCGACTTAAGACGACCATCTGCAACGTAAGAAGCAGACGGTGTGGTTATTCTGGATTACATGCGCGCAACCCTCCCACTATTCCGATTTCCCAGAGGTCTCGAAGAACGCACGATTATGGTGTAAAACAACATCCAAACTGTAAGATGACCACACACAAACAAAACTGTTAAAGGCAGGGGTCCAAGCAACACAGATGAATATGTAAATTGATATAAAAAGAAGACGTGCGTTATACAGTCCGTGCTCTACCGGCTGTAGCTAGCTCATATATGTTAAGTGGTATGTATGATTTACGCTATATATGAGTTCATATATGGTAAGTATGATTAACGCTAATTAACCACTGCTTTCTAATGGAGAAAGAAAGATCCTAGCTTTGATCTTTCATGTGAATATTAGATCGCTTCGAGGCCTTTCTCAAACTTAAAATATGCCTTGATCAAACAAGTACTCATTGACAAAATTGAACGAAATCTTGTCAACCATCAAAGAAGACGAATCGATCAAACATATGGATTAGGAATCAGTGTCAAAAACACTTTTACGGAATAGTTTACAAACAATTTGGGAACGATTCACCGTAGGGTTATTGAAATCTTTCTTTTTTATTTCATTATCATTCCTAAATAAATTGTTTTGTCTTCATCAAATTCTTTTAACACTCTTTGAAAAATTGCATCAATTGAAATTAGAAAATTGGACATGGGTTTATACATGGGTTTATTTTGAAAGCTATAGTTAACGAAATTTCGTCAGCGATTAGCTTTCAAGAATTTAAAAGCTATAGTTAACGAAATTTCGTCAGCTATAGCTTCCAAAATTTTACCTGCTGTGATCGTTGAACGTTCATTCGATCTTCTGTATCAAAATCATTTTTTCTCTTAATATTATCGTCTACCTCGAAGATCAAACAAAGTCTTCATTTACTTAAAAATGGCGACAAAGTTTTATCACCAATTAACTCTCACTCTATGTCATAGGTATAGATTCAAACTTCCTTCTTCGTCGTCAAACCGTGTAGACCGTAAAGATAACCTATTTATCGGATAGATTATCCTTGAAGCCATGTTTCTATCGACCTTATCTACTTGATTAATGTCAGTTTGTAAAATCATCTTTAAACAAATTGTGTCAGATAACTTTCAAAGAACCCGGGCAAAACCAGGGCCAATTTAATAATAAAGATGCACACACCATGAACATTACGGGATCATTGAATTAAGGATAGATAACTTCCTGTTAAAATTCATGCACATTTTCATCATTTCCCGACAAATGCCGATTATTTCGGAATCCGTAATCTTCGGGATGACAGAGTAGATCATTGTATGAGAAGTGTAATCCCTATTTTTCTGCTAGAAAAGTATGTAAAGCATTCTTTTTGAAGAGATTAAAAATTCTTATTTCTGGTATTTATTATTGGAAATGCATTACAGGTTGCCTACTTTAAAGGCTGCTTCTATAAAAGCCATATCCGTCCCATATATTGACCCTAATAAATAATAAATGAAAAAGGCCCAAATCAAAACTTTAACTGGAAATAACTACTTATTACGCTTCAAACATCCATTCACGGGGTATATGTTTTACTGCCCCACACTGCAATAGGAAATAAGTGTGTATGATAATAATACGGAAGAATTCCAACTCTTAACCTTCTTCAGGAAAATTTCAGACTAATTCTAATGTACCAAACACGTGTTATGAACAGTAAATCTTCATCAATGATGCTTTCAGCCAAAGTGATTTTCAGACACAGTCAAAGTCATTTCATTTCTGTTCTGTGTTTTTGCGTTTGGTGTTTTGGGGTTTTGCTGTGGGCGCTGCATTTGCATTATTGATGATGATTTACTGTTCAAAACACGTGTTTGGTACATTAGAATGAGTTTGAAATTTTCCTGAAGAGGGTTAAGAGTTAGAATACTTCCGTTCGTGGTGTGTGCATCTAAATCATTAAATTGGCCCTGGTTTTGCCCGGGTTCTTTGAAGTCGAGTGACAGAGAAATCCAAAAAAAAAGTTATCTGACACAATTTGTTTTAAGATGATTTTACAAACTGACATTAATCACGTAGATAAGGTCGATAGAAACATGGCTTCAAGGATAATCTATCCGATAAATAGGTTATCTTTACGGTCTACACTGTTTGTCGACGAAGAAGGAAGTTTGAATCTATACCTATGACATAGAGTGAGAGTAACTTGGTGATAAAACTTTGTCGCCATTTATAAGTAAATGAAGATTTTGTTTGATCTTCGAGGTAGACGATAATATTAAGAGATAAAAAAAGATTTTGGTAAAGAAGATCGAATGAACGTTGTACGATCACAGCAGGTACGTCTGTTTGATGCTCTGCTCGCAGCATAATGTGCTTAAATGTAATATTTCGTACAAAACAAAAACAAAGGAGAAGAAAAACATTGAACACAATATGAATGATTCAATCAACGTGCATACTGTAATGTATAATATTGTTATTCCATTTGTTACTCATCAACTATACCCTTAAGGGTAAAGAAAGGAGGGGATCTCCAACAACACTATGTTGCAGCACCCACAGCAAAACACCAAATACAAAAAAAAACACAGAACAAACACACACAGAAAGAGACGCAAAAGAGACAAGGAACACCAACTCACACCATAGAAGCATTAAACATAAAAGACCACACATAAACCAACAAGACCAATGGGCAACGTAATAATGTCGAAAGTTTCCAACTCTCTACCTTCTTGAAGAAAATTCCAAACCAATTTACATGCACCAGACACGTGTTTCGGATATCAAATTCTCATCAGTGATGCTTTCAGCGGAGGCAACAAAAATAATTTCAGTAGCGCCCTCTTTCATTTTTTGAAGTTAGTATTTTACAAACGGTGTGATCCTGGATTACGTGCGCAAAACCCTCCCACTATTTCGATTTCCCAGAGGTAAAACGCACAATTATGGTGTAAAACAACCTCCTCATTGTTAGATGACCACACACAAACTAGATTTTCACATTTACTTTACAGGGAGGGCGCGGCTCCAAATTTCCTGTAGGGTCGATTTAGTAGCATATCCAAATAAAATCTATGTTCAAAATAGCATTGCAGGGATGGTGCTAAGATGTTAAACTCCTTTAATTTCGATGATATTTATCGGTGAAATGGCTAGTTTCCGAAATAGCAAAAATATCTATGTATGATGTCACATTGATAAAATGCCAAAACAAAGCCTCTTTCAGGTGACAGAGCTGGAAAGAAGAAATTAATACACTTGACAAACATCAGACCACGGTGAACGATTTTAACTGCTCCACACTGCAACGTGAAATAAGTGTCTATATTAATAAAGTCGAAGGGTTCCAACTCTCTACCTTCTTGACGAAAATTCCAAACCAGTCTACACGCACCAGACACGTGTTTCGAATATTAAATTCTCAACAGTGATGCTTTCAGCGGAGCCACCAAAAATAATTTCAGTAGCGCCCTCTTTAATTTTTTGAAGTTAGTATTTTATAAACGGTGTGATCCTGGATTACGTGCGCACAACCCTTCTACTATTCCGATTTCCCAGAGGTCTCGAAGAACGCACAATTATGGTGTAAAACAACCTCCTCACTGTTAAATGACCATACTTAAACGAAGGGAGGGGATCTCCAACAACGCTAGGTTGCAGCACCTTCAGCAAAACATCAAAACACCCATGCAAAAAACACAGAACAGACACCCACAGAAAGAGACGCAAAAAGGACAAGGAACACCAACTCACACCATAGATACATTAAAAAAACCGGTGCCGACTAAGAACGGCCATCTGCAACGTAAGAGGCAGACGGTGTGGTTATTCTGGATTACGTGCGCACAACCCTCCCACTATTCCGATTTCCCAGAGGTCTCGAAGAACGCACGATTATGGTGTAAAACAACAACCTCACTGTTAGATGACCACACACAAACAAAACTCTTAAACGCAGGGGTCCAAGCAACACAGATGAATATGTAAATTGATATAAAAAGAAGACGTACGTTATACAGTCCGTGCTCTGCCGGCTGTAGCGAGCTCATGTATGTTAAGTGGTATGTATGATTTAAGCTTTATATGAGTTCATATATGGTAAGTATGATTTACGCTATTTAACCACTGCTTTGTAATTGAGAAAGAAAGATCCTAGCTTTGATCTTTCATGTGAATATTAGATCGCTTCGAGGCCGATCTCAAACTTAGAATATGACTTGATTGATCAAACAAGTAATCATTGCCAAAATTGAAAGAAATTTTGTGAACCATCAAAGAAGACAAATCGATCAAACATGTGAATTAGGAATCAGTGTCAAAAACACTTTTTAGGAATAGTTTACAAACAATTTGTAAACGATTCACCGTAGGGATATTGAAATCTTTCTTTTTTATCTGATTATTATTCTTGATCAATTGTTTTGTCCTCATCAAATTCTTTTAACACTCTTTGAAAAATTACATCAATTGAAATTAGAAAATTGACCCTGGTTTTACCCTGCTTTTTTTAGTCGAGTGACAGAGAAATCCAAAAAAAAAGTTATCTAACACAATTTGCTTTAAAATGAATTTACGAACTGTCGTTAATCACGTAGCTAAGGTCGAAGAAAATGGCTGCTAAGATAATTTGAAATTTGAATTTGAAAGCTATTGTTAACGAAATTTCGTCAGCTATAGCTTTCAAAATTTTTGAAAGCTAATCGCTGACGAAAATTTCGTTAACTATAGCTTTCAAACTTTTTGAAAGCTAATTGCTGACGAAAATTTCGTTAACTTGCTTTCAACATTTTTGAAAGCTTTTCTCGTAAGCTATTTTGTATCGAGAAAACCAAAATGGCCGAAATCAAAGCAATTATCTTCATAATTTGCTTGATGAAATAGTATTGATTTATGATGTTTATTCAGATTAAATTATGAAAATATACATTCCTGTATTAAATAAGATATTGTATCTTGTTTATTTTTATAAGTTTATATGAAGATTCCGTGTTTCCCAGATCGGTGTGTTCCCCATACACCTACTTGGTGAAAATGACATTATGTTAATTGGGGGTGAATGGGGCCATCAAAAGGGTATGCTTTGCACCAATCAGTTACCTGAATTTACCTGTATTTATATTACCTGTAAAGGTATTCCATCTTTAAGTGTATATATGAACAACTTCCATTTCTTTGTATATATATATACCAGAAAATTTACGTCTGACCGGCCAAATTCTGATTTATCTCCAGTGAAACTCTGGCTTCTCTGTGACTGTCGGAAGCTTTTTGAAAGATATTTCACAATCGTCTTTCATCCTCTAAACTGTGTAGAGGAATTCGCCCGATGCGTGCTGCAGCCATTGCAAAACCAATATGGCATCCGAGCGTTCAATAAGCTTTCATAATTTTCGTCAGCGATAGCTTTCAAAATTTTCTTCAGCGATAGCTTTCAAAACTTTCATCAGCGATAGCTTTCAAAATTTTCGTCAGCGATTGCTTTCAAAATTTTCGTCAGCGATTGCTTTCAAATATTTTGAAAGCTCCGAGGTGACGAAAATATGAAAGCTCTTTTTAGAGCTTTCAAAATGTCGTCATCTCGGTAGCTTTCAAAAAATCGCTGACGAATAGTTAACGAAACTTTCGAATTTAGCTTTCGAAATTTCGTCATCTCTGCGTTAAACTTTCGACTGGTCGGGGCTGTAGGTTATCGTTACTGTCTACACTGTTTGACGACGAAGAAGGAAGTTTAAATCTATACCTATGACATAGAGTGAGAATAACTTGGTGATAAAACTGTGTCGCCATTTTCAAAGAAATTAAGACTTTGTTTGTTCTTCGAGGAAGACGATAAAATTAAGAAGAAGAAAAAAAAAAGATTTTGAGAAAGATTGTCGAATGAACGTTGAACGATCGTAGTTGATACGTCTGATTGATGCTCTGCTTGCAGTATAATGTGTTTAAGAATAATCTTTCGTACAAAAAAAAGAAGAAGAAGAAGAAGAAAAACGTTGAACACAATATGAATGATTAAGTCACCATGTGTACTGTTATGTATAATATTGTTATTCCATTTGTTTCTCGTAAAAAAATATACGCTTAAGGGTAAGTATGATTTACGCTATGTCACCACTGCTATGTAATGGAGAAAGGAAAATCCGAGCTTTGATCTTTCATGTGAATATTGGATCGTTTGAAGGCCTTTCTCAGACAAAGAATATGACTTGATTGATCAAACAAGACGTTTTCTTACTTACCTGTTGTCCTTTTCAGGACTTTTTATAATACCCGTATATTGGAATCATTGGTTAAGTACCCGAAATATTCATGTCTGGTGCATGCTGCAAATTAATCTGTTCATATATAATACTGTTGAATTTGAAAACGTTTAACATTTGAAGCACTTGGTGAGTGCCACTGCAGGTGGACCAAGAGTCCCCGAGGGCACATGCAGCCAAGTTCGATCAACTTTGTTTGATTGTTTCTTCAACGGATTCGAAAATTTGTTATCATATGTTTCTTGAAAGCATATCCCGCCCATCGGTACAGTGGTGATCGTAGTAGTTTACACACTGTTTTTCGGAAACTTCGGGCACACCTCGGAAACTTCGTTAGGAAAAACTGGTAATTCGGAAACTTCGGGCAAAATTCCGCCCTAAATTTACCGATGTTACCTAAAATTCCTAACTTTCCGAATCTCACCGGAATAACCTAAATAATTGTATTTACCCGAAATCCAAAACGAGGCTGTGTGAATATTTATTATTATTGTTTATTTCTTTTAATAAATATATTATTTCGAAATTGTTTTTCATTTGAAGGCATCAAATGTACAACCGATTCTATCTGATTGTCTAACGAGCATCATTTGCACCATAAAGTGACGATAAAATTCATTTTCGTTTTCTATCATTGCAAACCACGGATCTGTAATTTTTTTACGATAAGTCGAGGTTAATTTCCTCAAATATTAGAAAATAAGATATATTCTAGGATAATTTTGATATAAAATTAGACAAGTGATCCCTCTCCTTTGCCTTTAGACGGCGTGGTCTGGGTCACCCCCCTTCCCCAATCAAACACAGACATACATGTACATTTTTTAACTCACTACCGAGAAATTACATATTGCATAATTATGATAATAAAACAGCTTTATCTCTCTCTCTTTTTAATTTTATTTTTTCCCTTTTTTTTAAATGTATAGCTTTGCATTTTGTCGGATTCGGAATGTTCTAGGTCTACTTTCGGTTTCAAAACATTACTACGATCGAATTTTGTAGCAGTAAAACTTGATGTTTAATATTTCTCCCTTGATGAAATGCACGAAACAGTCAGGAATTTGATGAAGAATGATCATAGCCGTGTTACACATTGAAGAACAGACTGGTAAAATGGCTGTACTGACAGCAAGGTATCCAAGAATCTGCAAGATGTGCATGGTTGAATTGTTGCATGCATGTACATGTACTGATGAATGGTACCAAGGATGTATATAGTACGTATCAAAAACATGGTCCAAACATAATGAAGGAATCGCAAACTACTGTCAGAACCACTGCATTCAATCCAATAATCAACGATTGACGTACGGATTGCACTGGCCCAGTATTCTGGAAATTTAACGGTAGGTTAGTACACGTAGTACATGTAAAATGATCTGATGATGTATAATATCTATTTCGTTTTGTGATTCGGACTCGGACCGTTTTATTATGCTGCTGTTGACTGATAATCCTTACTCAGGTAGGGACAATCAGTCAACGGCAGTGTAATATAACGGTTATTGTGCTACCGTTGACCGATAGTCCTTACTCGAGTAAGTCAACAGCAGTATAATATTTGACTGATAGATCGATCCTTACTCGGGTTAGGACTATCAGTAAATAGCAGCATATTAGAACGGTTTGTGCCTCAATAACAAAATTAAGAGATTGTGATTTAAATCACTGTCCACCAGTCTTTATAATTACAAAAACAATTCAACCACTGGCCCGAAGACAAGCTAGACATTGAAATTGCCCCCATCTAAAACGCAGTCTTCACGAAAACTCACTAGCCCGACGCCCGTGGCTAGTAGATTTCGGCTCGGGCTAGTAAAATTTTGATCGACAGTAGCCCAACTGGCTAGTGAAATTCGGAGTGAAATGTATATCATCACGATATGGCTTGTACCAATAGTCTTGATCGATCGTGCGCTTTCGGTAATCCTCACTTTAATATGACGACTTTGAAACTTTAAATGGACACGGATAACTGAACGCGAAGTATGAATGCGTTTGAGTTACAGTTACTGAAGCAAGTGCAAGCTAAGAAGCGTAAAACAGACATCGAGGGCTCAGGGAACCAAATCAATAAGCACAAGAAGTATGAATTAAAACGCTCTCGTAATTTTGTAGACAGATGGTGCGAGGACGTCCATGGCTTATAAACGAAAATGACAAAATGTTTTGCACTTGGTGCCGTGATAACAAAGTCGACTCAAATTTTGTAACGGGAACGGGAAATTTTAAATTAGAAACAGTGAAGCAGCGTGAAGCCACAAAGTGGCATATGTATTATGCAGCAAAGTATGCAAAAGTCAGAATGGCATAATAATCAATTGATAGAAAGATTTTCAAATGAAGTGGAATATGAAATTGAGAGAGAATTTGATTAAATATACGTATCACATTAATGTAATCAATTTTTGTTCGTTTTGTTTTGGGCTAGTAAAAATTAGTTCGGGCTAGTAAAATGGTCAAGTCCACTAGCCCTACTGGCTAGTGGATTAAAACAGTTTTCGTGAAGACTGAAAACGTATTTGGCTTGATTGCAAAGCAATTCCAGTCTATAAATTGACCATGTCCGCCTGTCTGTCTATCCGTCTGTCTGTCATCCATTGTCAACATTTCGGTTAAAGTTTCTGGTTAAAGCAAAATCTAAGAAACTTTACCTTGAACTTTGACGTAGTTAAAAAGATTTTGGTTGAAGTTTCTAGTTAAAGCAAAATCTAAGGATATTTATGCAGTAGAAACTTTATGTTATACATGTAGGTTGTAGGGCTGAGCGGTTTTATCGTGGTACCGGTATATTGCGATACCAGGCTTCGGTTTTCAAAAATTGGTTTTTGACGGTATTTTTATATTCATATTTTCATGTTGTTTCTTTGAAAATAATTAGCGAACGCGAATTACTACTCAAAATACATCAATAGCTAGGGTCATTTAAATTGTACAATTTTCTGACTAGCCATTTTTAAACAAGACGAAGTGTCCGTACTATGCTACACAGCCTGACACTTGTTTGGCCTTACGTCAACACACTGCACAGGTCAAAGACAAAAGTAAATAATCATTTATTTTGTTATACAAATTTTCAAGAAAAACTTGAACGTATTAGCTCGATTCTTAGCAAGTATCTAGTTCATGATTGGCAGATTGTTAAAAGTACAACGTTGTTGTGTTTGAAATTCACGGATGTGAGCCTTTCCTCTCATTTAATCAATTAGAGTAGTAAGTTTTTGAGTGACTTTTTGCACTGTCTGTATGTCCACGAGTGTCTGCCATTGTCCTAGCAGGCAGAATTATCACATTCTTGCGACACACAGCAAGTTTGTGTTAACGCGCATTACATGTACGATAATAAATGCACTTGCTGTGTGTTGCATACCCGTAACAAGACACAAATTATGACACTTATTATCTATATGGAAACATTTTCAGATTTTTTAAGTAAAATTTTGAAAGCAAAATTGAAGTAGGAAAATGAAGTAGGAAAATGAAAAAGAGAAGGAATATCAATGTTATAAAATATTGCAATATATCGCAATATTTTCCTAAATATTGCAATATATCGCAATATAAATTTGACCTGCGACACTCAGCCCTAGTAGGTTGCCTTTGACAAGACCTTTCAATTTATCTCGTAATATTTGACCTAGTGACCTTGACCTAGTTAATGATTTTGCTTAAGTTTCTGATTGAACCAAAATCTCAGAAGCTATATACATAGTAGAAACATAATATTATACTTATTGGTTGCCTCTGACAAATCCTTTCAATTTATGCAGTAACATTTGACCTGACCTTGACCCAGTTAGTGACAAAAACTTACTTTGCAATCCAGCCACACTGTCTTTAGCAGTGTTTTATTTGTTTATAAATATAATTGCATTATTACATTCCTATACCATATAACCATATAATTTACGACTATTAAAGTGAGAACTATACAAGGATATCTATATGGTAATGATAGGAATTTACCTTTATGATTTATTGTTAGATGATGTGATTTAGATGTTTGTTATCATCACATTTTGTTTCTATTTCATTTAAAAGTTGAACTTGTTTTATTTCAGGATAATGAGAGTCAACACATACAACATGGTCAAACAGAAGTGAGTGATCATCGATTGGTGTGGCATATAGCTTCCTTCCTTCATAATTTGTGTATCTTGGAACCAGAATCAAGACAAGATGAAGAAAAATTAACATATTTATATGGCATGTAATACATGAATATGGAATGGCAAAAACATGTGGTTTCTGTTTACTCAGATTGAGAAATTTAATGTCGCCATATAAAAATCACTTTGTTAGGCTGTTTGTTCATCTGTCTCTGACTGTGTGTCTGTTTGTCAGTCTGTCACATATTTGTCTGTAACTTACTTGATATACATCAAACATTTTTTTTAAACTTGCAGAGATAGTAAAGCATGATGAGACTCAGCAGGTCAAGGTCACTTTCAAGGTCAAAGATCATTACGAAGCATTTTTAGTTAAAAAATTTTAAAATTTCATTTATTTTTCATCAAAAGGTTTTGAAACATCGTATAATTCAAGAAATCGGCATGTGATATATTAGGGCAGGAACAATACTGCACCCAGCCGATCCGATACGTATCATGATACCTGATATCAGATATGATATGTATCGCAATACTAAGTAAATTGATAAAACCTTCTCAAAATCCTATTTGATACTACATTTTTTGTGTATTTATATTCATCATATATAAGTAGCTTTTTTTCATTCAACAGGTTATATGTATTCAGTACTAGCTTTCTGACCAGAATTTTCCTGATTCCTATTACTTTACAAACCAGGAAACCAAATGTTTACCTCACCAATCTTGTGCTGTACTTGGCATTTCTAACTTAATCCACTTCCCCGTAGCCATATTTCACTTTCTCCGAATGTTACATGTACTTTCATTTTCTCTGAAAGTAATTTTTGTTTTTGGCGTGGGGGACAAAAATCCAGAAAATTCAATAAATATTTTTTTTGTAAATTTTAACTTTGGTGTGTTTGGATATATCGATACTTGGATCTCGAAAAAAAAAAATATTGTGATGCATTGATGAATCAGAGTATTGTATCATCCCTATGATATTTGTCACAGGTTTTTAGATCATGTGTCACATAGTAATGAACTTAAGTGAAAAGGGAGGGGGATGTTCATTGAAGATACATGATCATATATGTATGGCTACATTATCTATAGCTAATTGATATGCATCAGAATGAAGTATGTTTAGAGGCTATAGTCTAGCTCAAGGTCATTTTCAAGGTCAAGGCAATGATTTAGGGTCAAACATGTGACAGGTGACATACCTGTTCTTGAACCGTGTTATTTTTGTACTCAAATGTAGACAGTAATTTACCATCTACTGCCATTCACACTGGCTGTCTTTTGACAGTTACAGTTGTAAGTTTATTATTGTCAGATTGATAGTATTCTACATGTTCTTCATCAGTTGCAAGAAAGGAAATAAATTGTAAACTAACTGGGTTTTGGTATCTAATTTTAATTTTTTTAGCTATACCTTGTTGACCTAGAAGGTGTTGAATATTGACCCACATTATACTTGAGCTAAATAAGCTATAATAATTACAATTACAATGAAATTGAAAGGGTTAAAAGTCTTTGCAAAAATGTATATACACAAACATGTCAGCACAAAATGCAAAAAAATTACCAACTTAGCACTTACAGAAGTTGGATCAGCCAAAGGTCTATAGATCATGTATATATACAGTCATGTAAATTTATATTGATGATGTAATTAGAATCATTAGATCACTTATTTGAATATCAGTTTATACATGATCATGCTCATCAGTTCATTATGTTACACTTCCTTTTGATTTCTACTTTACACTGCAAAGCAAATACAACATGCATATATGCCGAAAACTTCATTCAATGTCTGTTATTCAGTATATGTCAAGGTTAACTTCAAAATCAAAGTTGCATATTGAGGGTCAATCTGCAACGAGCAACTTGCCCTTTCCTTGAACAAATCAGTGTCCGGTCCTCCTGGTTATCAATTTTATTGTGTTGTTTGCAGAATTGTTACGTATACGTAGCACTCGAGGGTTTTTTAATGACCTGAATCTAGATCAGAGGTCAAGGTAACAATAGACTTTCTTGGCAAAACTTTGTGACAAATTTTTTCCCCTCTACATGGTTTTCAAAAACATTTAACATAATTATCTCTTAGGACCCAAGGGTGTATTATGCTCTTAAATGAAGGTAAGAGGTCAAGGTCATAATATACTTTTTTTATGAAACTGTGTAGAAAATTCAGTATGAATACTTTGAATGAATAGTTGGGTATAATTTATTCCTTTAAGACAGATCTTGCATAGGAGTATTTACCTCAAGATTGCAGACAATCACAGGTTTTCGGACAGAGTCCGGCAACATATTTGTATCTCGGGACTTGTAAAAAAAAATATAAATAGTGTGTGACGGTAATGTTATCGTGCTTGGTTAGCCCAGTTGCTAAGAGCGTCTGCCTCCATAGCAGAAGGTCTCGGGTTTGATTCCCGGACCGGCCACATGCACATGCAAAAAGCTGTCATAAGATTGAGAACACCTTAGAAAGAATTTGTTAGATATAGAGTTGTACATGTAATGGTAGGTAGACAAGAATTTTAACAGATTGGTCTAACAAATTATAAAATTTTGAGAAGGACAAAGGAACCCCAAATGATTTTTATGAGGGGAGGGGTAGGAAGACTGCACCCTCCCCAAGAAAAATGTCCAGAAAGTTTGCACCTCCCCAAAAAGAATCTAGCCCTAAGGGTCTGCTGAATTGTCTTTGGTCATGCATCCGCTACAATACAGGAAAAAATCGGGCCCTGATCGAGGGTCTCCATAAAAAAACAACAACAAAACCCTCGACGCCTCTCCATTGTACAAAATGCTGTTATTTTTAAAAGCCACGACAGGGACGTATTATATAGGACAGCTGAAATTCTAGAAAATCAAAAAAAAAAAAAAAAAAAAAAAAACACTCACACACACACAATGCGGAATTATTAAAATAAAACGCACATAGAACTTGCCTGAAATTGCAAACAAGTTCGATCATTAGCTCGGTTTATAGTCGGTACACAGTGTAAAATCGGCTTTTTTTATGTAGGAATATTATATATTACTTATTGTCTTTTGAAATAACATTACTTTTCTCAATTTGAAATTAAAAAATCTCTAAGAATTTTTGAAAATGCCGAAGTGTTTCTACTGCGAAAAGTACAACTTCGTCGATCAGAGGAAATTCGAATTGTTTTATATTCAACGATCTTTTCTTAGATGAGATATTTTCTTTAGTTTAACGATCTTTTCTTATAATACTTTTCTAATATCGAATCTTTTCTTTCTTTCTTTTTTCATTTATTGTACACAGGTGGCCGAAGCAAGGTTTTTTTAATGACGTGTCCCTCTTTCCATTTAATCAGCTACGTAACGCACAGCGATTTTCCGCAGATTCCATATATCTTTCATATAGAATCTGTGGAAAATCGTTGTACATAGCTGATTAAATGTAGCGAGGGAAGGGGGGGGGGGGGTGGATTTTGATGGCAGAATGATTTCATGAAAATAAAAAAAAAATCTGGCTACGGCCCCCTGTGACTTATTCAATACCAAATTTGACCGATGTATGTGCGAATTAATCTAGACAATCAGGGGAGGGGAAGGGTTCTAACAGCATGAGCGTATTTATTTAAAAAAAAAAGGTCCCTAGTATTGCAAATTGCCAATAAAATGGTATATGACTATGTTTGGAAATATTCAAGGGATATAACCCCCCCCCCTTCTCAATTACACCCCAGCCCGAACACATGTTGCATTCCTTTTGTTTACATAATGGAAATTTCGTTTTGTTGAAATCAATCTTAAAACTACCATTACCCCGAAAAACCCGAAATATAACGCTTTTTCCTAAAAAACCTAACTAAAATACCTAACTTTCACGGTTTACCCTAAATTTCCTACCGAATTTTAATAATTCGGAAACTTCGGTCAAAGCGGTAATTTTCGTAAAGTTAGGATTCGGAAACTTAGGTAGGATTTTTCCGAAATTCGGAAACTTAGGTTAAGCCTCGGAAACTTCGGTAAAAGTGTGTAATCTCCCGCGATCACCACTGTACATTGCTGGACATGATAACTTTCAAATGCTTTGGCTAAAGTACGTTATTTAGATTCAGGATCACTGACTTGGGTTCAAAAGTACCCGAAACGTGCATGTTTGGTCCATGCTGCAAATTAATCTGTTCAGAAATTATGCTATCAAATTTGAAGACGTTTTCATTTGTCCGTTTGTCTGCACTAGATTTTCATCGCAACCTATCACAAACTTCCAATGGATTTCAATGAATTTTTATACAAATAGAGATCATAATTTGTAGTTTTGCACGAATAAATAAGATTGCGAAAACAACATTTCGTGAGTCATGGCCCTTGGACTCATTTGAAATGTCGAACCTTGCCATCGCAATCCTACTAAAGCAGCTTATGGGTTGCGATGCATCATCCTAAAGTTGGAGATCAAATGTGGATTTCACAGACGGACATTTGGCTTGGTACTTGACTAATATACAGCCTAGCACCAGTGTATTCTTCAAAATAAAATCAACTACATGTAACTATTACAACAGGTTGTCCAAACCACATTATGGAGAACAAGGCTCCGACTACCTGTCCTCTCTGAATATCTGTCGCACTCCTCGGGTGATAAGATGCATCAGCTCTTTACAGCAGCAAGACTACGGACTGTATTTCGTATGATCTCTATTTTTATATGCATATTCATCTGTGTGTTTCTCGGGCCCCTGGGTCATGCTGTCTATTAATGTGACCATCTTACTATGAGCAGGTTATTTTGCATCACTAACCGGAAAAGAAGGAGCATTGTGCGCACGTAATCCGAATAAACGCAACATCATCGATCGACATTGCAGATGGCCGTTTCAAGTCGGCAACGATTTATGTGTGCGCACAACCTTTCAACTTCTCCGATTGTCAAAAGGTCTCAAAGAACGAAAGATGGAAGTAAAGTTCCTGGGCACCTGATCTCAGTCCTTCGCAGGGAGTTCATTTCTCATCATGTGATATATTTTTTTCATATTTCTGTTCCTTTGCCCTTGGGTCTTGTTTTATCCTGATTTTGTATGTCCTTGGTTTGATTTTCATAACATAACTGTCAAATGACCGGACAAACAAGACAGCAAAACGTAGGGACCCAAGTAACACAAAGAGAAATATGTAAATGGATATAAAAAAGGAGGCGCACGTAATACATTCAGTTCTCTATCACCCAAAGAGTTCGACTGACATTCAGAGAGGACAGTTGGTTGGGACATGTCTTCTCACAAGGGTTTTGGACAGGGCCTGTCACGGATTCCCGTCGTCACAGTCAATCAGTGTGCACGTCTTACGAATTCGATGCTACAAAACTAATATGATCATTTACAAGCCATAATTTGATCATGTACAAGCCGACTGTCCCTTTTTTGACAATAGGATCATATCATTGGGATTTAAAGCGACTTGATGATTCTGACGCATGTTCTATGGTTATGGTGTCTACCTCATTATGTCATCATAAAATGCAATTTGAGTAATACCCAAAGTGATATACAGTGGACTCCACTTTATTTGAAATCGCTTTATTTGAAAAAGCGCTTAATTTGAAAGCATTTACAAATCCCCTGTCTCCTGTCAGTTCCCTTAATAATCTATATAGATATTTAATGCTGTATTTGAAATCGCTTAATTTGAAAAACCGCCTAATTTGACATCTTTCACACGTCCCTAGTAGCAATAATTACGTTGTTTTGACATCGGATTATTTGAAGAGGCCGGGAGCGCTTCTCAAGATCGATCGACCTAGCATGAACATGGATTAACAACAGATTATCACAGTATGTCATTAAACCTATGAGTAAGTTTAGTTATATTATCATGTATAAATAAGGAATTTCATCACCGTTACAATAAAGATGGCAAACATGGAACCGACGAAAAAATTTAAAAAAAAAAAAGAAAGAAAGAAAGCGTGCACAATTGACTTTAGAGGAAAAAATCCGTTTAATTGAGGAAGTAGTTAAGAAAACGAAATCGAAGTCTGAAATTGCGTGGGACTTTGATATAAATCCAAGCACTTTGACGGAAATTGTAAAGAAAAGAGAAACAATTCTTAGCGTTGCTACGTTAGGAACGTATTCTCCAACGAGAAAACGCTTCAGATTAGGATTGTACGATAATATTAAGGAAACACCTTTTTCGTGGTTTATAAGCACGAGGGATTCTTACATCTCAATCAGTGGTCCGATCCTATCAGTTAAAGCAGAACACTTTGCGAAAGGTTTAGGGTACAAGGATTTTAAGGCATCAAATGGATTTAATGAAAGATTAAAAAACAGAAAAGGAATTGTATATCACGCAGTGTTTGGAGAGAGCAATTCAGTAGACGTCATTGTGGTAAATGATTGGAAAGAGAAACTTTCTGAATTCACACGCGATTTTGACCCAAAAGACAGGTCTTTTTTACTGATGTGAGCCGGACAAAACATTACATTTGAAGGGCGAAAATGTAGTGGCGGGAAAAAAAGTAAGGAACGTATGAGTTTGTTACTCGGAGCGAATATGGATGGTTCAGAAAAACTCAAACCCTTGATGATCGGAATATTTGAAAATCCGAGGTGTTATTAGGGAATGAATAGTCTACCGTTTGATTACAAGGCCAACAAACGAGTGTGGATGACAGGCCAGCTTTATACCGCATGGGTTCGCGAATTGGACAGGAAGTTTGCAAGAGAAAAACGCAAAGTTCTGTTTTTTGTGGATAACAGCCCCGCTCACCCAGTTGTGAAAGACCTAAGGTCCATTACGGTAAAATTTTTCCCTTCAAATGCGACTTCGTATGTACAGCCGATGGACCAAGGCGTTATTCATTGTTGCAAGCTGTGCTAAAAGGAAGCATTTAATCGAACGAAACATCGCGGCAATGGACAAGAAACAGGAAGTTAACATCAACTTTTCCATAACAATGTCATGGTTACGACGAGCATGGGGAAAAGTTAAAAAAGAAACAATTGAGAAATCCGTAAAGCTGCATTGATCAATTCGGAAATGACAGACGATCATACAGAGACAGACGACGAAACGGATGCAGGCGACCTACTGGAGGACCTTCCTCTGTGCGAATAAAAAAAAAGTTTTAACGAAAAGTACCCTAGAGGAATACGTTAGGATTGACGAGGATGTCTGTTACAGGGAAGTGCTGTCCGAACAGGAAATTATCACGGACATTCTAGCCGAGAATGCAAAAGGAGAAGGGGTTACAATTGATAGCGATAAAGACAATGACCCTGTTAACACTATTGTAACCCCGTCCATAAATGAAGCTCAACAAAGCCTTGATATTTTGCTGAGGTACCTTCAGAGCACTGATAACGCGCCTGATAATTTGCTCAGTGCTATTTATGACTTTGAAAAATTTCTGGCCAACAAGAACAGGAAGCAGACACGTTTGACAGACTTTTTTAAAAGACATTAAAAACGTTTCAGAGTTAAATAAGACAACTTTGAGTGAAATAATGTGTATGCAAATGAGATAAAATACATAAATTTCAAACGAATTAAAGTCAATGTTAACCTTAATGTCAATGTTAACCATGTTAACCAATGTTAATGTCACTGACGAGGGTTAAGTATCCGAAACGTGCATGTCTGATCCATGCTGTAAATTTATCAGGTTTTAAATGATGCTATTGAATTTAAAGACGTTTAACATTGTAGACAATTAATTTTGCTTACTAAGCAAAGGTTGTGGTCCTACATTATAGTGGTACAAATATCGGATAATTTGAAACCCGCTTTATTTGAAAAGATTTCTTGTTCCCCCTGGATTTCAAATAATCCGGAGTCCATCGTATTTTGTTGCTTGTATAGATCCGAAATCCAAAGTATCTGGCTGCAATATTTTGTTTTAAAATTTCAAGATAGTCTACTTCAGGAAAGCGGAATCCTCGACCCAAATTTTATTTTGTAATTTGTAAATTGCTGCTGTGAAAGTCCAAAATATAAGTACATGCTCCACTCATGTATATTCCATAATGTATCTGCTTTAAAATGATGATAATGCATTTGAAGACTTTAAGCATTTGTACCACCTTGTGAGTGTAACTGCTGGTGGACCGAAAGTCCCCGAGAACACATGTAGTCAAGTTCGATCAATTTCGGTTGATCGTTTCTTCAAACGCAATTGAAAAATCCTGATTTCAAAAATTTCTCAAATTTATGTAACCTGGGTCCTGAAGCATTATATCCCAGTCACCTTGCTACAACTTTCGGTATATTTAGTACATGTACATAATTATTACAGATTTTGGCCACATTTTATTGTTTAGATTAAGGACCACTGACGAGGTTGAAATACCCGGAACGTGCATGTCTGGTCAATGCTGAAAATGTATCTGCTGTTAAATGATGCTTTTGTATTTGAATACGTTAAACATCTCTACCAAATACATGACATAGTGAGTGTCACTGCTGATGGACCGGGAGTCCCCGAGGGCACATGTAGCCAAGTTCGATCAATTTCGATTGATGCGTAATGATATGAAAAAGCGACTTAAAATTATCCATTGCATGTTAAAAAGGTAATAATTCTTTCCAGCTTTGTCGTCTGAACGTAGCTTTGTTTGGGACCTTAATCAATCTAACATTATACGATCTAACATCATCATCCCTGATTGTTTGAATTATCGATTTTGTACTGTATACAGGGATATGGTCAATATCCATATTTGTCATCATTACATCATATGGGGAACTCGTTATACACTATGATGTTCCACTCTCCAGAGTGGTGGATGATATTGCGTCATATACCATTTGAACCATCCAACCAAAGATTGTACTCTATGTCTTCAGAAATGGAAGTTACTGGATGATGTGACAGTTCTTCCGAATTGAAGCGGCGGATGTGCATGCAAGCAGGAGATGATTACTCTTCCTGGGCACCTGATCTTACTACCATATCGGGAGTTCGCTTCTTTTCATATGGTGGAGGTTTTTGTTTGTTTGCTTTGTTTCCTGTTTTATCCTTCGGTTTCTGACTTGTCTGAATTATCGATTTTGTGCTGTATACAGGGATATGGTCATTATCCATATTTGTCATTCTGTATTGTGTACTTGTCATTTCATCCAATGCCATTTTTCACTCCGCTACTAAATTGAGCCTATAGTTTCTAAAATATGTTACACCGAATTTGACAGGTTTCCATGGAGCTGTTGCGACGGGTGTTACATGCAATCAGGAGACGCTGACTCTCCCTGGGAACCTGGTCTCACTCCGGTATTTTGTTCATTCCGAGGTTCGCAACCGTTCCTGTGAAAAATCTTATGACTTTGCTTTGCCTTCTCCACTATGAGACTGAATAAGTGATGGGTACTTCTGTTATTTTTATTATAGGAGTAGTAAAATGGGAATCATCGTTTCGAAGAAGGTCGAGGGACGAAAAACAAGGGGAGAGAGTACAGTATCGCAGAGTTCTTGTCAAGAGGAGAACAGTACTGATGAAAAATCCTTAGATAATGTAAAGGAAGAACGAGGAACCAAGGATGTTACTTCTGGTCCAAGTCAAAGGGAAAGTAGAGAGGGCAAAATACAGCCTGTTAACAAATTTTTGCTTTCCAGTGAAATGATGGTGTTGTCAGGTACTATAAAGAAAATATTAGTTTGATTTTTTTAGATATGGTCATTAAAGCGTATTCATATTACGATATTTTTTGTGTTTTTTCCCAAAACAATTCATTGTTTAATTGTTTGATATCGTTACTAATTCTTAGGCATTCATTTATTTTCCATTGTCATTTTCAAGAAACGGAGATTCTAATTGGCTGAAAAATTTTGTTGATACATCGATCAACACAATTTTTCACGGATGTCTATTTATAGCACTAGTTTTAGAACCGGGGTTCCCTAAAACACGAATGGACTCGTTGCTGAAATTACAACTTGATGATATTTACTTATTATTTAAAGGGTATGATGTCTTTTCTACTTACCCAAAAATTAACAGTGCATGTAGAATTTGCTCAAACTGATCCTAATTCAAAAGACATAGAGAGACGATCGTTCTCTGTTTTACTAATGGCAGCTCTCATAACTTGTTTTGGCAGACGTATGACTGCGAAAGCCTCCGACTTACGAAATATAGTGCGGCTATTTATTGTTTTTAGATTCAAGAAAACAGTATGTTTTCCATAAATAGATGATAATAAAATGATAAGAAAAGACGCATTGATGTAGTTTTCTGTCCACTTTTTCGGGTGATACCTGCTTCGACAGAAAATATGAGATTCGTTTCTTAAAAATGAACCCTAAATAATTAGTATACATGGAAACATGTAATATTGTTAAATACAAAAAACCATTTCCTTTCAAAATAATTGTACAAATTAGATATAAATGTATTCAAAAAAATTGAGCTCATTTTTATTTAGATCCGTATGTTTATTTTTTAGAAAAATTCCTAATGGAACTCTCAGCAGAAATAGGAGCAGAATGGCAGTTGATCTTTTTTGACCTAGGACTTACTAATCCCGAGGTTGAACGAATAGATATGGACTATCAACGCTCTCAAACCAAGATCCTAAAGGCATTGTTACTATGGAGACACAAACAAAAAGAGAAAACAGCATCTGAACAAATGAGACTGTTGTTGCGTGGATTGAAGACTCAACGGAAGGACTTAGCTGAGAAATACGAAGCATATCTTGGTATTATTTTTTGTTACATTTAGTAATTACAAGAAAATACTTTGCCCAATGCTTGAATTAGGAACTCATTGACACTATATGGTTGCGTATATTTTGGGTAGTTTTATATATACTAGTCAAATTTTTCAACTTATACTTTCATCAGTTACTTGAATATCACGATTGATAGAAATCAATTATTTAATATCTACATTTATCAAAACAGCGATTTTTTTTCAAGTGTAAATGAAAAAGTGATCATCCTATGATATGTGTCTTCAAGGTCCATAGCATTTAAGCAAAGAACCGCTTCCAGTTTGTAAGAAAACTTTGTCTCTTATCTGAAAAGGGTTGCAATAGAAAAGTTCCTATGGTTATCGTGTGATTCGGTTTTGAATTTTGAAATATCGTTGGTTGATAATGTTCTTTCGTCGTGATATGCTTACAAATTTCCTGATGTGTTACGAATCGATAGCACTACCGGTATCATTGATATACCGCGTAAGGATTTTTGTGTTAAAACATTTCCTTTGAATGCGGTTGAATATTGTCTCCTCCGCTATGCCACTCTTCATGAAAAGTAAGCCTAATAAAAGATCTTGGGTCAATGGAAGCTCATTTTCCGCATCACTCACAAGAGTTTTGCGCACGCAGCCATTTAACGGGAAATTCTATTCGACTAAGTTTTATTTGCTTATTATCGCTTTTGAAACAAATATATTGCATTAAATTTTATTTTTTCTGACCAAACATGGTACAAACAATTCTTTAAGTGGTGTTTGATTGTAATTTATCAATAAAATACGCAAAATTCATGAAAAGTGTTCAAAATAAAAATGTCATCACGGTCTCTTTCCGTTGACATAAATTAAGTTTTTCTCGATTTTAAAGTAGAGTGAAATGTAGTATCTCAAATCCAATTATCATTAAAATAATTTGAATTCCACAATAAAGAATATCCATATCCGTAGAATCGTAAGTTAAAAAATTTTGACAAGTATATATTTAACAAATTAATATTCCTAAGTGCACAAACATACATTTTTGAGCGAATAGCTCTAAGTGATCACCTGAATTTTTTCACGCTAGAGGGCCCCAATTCCGTACATGTATAATTTAAAGCATGAACCAATCAAATAACAGGGTTTTCAGCATCGTGACGTATTAAATCTTCCAATCTTCTTCTGTCGGAGAAAGTGAAGGGTCAATGCTGCTTCTGTGTATAAACGATGTAACTCTGTTTACTTAAGAATCAAGCTGTTACATAGAAGCGCATATGTTTATGTAGTGAGCTTATAAGCACTGTAAACACGAAAAATGGAACAATGTACATGTGTGGATACTTGTTTATTTCATTGATGAGGGAGGGGCCAAAGTATTACAGGTCGTTGACGCGGAGGGTATAATTATGTATACGATGTACCTGATACTAATCAGAGATACGTTTCATAACTAATTATAAGTAGCTGTACTGATCCAATCCCCTGCCCTTTTATGTTGGACCGAAAATTGATCATCTGAACAGGCATATATACATACATAAGTTCCTGATGTGAAGTAAGAGAGAGAGTGAGAGAGAGGGGGATACAACTATATTCATCGTATACTAATTTTACGAGAGACGTCTTATTGTTGTTTACCGTTTTAGAAAATCCGACTTTAAAAAAAATTGAGAAAAATTATTTATCATTATTACGTACACCATATCATTTTCTAGAAACTTTGCCAAAAAAGCCGTGGAAAAAAAATATAAACAGATAATCAAAAACTTACCGACTCGCGCCGCTCGCCGCTTCGTAAAATAAAGCTGTTTTTACAGAATACTGAATTTAGACACTATTTATTTTTATTCGTTAAATTTTTCAGCTTGTTATATTTAGATATTTAGAATCATTTTCGTTGTATGCATCGTCCCGTCCCGTTTCCCCATTCTAAATTTCGATCTAAGTCTAAAAAAAATCGAGAAGATACGTACATTTTGTATTAGTTGTTTATATATAAAAACGATATTTCTCAAATAAATCCTTCCAACCAGCAAACTTTTAATTCGTACATTTGTAGATAATAAGTACGACTACCCCAAGTCATGCTTAGACTTGTAAAAGGCATTGATACATTCCAGACAACGAGAATACGTATTGAGTTTAAGATTGGAAATGAAGAAGAATGTACCAAGGACGTACAAACTTAATGAAAATATAGACCTTAAATGCATTTTATTTTTTTTCTCAGAAATTGAACGTAATACACTACCAGTACAAGACTCTCTCTCTCTCTCATACACACACACACACACCCTCACACACACACACACACACACACACCCTCACACACACACACACACACACACACACACACACACACACACACACACACACACACACACACATTTTCATTATATGTCATACCAGGTCTGTAAATATTTCTACATAGGACTCCATGAAAGCCTCTAGCTGGGTAAACTCCTTTCATTAATTGACCGATACATTTCTGTATGAAATGAAAAACTCTGATATCACGAAGATACCAGAAACCGGAAGCTTTTTAAAATGAAATGCAAATTATTTTTTCATTCGATCTTTTAACAAATTCAATGAATATTTTTTTTTCATTTGATCTTTATAGAATTCAAGGATTATTAATGGAAGATATTTGCTTGAGATTGTCTCAGATTGCTCGACAACCAACTCCCCTCTTCCACTACACTTACATTCCCTACCCCCTTAGTCAACCCTCTTGGTCAGCCACTAGTATTGGTCGTTTTTAAATATGATAATTCGAGGACGGTCACCTTTTAATTCTAATGACATAATTATGGATTAGCATTTCAGTATTATTCTATACTTGTTGCAAGTTGCATAAACTTGTCTACGAAGGAAAGTTTGATGACATACAGCATAAATGATACAATGTCATATTCTGATATTTAGCTATTCGCTCTCAGTACATTCAGTGCTTTGATTTTCTTAGTATATGATTTAATATTTCGAAAGCCTTTGATGACTTGGTTTGTCCATTGACTGATTGACCTGTATATTGTTCTCGTTAATTGAAGGAGCTGTAACATTAAGGTTTCCCTTTTGATACGCATTTTGAAATTTCGACTTTTCCAGGGCAGATTTTATCCCTTACTCTAACAGCAGGAGATGCTGACTCGTCCCAGACACCTGGTCTCACTTTTATTTTGGAGTTCGCTTCCTTTCATGTGGTGGAAGTTTTTGTTTGTTTGCTTTAGTTCCTGGTTTTGTATGCCTTCGGTTTGTGATTACCTGAATTATCGATTTTGTATTGTGTATCGGGATTTGGGCATTCTCCATATTTGTCATTTGCTTTTACATAGTGAAAATCATGAACATCTTAGAAATACAATTTTCATGTTTTCCTAGAAGTATTTGATGCTTACAGAGAAAGATTCTAATTATATTTTTCTTAGATCTATTCAAATTTGTTTCTTTCATAATACCACTGTCCAAGGAATATTTCTTTGATTTAAATTTCTTCATATAAAATTTACAGAACCATCAGCGCTAACAGGAATAGTTGTGAGAGAGCCTACAGGTATTTTTTTTTACTTTGATTAAATGATGTATAAGAATGTATAGAAGAGATATTCAACAGGACTCCTTGGTATCACAAATAAGGAAACCGAAACACACGCACAACTCGAAACACAAAAGGGACAAATGCTATTACACACCACAGACGTCATCAACACAAAGGACTATACATTGAAACCAATACACAACTGGCGATGACCAAGGACGGCCATTTGTCACGTTAAGAGCAAAGGGTGTGGTTATCCGGATAACGTTCGCACAATTCTCCCATTTTTCCACTGAAACATTGGTCTAAAAGCACGTATAATTCTTTTTGATGACAGTTTAATCGTGTTAAAATGACGAAACAGACAAGACAGTAAATCCGAGGAGCATAACTATAGTGCTGGCGTCAAACTGTCCTGATTTTAACAGCCGATTGTCACACGAGGAAGTATTCAGATATTCGGGGTGGTCGTAATATCATCGGGTTTTTTGTAAAGCAATCTTGAGCCATCGTTTGACCTCCGGCTTTATTTGTTAATCGTTGGGACGTTGTCAAAATCTTTGACATGCCAAAAAATCCTCTGTTGCATCCCCGAGGGACCATCTTCGAGAGAGGTTCGTGGAATCATCATGCCATTCGTAAGTCCATCGTATTCGTAACATCTTCAATTCTCCTTCGTATTACCATCTTCACTATCGGATAAATGTAGTCATACGAAGATATTACGAACGTGTCACGAACCTCCCGATAGAATATGAAAAGCAATACAATTTCGTTACAACCTCATTATTCCGTCTTAATGTCATCGTACTTAAGAACGATGGCATTAAGATGGGATCCCGATACAGACAATGATAGACACAAATATAAGATAAAAAAAATTAAATGCATAATATTCAAAGCCATTTTGAAAATGATTTTCAACGTTAATCCGAATTTATCCAAATAAAGAAGTTTATTGCTTTTCCAATTTTGCCACAATGAATTATGCATTACAAATAAATTTCGATGATGTTACAAGAAAAAGGAGAGAGAGGAATTGCTTCTTTTGATGCATCTAAGAGGACTAGGAAATATTAGAGACTAAGTATCTTCTACTACAAGTGATATATACTCGTGATTATTATATAAATATGTGTATATCCATTTTTATCTTTCTTACATTGAATCATTATGTCTTTCCATCAATGATGTCAAAGAATAATGATAGTTTAAGGCGATCTGCGATGGATAATTATTAAATGTCACCTGCTACTCAGAGGTTTCCATACGATAAATTGACTTTTGGTATCTTTGCTATCACAGTACGTCAGTGATACAGGTCAAGTTCAAACTTTATTTTAACCTTTCTTTTAAGTTCACCTCGACAACGTAGACGACGTAGAGGGATGAGGGCTTATGCTAACGCCCCGTCATCGGCGTCCTATTGAGTCTTTGTGGAATACATAGTTTTCCCCTTACAGACGGTATCTGACGTAAAAACATTGTAACGTAATGAAAATGGTACATGTATGATAATGTCGATTTTATACCGTCATTCCCAAGACTCTTAGGATTGTTTTAATAGAATTTTATGACGTCATAGTGATTCTACGTCAGATACCGTCTCAAATGAGAGTAACGCAGGTTTTCGAAAATAGCGAATAGGTTAAGCAAAATGGGAAAGGTCCTTTCCCGCCTTATTATAAGTCCTACATCAACCAAAATTGCATGGATGATGCATCTGAGGATACTTACTACAATGCATGGTACGGAGACTGCATCTGACTCATATTTCACGCTTGAGTGAGCAGGTCAGGTAAAATGGGACAGGTCCATTCCTGCTTACTGTAGTTCCTACAACAACCAAACTTGCATTGGTGATGCATCTGAGGATGCTTACCACAGTGCACGGTACGGAGGCGGCATTATCTTTGAGGGTCCCGGAGCAGGTAAGGTGAAATGGGACAGGTCCATTCCCGCCTTACTACACCAACAGTTCTACATCAACAATTCTTGCATGGATGATGCATCTTTGGCTGCTTTATATTGCATGGTACGGAGGCTGAATCTTACCCACATTTCATGCTTGAGTGAGCAAGTTAGATTAAATGGGACAGGTCCATTCCTACCTTCCTATACGTCTAAGGTCATCCAAAGTTGTGTGATTAATGCATCTGCGAATGCTTACTGCAGTGCATGGTACAGATGTTGCATCTGACCCATATTTCACCCTTGAATGACCAGGTTAAGTAAAATGGGACGGGTCCATTTCCGACCTACTTTAAGTCCTAGATCAATAATAATAAAAAAAAGTGTGTTGGTAATGCATATGAGAATGCTTAGTGCAATGTGCTGTACAGGTGCTGCGTCTGACCTATATTTCACGCTTGATTGACCAAGCATGGTAAAATTAGAATCTTCATCTCGATCCTTCTTTCAATTGATTTTTTATCAACAAAACCTAAATTGATGACGCATTTGGAAGTGTAATATAGGTACAGATGCTGGTCATGTGACAATGTTTCCGTGAAGTAACGAACAGAGTTGTCATGAAAAGGGTATAGATTTCACTAGTAAGGGTCTAAGAAAAAGTGAGCGAAAGTATTCAGCCCATAAACTGGAATTTCTTTGTCTTAAATGGGCTTTTTCCGAAAATTGCCACGACTATTTGTGTGGTAACAATTTTAAAGTAATGATTGACAATAACCCCTTTACATACTAACTGATGATTGCCAAATTGGAAGCTACAGGTCATAGATGACTTGCTTCTCTTATCAATTATGATCCTAAAATCAAGTACAGGCGTGGGAAATCTAACAATTACGCCGGTTTTCTGTCTAGGCGGCCATATGAGGACAATCAGGTTTTTCCTGAAGTAGTTAGATCTATTTGTCAATCTGCATTTGTAGATAAAGGTCACTGTCCATACGTAGAAACTCTCAAAAATAGATCCCCGTTAGTCTATAAGTTTTGTCATAAATTATCATGAAATTTCTCCACTGAGTCGTAACTGAATTTTGTACGTTGAAATGTACATGTTTACCTTAGTACGATATGATATCACTACACTCTTTTCTTTTATGTCGTAACAATAAAGGACGAGGGGATCCAAATCAGGCTATTCCATGTCTAGATCAATCCGCCAATCCAATCCGTGACCAATCCAATCCGCCAAGCCAATCCGTGACCCGATGTTTGAAGTGTTTTAATTCCATTTCGTTCTCTAACTTGACTTTGTTGTAGTGTCTTCCATGCAGGATCTCTACTCACCCTTCTTTGATCATCTCACTATGGCATTTTTTAGATCAATCCGCCAAGGTCACAGCTAAAGCTCTGTTTGAAAATACCATAGTACATTATTGCTTGCCATTCGCGACACATGCATGTATTTTGCGTTAATCTTCTGCAAGATCGTCCATTAGTAAAAAGACTTTGTAGGTTTTCGCGGTTAACGCGAAAAACATGCATGTGCCGCGAATATCATGACGTTATAGTCTAAAGTTAACATTTGCAATGAACGCCACAGCAGTGAGAGTGAATTTAACTCAATCTTATTGTCAGGCGTCTTTCTGTTCATATGAAGGTAGAATTTGCACTTTTCTAATGTCAAAGCCTGAAACTTGTATTTTATATATTGTTTTTATTTTCGTGCATGAACATCGACGGCGGGTGCGGCTAGCCATCAGGGGATGCTTACTCCTCCCGGGCACTTGGTCCAACCTCTAGCTTGCTAGGGGTCCGTCGATGCTAAGTTTGGTGCTCTATTGTGAGTGCTGTTGAGATTATCGTCAGGATCCTCTTTAACTGATTTGTGTCACACTTATGCCCTTTGCCGTGTGGAGCTCGTAAAAAAGTTCCCCGCGAGGGGTTTGACAGTAAGTGTTTTGAGTATTTTCCCTGACATGGTCGCCATAGTACTTTCTATATAGATATATCCTCAGACAGTACAATGCATGTGTTTTATATATTGTTTTTATTTTCGTACATGGACATCGAAGGCGGGTGCGGCTAGCCATCAGGGGATGCTAACTCCTCCCAGGCACCTTGTCCCGCCTCTAGCTTGCTATGGGTCCGTCGATGCTCAGTTTGGTGCTCTATTGTGAGTGCTGTTGTGATTATCGTCAGGATCTTCTTTAACTCATTTGTACTAAATAACATAGCTCTTAGAGAGTGAACGAATACGATGAATGCGAGATATAGATGTAATATAGTTATTCACCGACTGACCAATGATCGGCCTATATCATTGCACATGCGTCCACAATTTCCATATATTCCGTCATACATCTGAATAGAAGCGCCTGTAGTTTTCACAATTTTACAACTATGACGTAGTTACACCGATAAAGTTCAATAGTTTTATTTATACAATTTATTATCTAATATGCCTTATCGATGAATTGAATTCATTTGATTTATCAATACATGTACCACTCCATACTAGACCTGACTACCAACTCATACATACCACTCCATACCAGACCTCACTACCAACCCATACATACCACTCCATTCCAGACCTGACAACCAACTCACACACACCACTTTATACCAGACCTGACTACCAACCCGTACATACCACTCGATACCAAACGTGACTACCAACCCATACATGGCACTCCATACCAGACCTTACTAACCAACTCAAACAAACCACTCCATACCAGGCCTTACCAACCAACTCATACAAACCACCCCATACTTAAACTGAATACCAACTGATAAATACCACTCCTTACCAGATCAGACTACTAACTCATACATACCATTCCTTACCAGACCTGACTACCAACTCACACAAACCACTCCATAACAGCATTTACTACCAACTCATACATACTACTCCATATCAAAACTGACTACCAACTCATACATATCACTCCTTACCAGACCCTACTACCATCTCATACAAACTACTCAAAACCAGGCCTTACTAGCAACTCATAGAGACCATTCCATACCAGACCTGACTACCAACTCACACATATCACTTTATACCAGACCTGACTACCAACTCATACAAACCACTCCATAACAGCATTTACTACCAACTCATACATACTACTCCATATCAAAACTGACTACCAACTCATACATATCACTCCTTACCAGACCCTACTACCATCTCATACAAACTACTCAAAACCAGGCCTTACTACCAACTCTTAGAGACTATTCCATACAAGACCTGACTACCAACTCACACACACCACTTTATACCAGACCTGAATACCAACTCATACAAACCACTCCTTACCAGACCTGACTACCAACTCATACAAACCACTCCATACCAGACCTGACTACCAACCCATACATAACACTCCATACCAGACCTGACTACCAACCCATACATGGCACTCCATACCAGACCTTACTAACCAACTCAAACAAACCATTCCATACCAGACCTGACTACCAACTCATACAAACCACTCCATACCAGACCTGACTACCAACTCATACAAACCACTCCTTACCAGACCTGACTACCAACTCATACAAACCACTCCATACCAGACCTGACTACCAACTACTGGGTGAAAAAACAAGTTTACGCAATGCGTAAACTATATGGAAACTTTGCGGAAACCTGAAGTTTCCATATAGTTTGCGCAAGGATTCCGTCGCTGAAACTCAAGTTTACGCTTTGCGTAACCCGACTACCCGCTCAAATTCCAAATGGTTTACACAAGCGTAATCTTGTAACTTCCAACAAGTTTCCGCAACTGAAACTTAAAGGCACCAACTTGCGTAATCAATTGAAACTTCAGGATTCCAGATAGTTTACGCATATTTTACTTTGCGTAAACTTGATTGCCATTTTATGATATAAAGGTTCTGCTTGCGTAAACCATATGGAAACATGTGTAAACTATTTGGAATCTGAATCAACACAAGTGTACGCATTGCGTAAACCATTTGGAATCTTTCAATATCAAGTTCAGGCTAGCGTAAACCATATAGAAACTGACGTTATAAAAGTTTTCAAATGTGTAATCTTGTTGAAACTAGCGTAAACCATTTGGAATCTGAAGAAACACTGGTTTATGCAGTGTGTAAACCATTTGGAATCTTACTATATCAAGTTCAGTCTTGCGTAAACCATTTGGAATCTTACTTGAGTCTTGCGTAAACCATTTGGAATCTTACAATATCAAGTTCAGACTTGCGTAAACCATTTGGAATCTTACAATATCAAGTACAGACTTGTGTAAACCATTTGGAATCTTACTTGAGTCTTGCGTAAACCATTTGGAATCTTACAATATTAAGTTCAGCCTTGCGTAAACCATTTGGAATCTTACAATATCAAGTTCAGCCTTGCGTAAACCATTTGGAATCTTACAATATCAAGTACAGACTTGTGTAAACCATTTGGAATCTTACTTGAGTCTTGCGTAAACCATTTGGAATCTTACAATATTAAGTTCAGCCTTGCGTAATGTTGTGGGTCATGTATTATTTTAGTTTTACTTTATGTGTAGGTACACATGTACTTAGTCATGTTATTTAATGATTTCATAATAATTCTTTCTAGATTTTACTATGTCATGTTTATTTCATTAGAGAATATTCCAGTATGTTCTTTGTTACATCATTATCATCACATGACTGTGATTTCTAGAATTTACTCTATTGTTAATCATGGGTAATGAGTCATTGTTCTAGAGGCTTCTGGTAAATTCATTTGTATTAAGTATATATACCTCTGAGGAACTGTGTTGAAGGGACATTCGTACACATTCGTAGACACGATTCATTCATCTATTCTGATATACTGGGACACTTTATTTGATGAGACTTTAATCCATTTAACAACGTTTGGACACCGATCTTTCGAGAACGTTTGTGATTACCGGAAACCAGTCATTCGATAGACTTTGTGGACCGTAACGGACACTTTGATCCGGACATTGTATTGTGAGTTGTAATCGTTTTATATATATATATTTTGTACATAATTAAACTTGTAAATTTATATTCTGTCTTTGTCTGATTTTTGCTGGCGTTTTGGGGTATTCTGACCCATAACAGAATTGGGGGCTCGTCCGGGATAGTAATCTCTGCATATTTGCACTTTACGTAAAGTTCGTTTTTGAAAAAAAAAAAAAAGAAAATATTTTTCTCAATAATTTTTTTTGCCAGCAGAAATCAATCATGGTATTTTCGGTCACTGAATTTTTGAAATCGCCGACTGTAGATGAGTTCGAATCATTGAAAAAAGATGATTTGATTGGTTTAGGTCTTCACTTGAAGTTAGATGTAAAATCTTCTATGAGAAAACAAGAAATTAGAAATATTGTGGCTAAAGAGCTTTTAGCTGAGGAAATCTTTTCGTCATACGATTTTCCTGTTGAACCTGTTTCAAGCGAGACCAAAATGTCAGAATATGAGTTTGAATTAGAGAAAATGAAAATTCAATTACAATTTGAAAAAGAAGAAAAAGAAAGAGAGAAACAGGAACGTATGCACGAGAAAGAACTCCAGTTTGAGTTAGAAAAGTTAAAGTTAGGGAAAAGCACTAAGGAAAATCCTGTTCCTTCGCCTGTCAAGTTTGAATTCGACGCCGCCAAAAACATCCGATTAGTACCAAAATTTCAAGAAAAGTCCGTGGACAAATATTTTCCACATTTTGAGAAAATCGCGGCCAATCTGAAGTGGCCACGCGATTTTTGGCCAACTTTATTACAAAGCGTACTTATTGGCAAAGCGGCTGAAGTGTACTCGGCGCTCAGTATTGCTGAGAGTTCAGACTATGACAAGGTCAAGGACACGATTTTGAGAGCATATCAGTTAGTACCTGAGGCGTACAGACAAAAGTTTAGAAAGTACAAAAAGTTTGAAAATCAAACATATGTTGAATTTGCTCGAGAAAAAGAAGATTTATTTGATCAGTGGTTTCGATCTAAGAAAATTCCCAATTCATTTGACAATTTGCGTCAGATCATTCTGATAGAAGAGTTCAAAGAGTGTGTACATCAAGATTTAAGAACTCATTTGGAAGACAAAAATGTTAAAACTCTTGAAGAAGCCGCTGTTTTGTCTGATACGTATGCTCTCACTCATAAGAAAAATTTTGTGTCAAAAACTCAATCTAGCGATAGCGCAAAAACTTCAGATTTTCCAAAGAAAAATCTACAAGAGTCTCAGTCGTCCATTAGTTCCCAGTCACCATCTCAAGGTGGTTCTACGTCCGGACCTAGGTCCGAGCGTTCTGAGGCATCCCCAGGGGTGGGGTCGCTTCCTACATGCAATTATTGTAAGAGAAAAGGTCATGTTATTGGTGAGTGTTTGAAGCTTAAGAAGAAAAAAGAACTTAAGTCACAGGCCTGTGCGTCTGTTAGAAATGATAGGAAAGCCTTAGATTCGATTTGTTCTGACACTCCTGAGATTCAGGGTTCTAAGTCCAGTTCTGATGATTTTGTGGAGGATCATTATAAGCCCTTTTTGTCACAGGGATTTGTTTCACTCAGTGATTCTAGCGAAGCTTTGCCTGTTCAGATTTTGAGAGATACTGGTGCTGCCCAGACTTTATTGTTAGAGGGTTCATTGCCTTTGTCTGAGCACACTTTTACTGGTAGGTCAGTTTTATTACAGGGTGTGGAGCTAGGCGTCATTGATGTTCCCCTTCATAAAATTTATTTGAAGTCAGACTTAATTACTGGACCTGTTATCGTAGGTGTTCGACCTACTCTTCCTGTTCAAGGCGTTTCCTTGTTGCTTGGCAACGATTTAGCTGGCGGCAAAGTTGTAGCCGATCCGATTGTTTGTGAGAAAATCACGTCCGATGTCGTGTCCGATGATGAAGACGACGACTTGTACCCAGCCTGCGCAGTTACCAGGGCGATGGCCAGGAACAGACTAAAAGAGGCTGAGAGTACTCCTGCACTTAACGAGGACCATCCCTCCGAAAATATAGACCTTTCTGACACATTCATGTCTACCATTGATGACAGCGTACCTGAGACGTCAGTACCACTTCATGTTGACAAGTCTCCGGCAGTACCTGGTGATGATTCCCATCCGCCATTAGACAGAGATACAGATGCCTTAAGCCGTGAGCAGCTCCTCTCCGAGCAAACTAAAGATGCGGAGATCATCCGACTAAGCAAGAGGGCCCTTCCCCGAGAAGAAGCGGACAAAGTCGGAGAGTGCTTCTACATACAAGATGGCATCCTTATGCGGAAATGGAGACCACCCGATGCACCCCCTAATAACGTGTGGCGGGTCGTTCACCAGATAGTGGTTCCAGTAGCGTATCGCGGGGACATCATGAGTTTAGCTCACGACACACCCATGGCAGGTCATTTAGGTGTCAATAAGACTTATAATAGGATTTTAAATCACTTTTACTGGCCTAAGTTGAGAAAAGATGTGTCTGAGTTTTGTAAGTCTTGTCATAATTGTCAGATGGTAGGTAAACCCAATCAAGTTATACCACCTGCTCCCCTCCAACCCATTCCAGCCTTTGAGGAACCTTTTAGTAGGGTGTTGGTTGATTGTGTAGGTCCTTTGCCTAGGACTAGGTCAGGGAATCAGTACTTACTGACAATTATGTGTACTTCGACTAGGTTTCCTGAAGCCATACCTCTTAGGAATATTAAGGCAAAGACCATAGTTAAGGCCCTTACAAAGTTTTTCAGTTTCGTAGGTGCTCCCAAGGCTATTCAGTCAGATCAGGGTTCGAATTTTATGTCAGGATTGTTTCAGCAGGTTATGCATGAGCTAGGTATCAGGCAGTATAAATCTTCTGCGTACCATCCTGAGTCCCAGGGGGCACTTGAACGCTTTCATCAAACCCTTAAAACTATGATGAAAACATATTGTCACCAGTATGGAAAAGACTGGGATGAAGGGGTTCACCTCGTGTTGTTTGCGGCACGAGAAGCGGTTCAGGAGTCCCTGGGGTTCAGTCCCTTTGAGCTAGTTTTTGGGCATACGGTCAGGGGGCCATTGAAGTTATTGAAGGAAAAATGGTTGACTGAGACTAGCGATTTGAATCTCTTAGACTACGTGTCTAATTTCAAAGAGAAATTATATAATGCTTGCAAATTGGCTCAAGAAAATCTCAAAACTTCACAAATGAAAATGAAAACATGGTATGACAAAGATGCTAGAAACAGAGTTTTTAAACCAGGCGATAAAGTTCTTGTATTCTTGCCTATCCCTGGTCATCCTTTGCAAGCTAGATATTTCGGTCCTTATGAGATTGAGAGTAAAATTAGTGATGTTAACTATGTGGTTAAGACACCAGGTCGGCGAAAAGAAAAAAGAGTGTGTCATGTTAACATGTTGAAAGAGTATTTTGATAGAAGTGACCGAAATTTTGTAAAACCAGTTTCCACTTTGGCCAATGTAAATACATTAGAAAATTGTGTTGAACCTGAATGTAATGAAGAGACTGTCGAAAAAGACTTCGCTCAAAGTGTCCGTTTGAAGAATTCTGAAATTCTGACAAATCCGGAAGTGAAACTCGGACATTTGACCGTGCATCAAAAAGAGGAAATGCACCAATTAATGCGGGAATATACGACCATCTTTCCGGACGTTCCAAAAAAGACGAATGCGTCTCATCATGACGTCATTGTGGGTGATGCGCCACCTATCAAACAGCATCCCTATCGGTTAAACCCGATAAAACTTCAATACATGCGGAAAGAAATTCAATATATGCTTGAAAATGACATTATTGAACCCAGCAATAGTGATTGGAGTTCCCCATGTATTCTTGTTCCGAAGCCAGACGGAACTTACCGATTGTGTACGGACTTTAGAAAAGTCAATTCAGTCACCAAAACTGACTCGTATCCGATCCCACGAATCGATGACTGTATCGATAAAATTGGCAGTGCAAAATTTGTCAGTAAATTTGACTTGCTTAAAGGCTATTGGCAGGTCCCGCTTACCGAGAGAGCCAGAGAAATATCGGCATTTGCGACTCCAGATGGGCTATACCAATATAAAGTAATGCCCTTTGGTATGAAAAACGCACCAGCCACATTCCAGAGGATGATTCATTCGCTCCTAAATCATCTCGAAGGATGCGAGGCGTACATCGATGACGTCATCATCTACAGCAACACCTGGGATGATCATCTCCGCATCATGCGTACCTTCTTCGACATACTGGCGAAAGCAAACCTCACAGTGAACCTTGCGAAAAGTGAATTTTGTCATGCGACTGTAGAATATTTGGGTCACAAAGTAGGTCAAGGTTTTGTTACTCCTATCATGGCCAAAGTTGAAGCTATTTCAAAGTTCCCGATTCCTACCAATAAGAAAGAGATAATGAGATTCTTGGGAATGGCAGGATTTTACAGAAAATTTTGTCCAAATTTCTCGTCAGTTGTTGGTCCACTTACCAATCTGTTACAAAAGAGAGTGAATTTTGCGTGGACCAATGACTGTGACGAATCTTTTAAGAAAATCAAATGTGTTCTCATGAAAAGTCCTGTCCTGTCAGCTCCAAATTTTGATAAGCAATTTAAGCTTACAGTTGATGCCAGTGACGTAGGAATCGGGGCTGCTTTGTTTCAAGAAAATGATGATGGTGTAGATAGAGTTGTTTGTTATTTTTCAAAGAAATTGACAAAATGTCAAAAGAATTACTCTACTATTGAAAAAGAGTGTCTTGCATTATTGTTAGCTTTACAACATTTTGATGTTTATTTGAATGTTACTTTACATCCCATTCTTGTGTATACTGACCACAACCCTCTCACATTTTTGCACAAAATGTCAAACAAGAATCAAAGACTTACAAGGTGGAGTTTATTGTTGCAAGAGTACAATATCATTATTAACCATATCAAAGGAAAAGACAATGTGATTGCAGATGCACTATCGAGAGTTTCATGAATGATTTTTGCAGAATTAACCACCTAAGTTTTCATTGACATTCAAACTTTTTTAAGGGGGGAGGTGTTGTGGGTCATGTATTATTTTAGTTTTACTTTATGTGTAGGTACACATGTACTTAGTCATGTTATTTAATGATTTCATAATAATTCTTTCTAGATTTTACTATGTCATGTTTATTTCATTAGAGAATATTCCAGTATGTTCTTTGTTACATCATTATCATCACATGACTGTGATTTCTAGAATTTACTCTATTGTTAATCATGGGTAATGAGTCATTGTTCTAGAGGCTTCTGGTAAATTCATTTGTATTAAGTATATATACCTCTGAGGAACTGTGTTGAAGGGACATTCGTACACATTCGTAGACATTCATCTATTCTGATATACTGGGACACTTTATTTGATGAGACTTTAATCCATTTAACAACGTTTGGACACCGATCTTTCGAGAACGTTTGTGATTACCGGAAACCAGTCATTCGATAGACTTTGTGGACCGTAACGGACACTTTGATCCGGACATTGTATTGTGAGTTGTAATCGTTTTATATATATATATTTTGTACATAATTAAACTTGTAAATTTATATTCTGTCTTTGTCTGATTTTTGCTGGCGTTTTGGGGTATTCTGACCCATAACAGAATACCATTTGGAATCTTACAATATTAAGTTCAGCCTTGCGTAAACCATTTGGAATCTTACAATATCAAGTTCAGACTTGCGTAAACCATTTGGAATCTTACAATATCATGTTTAGACTTGCGTAAACCATTTTGAAACCATGTGTATAAAAGTTTCCAAATTTTTAATCTTGTTGAAACTAGCGTACACTATTTGTAACCTTGATGTTCTATAGTTTACATAGTGTGTAAATTGCAAGGAACTAATGCTTCAAGTGTGATTACAGAATAAGCCAGCAGAAGGTTTTAAAAACCATGTACTGATGTAGAAATTCAAATGTTAACGAGTTTTCAATGCATCCCCAAATAGCAAGAATAGATATCAGCAAATTATTTTTCATCTACATTGCTTTATGTTACTGAAAAAAGACCAAATAATGTAGAATGAAACAAGTATTTAATTTTTTTATTAATAATCATGTAATAAATTTATATATCAAAATGTAGCAAGAAACACATACAAAGGAAAAGATTAGCCTAACAGCATTTTCCTATTTTTCCATTTAGTCTAGATGTGAAAACTACTTTCAAAATCTGAGTAAAATAAAAGACACTATTCTTGGACATAATTTTAAAAATGCAATGATCGCTGTGCGATAAAAGTCCCCTACCGGCGGCATAATTTTATGACTTGCATCTCTGTTCGTCAGTTCATCTTCTGCAACAACAGCCAAGAAAAGTCTTGGAAATTGAATTCATGAAATTTGCTAAGTCCAAGGGCCATTACTCTTGTGAAAATTAGTCAATCTAAATTAAACTCAAATCTGCATCACACTATAATGTATTCACATACAAAAAACAGCTCATTATCTGCAATAACAGGCATGAAAAAGTCCGGAAAACTGAAAATTTCATGAAATTTGCTAAGTACAAGGGCCATAACTCTTGTAAAAATAGGCCAATGGAAACCAAACTCAAATTTGGTCTGTATCACACTGAGATGTATTCATTTACCAAAAATCAGTGCATTATTTGCAATAGAACCAAAGAAAAGTCCGGAAAACTGAAATTTTCATATAATTTGCTAAGTCCAAGGGCCATAACTCTTGTAAATTAGGTCAATCGAAAGCAAACTCAAACTTGATCTGTATCACATTGAGATATATCCATATACCAAAAAGGAGTTCAATATATGCAACAACAGCAGAAAAAAGTCCGGAAAACTGAAATTTTCATATAATTTGCTAAGTCAAAGGGCCATAACTCTTGTAAAATTAGGTCAATCGACAGCAAACTCAAACTTGATCTGTATCACACTGAGATATATCCACATACCAAAAATGAGTTCAATATATGCAACAACAGCGGAAAAAAGTCCGGAAAACTGAAATTTTCATAAAATTTGCTAAGTCCAAGGGCCATAACTCTTGTAAAATTAGGTCAATCGAAAGCAAACTCAAACTTGATCTGTATCACATTGAGATATATCCACATACCAAAACTGGAATTAATATATGCATCAACAGCGGAAAAAAGTCCGGAAAACTGAAATTTTCATAAAATTTGCTAAGTCCAAGGGCCATAACTCTTGTAAAATTAGGTCAATCGAAAGCGAACTCAAACTTGATCTGTATCACATTGAGATATATCCACATACTAAAAATGAGTTCAATATATGCAACAACAGCGAAAAAAAGTCCGGAAAACTGAAAATGGGACAGACGGACAGACGGACAGACAGACAGACAGACAGACAGACAGACAGACAGACAGACAGACAGACAGACGGACGGACAGACAGACAGACCGAGAGGAAACTAAGAGTCCCCTTCGGCGTTGCCGGTAGGGGACTAAAAATCATGAAGAGGAAAAACAATATATGTTTATGAAACATGAATGTACTTCTGTCATCTACAATAATAGCTGTAGTCTGAAAAGTATGCAAAACTTCCAGGCAAAGGTCACTAGGTCAAGACAATTGGTATCACTAGGAATTTTTAGAATGGTCTTATCACTAGAAATACACTGTCAAATGAACTATGAAAGCCCTGTAACTTATCATTCAAAAGTTATGTCCAAGGTTAGTTTTAAAAAGAAGGTGGTCAAACTCTAAAGTCGAGGCCAAAATTTTGGCATCAGTGAGAGAGTAATGAGACAAGATTTCAACATTTCTCTTCAATTTGGCCTTCCAGATATGAACATGACACATCCTTGGGTTCTGGGCATCAACTTTGTGACTATACATGTATTATCTAAATTTATGATTGGGATTAAAAGTTATAAAACATATTTTTTTTGATTGTATGATAGATGGACAACAGACCGGGTAATTCCTATTAATCAAGATATAATTCCTTAAATTCTGTTTACATGTGATATATATCTAAGTGACACCCATTTTCCAGAACCCTGGGGATCAGGGTCTAAAACAAAATACAAGACCAGAAAATGATTGATGTAATGGAAAAGAATTACTCTCTAGTCTCTACTAATTATACTTTCTGAGAATTGGTGCTCATAGAGTTTGGTGCTCATAGAGTTAGGCCATGTAAAATAAAATCTTATGTATCTCCGACACCGCCGTGCGCTATAATTTGCCGCCGATGAGACTTTTTTATTGCAACTACAGAAAAAAATATCCGCTGTGTCTCATCCTCGATTAAAAACAAAATATCCATTTATTTCATTGAACGTATATTGTCCTGTAAAATCGTCTAAACAGTACCCGATGAATAAATACTTTA